>JAMAKT010000012.1:0-461140 GCA_023628415.1 Hypoxylon sp. PDH2405
TTAATTAATTTATTTTATTAATTATTAATTAATATTAAATAAATAAAATATATTAATATAAAACGTATAATTATATAAAAGTAAAAATATTTTTAAATTAATTATTATTTATATTTAAATTATATATATTATAAATATAAAATAAAGCTTTTAAAAAATTTTATATAATTTTATTAATTTATTAATTAATTAAAGTTATAAGCTTTATTATTAAGTAAATTAATATATTTTAATATATATATTTATATTACTTTATAAAAACTAAAACTTATTATATTTTTAATATTTATTTATTATATTATATTATGGTTATAATTAAGCATAGTAAATATAATTTTATCCAGCCCTTGTAATAGCGGCTCCCACGTGGTTATGAATGGCAATGAAGGTTCATAATGTACTGTAGTATGTACCTATGTATGTACGGTATACACACATGCATGTATGTATGTACATGTAGGGCTGAGTTATTCGTGCGAACCCGATTTTTTGATTCGTCAGCTCGGACTTATTCTCCACGTCAGTGAACCTTGTTCCTGGTGCCTGGGCTTGCCTGGGTTTCGTCCTGCGCCTCCCCCCTGGACATTCACCAGTCAGACATGTTGTTTTGCGGATCGCTCATAATGTCGCTGTATGACGATGTTCGGCCCCCGATCTCTCTCGATCTATCTCACTCTCGTTCTATCTTTCCCTCTATCCCACATATCTCCTCGCACTGAGCAGAGACATTCGTAATTTTCACAGGTTCGATCGGATCTCGAGCCTCGACTCATCTTTTTTAAGCCTGAACCAGCAGTATCCTGGATGGCTCGAAAGGGCAATCCCAAGGTTAGAACTGGTCTAACGTGCAAGTGCGTTGATCACCGCCATAACGGCCTTTTGATGATAATAATAATGCATGTTTAAGACTGACGCTTATAGGGTTCGCAAGGTGAAATGTGACGAAGGAAAACCTAGGTGCAGACGATGCGTATCGACTGGACGCAAGTGTGATGGGTATGCACTACCCACCTCGTCCTTAGGCCTGTCGTGGCACCGCCCGCGTCATCTCTTCCCCAACGTTGACACTATTCGAAGCTCAGCTCACAGTCTCTTTAATAGCTTCTACTGCACTGTGCGGCGATGGGAGTATAAGTTAACCCATATGGCAGCTGTGAAAGTTGTCGGTTTCTGGAAGATATGAATCTAGAAATTCATACAATTTCTCAACGTACAAGGACGCCGAACCTCCGCCGTTAAACTTCATTCGATATCCATCATAATAATAGCGTCGTTGGCTACATCGACTCCGATATTGGTCCTCGGGAAGATTACCAAAACCACACAGGGGGGAAGTCGACCAAGGTTACTGGAGTAGATTTCTTGACTATAAAGTATGTTACCACCAATGGCTTCGCCGATGATCACGCTACTATACCTCTTAAATGATCGATATTGCGATACCAACGTGCGTTTAGACAATAAAACCCGATGCCAACGGATACCTGCCTCCAGGGACATGTAACGGTCTTAGGGGGGATTACCCCGGCTTTTTGGCTGCATCAGTCCTTACGATCATTATCGGGTTGCTGACACTCGCCCATTCGCATGAAGGAATAGTTTATAGAAAAGTGATGGGTCTTTTTTGAACCAGCTCCTAAATCCATACTAACGCTACAATATAGAGATTTCATTAGGTACCTACCTAGTTATGATGGCCAGTTTCTTGAGGGAAAATGGCCTATCTATTCCGGACCATTAACACTCGCTATCAGCAGAGCACGGCCATATACTAAGTTTTCAGATCTTCATTCTCCTGTCACCTCCGTGCAAATAACATTCCTTCGTCTACAGCTAATCCAGATTCTAACACGCCACGATAGGGGTAAACGCTTTCGGCTACATGATTCTCGCTCAAATGACTTACTTTTTCGCTCCCTCACATAATGTATTTATCACACCAGCAGCGCCAGCTCTTTTTCAATTTGAAACATAGGTTGCGAATGTATAAACCAACAACGAAATACAAGGCTTTGTCGGGATAGTTACCAATGCGAGTTGTCCTATCCTTGAGTACGGAGGGAATGATAAGTAGGATTGGATATGTGGTGTATACCAGATGGATATTATTCAGAAGTCTAGCCAGAGGGAGGAAAAACATGAATGAGAGGTAGGTAGTAAATTCATTATATGCAGGTAGTTAGATTATATCCGTGTCAACATTATGTGGTCGAATTGCGACCTCCGGTTCATGTAGGGGTCTGCATCGGATTTCTCCAACTATGTCCACTCATTAGTATTGTCCGTGCGCGAAGCTATTCGCACCTGATGTATTTCGTATAAGTAAAGAGTTCTCTTCAGTATAGAGAACCTTTATTCAAAGCCGTGGAACGGATCAGGCGGAGGTATATTGAACTTTGAATTGATACGCAATAGGGCATTGTATGAGATGCATCTACCTACTAGGTAGGTATGTACCTACATATGTATGAGGCACGTTTGGCTTGAAGCGCAAACGTATGCACTTGTTCCACAATCTTCTTGATCCTCCCTTTATATAAGCCACAACCCCTCACCTCTTTACGTACCTCTTCCTATAGTCCTACTTACTCCTGTCCATTCATATTCTTGGGCGTCTCTCTACATGTGTGATAAACTAGAATATACGCCTATATTATCATTACTGAAAGCACCGAGCACTCCTGTGATACAGTAGCAATCTCTAGGTAGTCTATCAAAAATGTCATCGAATTCTACGACCTCGAATGATGCGACAAAGCATCAAGCTGAACCATCTGCGCAGCTTTCCACCGACCTTCCTAGCACTACTACGTACCTAACGGGCCATAACAGCGAGGGAAAAGCCACCGTGCACTCGGTACGACCAGCAGCATGGAAAGCCTTCGAAGGTGGTGCCAGTATGTATTTTACCACGGACACTTCTCAAGCCTACTTTAATACTTGCCACTTGCCTATATGAGTAGTCCTCCGTAGTTAGCTCATACTAACTAACATCTACTACCACCAAGTGGGATTCAACCAGATTTATACCAATGCGTTTTGGGCGGATTTGAATGACGATGCCGATGTGAAATATCACGACGAGGTGATTTCTGGTGGAAGGCTAGGGTTAGCCACTAAAGGCGGAACGGTGTGTCGAATGGTCGACTTCGGGCCCCAATACGAGTGCATGATGCATCGGACCAAATCTCTGGACTTTGGCATAATAGTCGAGGGCGAGGTCGATATGCTACTAGATGACGGTAGTATCAACCGGCTCAAGCGCGGAGATGTGGCCGTTCAGCGAGCTACCATGCATGCCTGGCGTAACCCGAGCACTACTAACTGGGCTCGGATGATTTTTGTCCTGCAGGATACGAAGCCATTAGTTGTCAATGGTGAAAAGCTTGGGGAAGACTATGGGAAGGGAACTGAGGGTGTGTTGCCAAGCGGGAATGATGACGAGTAATCTGTGCTATTAAGCTCGAGTATCAATGATATAAATCCCATAATTAATGAAGATATCAAATTGTACGTCCAACTTGTTAATTTTGAGATTGAATTGCATGATGTAAATGATGTAATGAAGCTAATAAAAGAGATTCAACTTCAAAGATTCCAAAAGATAAAATTCCCATTCTCATCATTGGTCAATTAAAGAATTAAGACCGCCCCCCGCCCCACCCCGCCCTACCTGTACCCGACTTGCTAGAGGTAGCAGCTAAGGAAGAACCGAGCCTGGGCTGTAAGCTAAAGCCAAGAGGGGACCTTATCGATCAGACCATTTGCCAGAAACTCCAAAAATTTATCAGCGACTAGCGACTTTCCAGCAAATGTAATAACTTATTCAATAAAGGCCTGCCTCGACCAACTCTCTAGGGAATTAGGGAATTACCTAACGGCTGTCAGTCAGTCTTGGTATAGCAGTCTTTCGCATATATACCTACGTTAGGTATACAACCAATGGCGGTCGATTACGGTCCGCGTAGCGTCGCCGATGCCACGCGATTTACTTCTAATACGCCGCATGCGAATGCGAAAGCAGCATCCAATCCACCCCCGCCGAGCAGCTCTCCCTCATCTGCTACCTCCCCCTCACAGTCTCGGCCACTTCAGAGCCACATGCCCCCTCCAGGCATCCCGAGGCCATCCGCGCCCGAGACCATCGAAGAGCGCGTACGCCGGTTACGCGCCGCACATCTCGCCGCTAGGAGACATGAGACGTCGCGATTCGACCGTATCGTCGACGCTTCGAGGAGGTACTTCGATGCCGCCCACAAATTCACCGTCTTGGGCTTGATCGGATTCAGCGGTACGCATTCTCTGCCTTGTCTCTTCTCTGGTTTAATCTCGTTGGCACCGAACCAAATCGTATAAGAGTGGTCGTTGTTTGCTCCTGGTGGTTATTGTATTTATTTCCCCCTTCAGTCAACCATTTCTAACTCGTAATGCGTCCCCCCTGTCAACAGGCCTCGCACTCTTCGTCACTATCTACGCAACAGCCGACATGATGGTGTATAACCGCAAGCGCCGGAATGAGTTTTTTGCCCTTCAAAAGCAGCTCAAGGCCGATAGTCTGGAGGCCGCACGTCTGGCGTACATCGCCGGCTCGGCTACAGAGGAACAGATGGCGCTGGTGGAGGAAGCCGAAGCGAAAGCTAGACAATCGGGTGTGAGCCTGCCGCCTCTACTATCCCCACCGAAACCTATGGGACCCACATCGAATGGGCATCCAGTTGAGGGCGTGGAGAGAAGCACTTGGTCCGGCGATGCTATGGTTGAGAGCAGCATGTCAACCGCAGACGAGACAGCGAAGCCTAAGAAGAAAGGCTTTACTACATGGCTGTTCGGCGGGTTGAAGAAAGAGGAAGCTAGCGAGGAATCTCTAAACTTCGATGACGAAGCAGCAGCCGCTGCCTCGGGTCCGTCCTCACGCTCAAGTATTGCCAAAGCGGTTGATGACTCACAGCAGGCGTTAAAAGAGAAGGCGAAAGCGGCTTTTGAGCAGGAGCGGGAGAATCAAAGGAAGGGCGGACCTCTCGACCAGGTCGGGTTGAATGGGAAACCAAGTCCTAGCGAAAATAAGAAAGGGAGCTGGTGGTAGTATAGGATGACGAGATCTTTGCGACGTAAAGATAATTGAAGCGAAGGGCGATGTTAGTGGCTCGATGAGCTAGCCGACCCGAAGGCCCTATGGATCTGTCAAATATATAGGGGCTGTGATGGTGTCCAAATCGGATTGTGCAACGACTTTACCATATTCAGAGATGGGAAGACTGCTGTATCATATAGTAGAAGGACGGGGCATGAAAACCCGGTGTACTGGGTTATGAATAAATACTCTCCTGTATAATTCTTGGTCTGGCAATCCCTGCACCAAATGTCATATAGGGGCTGTTCCGTCGTCCTTCTTCCAGGGCCAGGACCTGCTCTCTTTAGCCTCCAAAGTGAACAACAGAACATTAACATTGTCTCACATCCAACGGCTCAGTGTCGAGCTCCGTCACTACGTATAAGATAGCAGGTTCTCCGCAACGCTCTACTCTTAAGAACGGGATTGAACGTATTCAATGTTCACATCTAAATACTTGCATGATGCAATATTTCCTCTTTTTTGCCTGCCTGTACATCTTCAAGCATTGATGTTACTATTGGTACAGCGTCATTTACTCAACTGGTTATCGACTTAGTAACCCCCATACCCTTGAACGCCGCCAACAATACCCTTCCAAGCGAGGAGGATGACCGAAAAAGGAAACAGAGAGCTGGTGGCAGAGAAAAGGGACACTCTCTTTCTTCCAGCGAATGCACATAATTCTTCCCAGAGCCAATGGCTAAATGCAATAAAGACCGTGTTTGGGGTATAAACTTAGTGAGCGTTGCAGCTATGCAGGTATGTAATAATAAAATTATGCAGTTCTGCGAGATCGTAAAGAAACAACCCATGCTGTGTCGGTATTGGTAATACTCGCGCCCCGGGAAGAACGCCGTCAGATGCAAGTAAACAAGAGGTCCCGAATGTCGGGGACCTCGTACAAAAGTAAAATAAGTATCTGTTATACTGTCGTAGTAGCAGAGTCGTAGGGGGGAAAGGCCGGGGAACCGCGTTCGCCTTAATGCACTGAGTCCAAGCTACAGATGGCGAAAAGTGCTTGAGCGAGCCCCGGCGATAAAAAAGAAAATTATGTCCCGACATGGTTACTGCAGTCGGTGCCTTATTTGAATGGCGACTCACACATGTTCTGCTACTCGAAATGGTTGAATTCGGACAAGATACCCTCGCACGCAGTCTTGTCCTTATCCGTCCTGTTTCTGGGCTTTCATGCTCTCTTCCGCTCTCCAACACAAACAACCGTCTTGCCTATAAATCAGGTGCATGACTCCCCGTCATCTCCATGCTATGAGATAATAATGTGATTAAAATGGCCTGGAATCTTCATACGGCACTTCTCGCAGTCGGCTCGGTAACCTATACTGAACGACTTCTTCATGCCGGGTTGTAGAGTCCAAGAATTGAGGGTATGCTTGCTACGCGAATGGCCAAATTTGCCTCTTGGTGATGGCGTAGCGGGTGCTGAGGAGGGAGATGAGGCAGAATCGGTATCCATCATGCTGGCATCACTATCAGTAGCAGGAGGTACAGTTTGAATATTAGGGTGAATGGCCATGGCATGGGGGTTTGTCGAATGAGGCATATGGGGTAAGTACGGTCTCTGAGGCTGGGACGTCGCAGGTAGACGCGAGTCCAACACCATACCTGGGCTAGCTGGCGTGTCTTCACCGCCGCTTTCACTAATAGGAGACGGCAGGCGTCGATTCTGAACAATGGACCATTCCGCGGCACCCCCAAGAGACCGAGGCACCGAGGAGTCATCGTGTCTTATAGGGAATTGGTGAGTTTGGGCAAGACCAACCCCGGCTTCTGGTGTTGTCGCGTTGACGGACAGATTCACCGCACGCATTGTCTGGTTTATCGGGTCCCAGTTGTTGCCTCGCACCTGCGCGGCGAAAGTACAATGTATGGGGGTGGGCATTCGTCCCGTAATGCCAGTGTCGGCGGGATCCGGCTGGGATGAGTCGAGTTGAAGGTGCTCAGATGAAGAATCCACCATCATATCTGTGTCCCTATCCACGTCCATCGTTGGATTTGATTGATGCTGATATTGTACATCCTCCGAGTCGGAATCGGTCGGGGTGATGGTGGTGGGAGGAGTTGATGTTGATGCCACTGCCGGGAAACCTGGGGGTTCTGACCATCGTTTCTGTGTTGGGGAAGTGCGCAAAGGGAGAGTCTGTAGACGTTTCTGTATATGGAAGCCGGGTTAGCTGTAGCGACAATTGGGCGGGGGAGCACGAGCGTTACGTATACACCTCATGCGTATGTGTATCATGACTACCAATACTGACATTGCGATGTTCGGTGAAGCCTAAAGTGCCGTTCATAACTTCCCCCATGTTGATCTGACCACTGCCATCATCCTCATCTTCCCTGTAGCGCTTTCGCTTGAGTTCCGACCACTGAGGCTCGAACATTGTTGATGATTAGAAAGTAGTGAAGTAGTGAAGTAGTGATAACTTTGAAGTAGGAAATAAAACAAAAGCGAGAGTATTTCCTCAATACAATTAATTAAAAGGTGATGATGATAATAAGGAAAACAGCAATGATGAGGACAATGATGAGGACAATGATGATGACAACAATTAAGTTTTAGTTTAGAAGCGAGAACCTCAACCGAGCCGGGGTAAATTGTTCCTAAAGCGATGACTACCTAGGGACCCAGGTAATGGATGTCGACGGCGTGTCCGAGTCCTGGGTTTATGGCGGGGAATGACGAGATGGGAATGGGTATGAAAATTGGGAGAGAGTCGGGGGTTGGAATCTTGGTTCGTGGCTGGCTCCAGGCTTCTTCGGTCGTCGATCAGCCGTTTTTACGGGATTAGGTGAATGGTTGGTCTAGAAGTGGCAGAGTGGGAGCCCGCTCATTAGACCCCGACAGGGGGAAAAGGGCCCTTTCCTTATATAAGATAAGTTAGTGGGAGCCTTAGATGGTGGTATTGAGGTTTAAATGTTGTATTAGTCCGCCTCTCATTATTGTCCCTCCCAAATGCCTAAGGGTCGTTTATTATAAGAGAAAAAACAAAAGGCGAAGCACTTGAAAGCAAGGGAAAAAGATGCAAATATGTAAATATTTAGAGTTGGCGATGAAGAGGAAAAGAGCAATTCGCCGATGACGGTCGCAAAATTCCTGGTCTAAGTTCAAGCACCTGACGATTGTGGGGAAACCACGTTCAATGCTCTGGCAAGGGTGGGTGCCCTTTCCATTGCAATGGATCTTTACAGTGTGCAGGTATGTATGTAGAACACCAGCCTTGTGGGATTTCATGTACAAGGTATATCCTTGCGGTACATCAGCCACCATGCGCGTATTTATTAACAGCCTATCATGCATATTGAATATCCACTAGTGTGGGACTAGTGGGACGGGACTCCGACATCCAGGTCCTTAAACAAAGTTGGCAAGTATCAACCTTAACCTTCTGAATAGACACTCCAGGGATTAATAATGGCAATACGCACCAAGCATCTACGATAACCTAACCTTAACACTATAACTATATATATATACATATATGCAAGTTAAATATTAAGTATATCATATATATATTGACGTCTAAACCACGTATACTAAGAAAACCAGTGAAATATACCCAAGTTAGCGACATCTGTGAATGAAGTACGTAGCACGTTGGAAGTCGTCACACAGACGCAGTGCAGCGGCGCGCTTATGCCGAGCAATTCGTTGGTAGTAGGTTTCAGATTTGCTTCACGACTTTGACTTACAACACTGGCACAGGGGTTCAATGTTTAGAAATCAATATAGGGGAGCAACTTAACGGAGATGCAAACATAGGAGATGCATTGTCATAGTCTCAGAAAATGCTATTAAGAACCATGATAAGCCAGAATTAATTCTAAAGTCTTTGTTTCTGCCTTGCTTTATCACCGCAACTCGGGACTTGTCAATCTATTAATCCTGCCCTCTTTAGGCTGCTTGTTCACTGCTTTGTCTTGTTTCCCGCAAACCCCTCATCTATGTCTTAACCCCTGATTCTATTTCTTACAGCGATGGTGCCTATCTACTTACCTCCGCCACCTCCCCCGTGGGCCCCAGTATCAGACCTATTTTCTTTAGAGAGACAAGGCACAACAGCTGTCTATCAATTTTTTTCTTAAAAAAAGGAAGGTAAACTAAGGAAGTCAGCTACTTCTCTGCTGCTAAAGATAATGAACCATAATAAATTTAGGCCGATGATTCGGCATTCTAATTCCCTCTCATTATTACGTGGGGCCGGCTTAACGATGCCAATCCTAAATTTACACCTAAGAGCATGCTGCTGCTTACTAGATAGTTCTAGTGCATAGACAATGGTTGGCAAAAACGCAGAAGCATCTCGTCCAATTTATTCAAGAGTACAGTAGAATGTACATGGTCTCGTTTTGAGATACATATAGATATCTGCCTTGACATGATTCGCTCCCAAAAGTTTTCATGAGGCTATAAAGGTAAATTTAGAGATATATCCTTAGTTTACAAGGTAGGCAAGCTTGTAGAAACAGTGTAGGCGTTTAATACTAACTGCAATGTTGCTTTCAAGATTTCCACCCCGTCAGTATTAATACTAAGCTTATCTAAAACACTATGTAGTTAGCGGTGACATATAACAATAGCTTTGTCACTCTTGTTGGCTGTGATAGGTCTCTGCATATGCTGCTAGGCCCCTTCACGTATTCTCGAGCTAATATATCATAAGTTTAATGGCATTGTATATAGAAGATGATATAGCCAAGTAAATGCCTAAAAGAAACTGGATGTCGATAATTGCAATTATTAAAGATCGTGATGCCCACAAGGACAGCTCTGATAGCTGATTCGAGTCTCGTGCTAGTGAAGATACGTCTGCTTCGATGTATACGACGTCGATTGATTGCTGTACATGATTAACTTCCCTGTTAAATAATAATGATCTACTTAATTTTGTCACCCACTGTTGCTACAACGGCGGGTCTTGGGGCTATTACGCTTTTTCAACCACCTTATTCTTCTTATATTATACTCTCTAGCTGATCTTAGATGACATTTTATACAGTGGTGATATTCCCATTAAGGATATCCAGAGGGAAATTGTCTGCAATAGCTTGATATCCGGCAACGTTAGGGTGTAAATGATCACCACCGTCATATTGAGCAGCCAAGTTGGCCGCATTCGAAGGATTAGCTACAATCTTAGCGAAATCGATTGCCGCGGAGAAGCTGCCATCTCCGCCGCCTAAAATCCATTTATTCACCGTCTGCCGAGTCTGATCCCTGGTCGGATTACTGTAGCTCTGGCCGCTTCCGCCAAAGGGCGTGATCGTTGCTCCGAAGACCGTTATGCCGGCCGCCTTGGCGTCATTGGCGATAGTCTTGAAGGCCGAGATTAGACTGTTCCCAATACGTGTCTGCGTTCCCGAGTCCGTAGATGCGCCTCCAATGTCATTCACGCCTTCGAATATGAGAGCGTACTTTACACCAGCAGTGGCGAGAAGGTCGCGCTTATAGCGCTGCATGAGGGGAGGGCCTAGACCACCGGTAAGTACAGTGTTGCCGCCTGCTGCTTGGTTGCACACGGCGATGTTGGTGATTCCTTCTTTTTGCATCCTGGCCAGAAGTAAGTCGGGCCACCTGATGCGTGTCAGTTAGATCATCGGTTATGAGGTGGACCTTAACCTACCGGTTATTAGCATTATCAGTGCTTCCTCGTCCGTCGGTAATACTATCGCCGAGAATCACAAAAGCGGCAGTCGTCTTCGGGGCCCAGGCTTCGACGGCTGTGAGAAAGTACCAGTGAGCCGTGCTTGCCCCTGTGACGGTGGAGGCGTTTAGATGATTGCCTTGTTGCATCCACGATGTTGTTCGGCTTCCGGGGTGCCCGGTAATACTGCTTCCAGACTGGCCGGGTTGCGAATACAGGCTAACAGTGATCATGGTCTGAGGGCTAACTTTAAAATCGACCGGGTCCGAGTAGGCAACTTGACCTCTAGGGATCGTGACCGAGGTGGAGCCATTGAAAGTGAGACCTTTCAACGTCGTCGTATCAATGCCATTAACGCCAGTTTTGCCGCCCGTTGGAAGGGCAATAGAGGCCTCCGTTATGGGAAGGTCACTGCCGCCGAAAGTGTTGGAGATCTGGAAGCGAAGCCTCTCGGCACCGATAGATAAATGCAGCGTCTGGCGAAGAGTAGCATCCTTAAACGCGGCCGAGCCCGACTAATATGACGTTTAGATGATCCACAAGCTTTTGAAACTGCTGAATAGGGGTAAGTCGTACAAATGGAGAGGGTGGCATATTGTTGGGTTCTACTAGCTGTGGCATTGAGACCCATGTTGCTACCCAATGCGAGTCTTCTTCCTGGCGTGTATTGCAAGTAGGGCGTGCAGTGGCACACAAGGTCCACCACAAAAGCCATGTGGTCAGGATCGAGAACTTGAAGCTGAAGCTTCTCAGCTCGTTAGATAACAGGGAGGCCATGTTGGCAATAATTGACAGAAAGAGGAACGCCAAGTCACAGAAGAGGGATTCATGGTAGTAGCTTGGATACTTATTGTCATGATATGGGATCAAAGTCGAGTGGACGGACAGTATACCTCCGTTATTATATTATCTTATTGCCTTATTGGTGTTTTAATATTTAGCCGTAGGGCTGGTTCCTGAGCACCCAATCTGCGGTAGCCCTAATCCCATTGGGCAAATATGAGGAAATACAAAAGAACGGGCTGAAGTTCATTAAGGATCTAGGTTGACGTTGATCACAAATACGGGCTTGATTGGTATGAATGAGGCAGATCAAGTAACAATATAAGTGTTGATACATGGCGCAAGAGACAGCTCGGCGACTGGCTAGCTTGAAATTCCAGAGATACGGTTCCACTCTGCCTCTTCTCTTATCCGCTGCCGGACCGGTCGTTCGATTAGGGTCCGGAAGCGTCCTGAATTCGACACTTGTACACCCCGAAGGACCCGATGATATATTAACGCAAAAATAATCAATGCTAACGGTATGCTGACATGGTGGGATGTTTGGATGAGATGTTGGAACTAATTATTCCTGTGAAGCATTTTCAACTCCTAACAGAGCAAAGACGGTGGAAGCATAAGCAGCTCAAGGAACGTAGAAGAACCAGTGATATGACGGCAAAACCCCACGGGACCCTGCGAGGGCGGTGTGATGAAGTTTCGTAACCCATTGGTGCACACCAATGTATTCATCTTACGATATTAGTAGGATGACGAAGGGAAAAAAAAGTTTTCGGAATAAAGAATGAGGATGAGTTTTTAGTACGAGTAGAGAATTGTCAATACGTAATGCCCGATTGGGCTTAAGCACGCGGGTACCTAGGGCATGCGGTACTGGATCCATAAGTACTTGTAAAATACCCCTCCATTAGCCTCACGCCCTACCCTTCTTGCTTACTTCTATAGAAATTGACTAGCAGAGCTAGAGCTACGCCCTCTTGCATCTCGGTGCCGCTCGTACCTTGATAATTAGCTAACCAACTCTAGGTACATGGATAACTTTACATACTATACTTAATATTCACTGGCAGACTGGGTCTTTTATTCTTCACCTCATAACCTACTTTGTTCTTACCAGCAGTCAATCTAGGACATATTGCTTTGGTAATTACTCGATCTGAAGGATATCGGGTTCTAATAGCATTAGTAGGTGACTGGACTAACAAACTAAAGAATTTCTCGGAAACCGGGAAGTAGCGAGACGACTTGCAAGCTCTTCTCGTTTTTTTCCTTCCTTTTTTTCTCTTCCTTCCCAAGTAGTCTGACTCACCTCGAGTCTCTCTGCTTCACTCGTAAAAAAGAACGGCTCCTTTACCACGCATCACGCACCTATCCGCTGCTCGGATCATCCGAAGCAAACAGCCTTCATTGTGTTTTAGGTATCTGCCTATTCGCCAACCAATCACCCGTGCCCCTTCACATACTTTCGAATACCTTTCGAATCAATTCACCACCATGCCAGGAGTCGATATGGCGCCCCTCGTGGCCGACGATATGAGAGGTACGTGAGAGAGCAAACATAACTTTCCAGTTCCCCTGGATTCTTGCAGATTTTCACCTACACTTACAATTTAATCTCGAATGACTCGTCTTTTATGTTACTCGAGAGCTATTTGTTCTCTCTTTGAGTATTACACATTCGAGAACCAGGGTATCACGGAGGGTAAAATTTAGACAAGATGCTGATGTACTTGGAAATGGCAGTCCTGGGCCAGGACCCTCTTATCCCGCCGGCCTTGCTCATCTCCGAGATTCCCATGACCGATGCGTCTTTACAGACCGTCGTCAAGGGCCGAAGAGATGCTGTCGCCATCATTATGGGTCGTAGTGACCGTCTCTTGGTCGTTGTTGGTCCCTGCTCCATCCACGACCCAGCCATGGCCCACGAGTATGCCCAACGTCTCAAGAAGCTTTCCGAGAAGCTGTCAGATGACCTGTGCATCATCATGCGTGCTTACCTTGAAAAGCCGCGGACCACGGTGGGCTGGAAAGGTCTCATCAACGATCCCGACATCGACAACAGTTTCAAGATCAACAAGGGCCTTCGCATATCACGACAGATGTTCAGCGACCTAACCAATGCAGGCATGCCCATAGCCAGCGAGATGCTGGATACTATCTCCCCACAGTTCCTGGCAGACTTCATCTCTGTCGGCGCTATTGGCGCACGAACCACTGAGTCACAGCTGCACCGTGAACTGGCCTCCGGTCTCTCTTTCCCAATTGGCTTCAAGAATGGCACCGATGGAAACCTGAATGTCGCTATCGACGCAATTGGAGCCGCGGCTTCCAAGCATCATTTCATGGGTGTGACCAAACAGGGCCTGGCGGCCATCACCAGGACCAAAGGAAATGAACACGGTTTCGTCATCCTCAGGGGTGGCAGCAAGGGCACCAATTACGACAAGGAGAGCATCCAAGCCGCCAAAGAAACGCTAACGAAGAAGGGACAGAAGTTGGCCATCATGGTCGATTGCTCGCACGGTAAATAGTCGCCGTTTTGTCAAGTAACACCTGAGATTAAACTAACGATATGAATAGGCAACTCTAATAAGGACCACCGGAACCAACCCAAGGTCGCCAAGGTGATCGGTGATCAGCTGAGGGAAGGGGAAAAGGCCATCATTGGGGTCATGATCGAGTCCAATATCAATGAGGGGAACCAGAAGGTTCCTCCTGAGGGGCCCTCTGGACTGAAGAAGGGTGTGAGCATCACAGACGCGTGTATCGATTGGGAAACGACAGTCCAGGTCCTTGAAGACCTAGCGGCGGCGGTCCGCGCACGGAGGGAGAAAAATGGCGTTCCGAATAGCAACGGTGAAGAACCCAAGGCTACCCCTCTCGAAGAGGAATAAATTCCTAGGATGGAGCATATGATTTGCAATCTTATTGGGTTTGGTTGCGTGAAAAGGGGAAGTTGAGCTCCGAGGAGACGCGGCTAGGAGAGAAATGAGTGGTACTACCCTTATAAGAGGGATGACTGTCGGATATGCAAAGCATCTGAGAATCATTAGCTTAACGACGAAGTTGGGAATTTGATCGGGAGAAAAACTAAAAAGGGCCCAAGGCGTCTGGCTATAACCAATAGGTTAGTACAAAATTGAGACGAATACACAAAATATTGCCTTGCCCTCTAGACCCATATTGGTCTTTGGTATAGATGGAGACTAGTTTCTGTGGAACATCTACAGTGCCTACGCTTAGGTTCTCAAATTTGAATAGACTCAGAGCGCACATATGAAAACCGTAGCTTCTCGTCTATCCCAAACGCCATTGACAACGCCTCAACCCCGAACTGCAGACCAATACAATTCGTAGACCCCCACCTATGTACCTTATAGATTTACCTGCTTAGCCCTTGTGTGCTGTCATGACCGACCGGCATATATACACCCCTATCCTGAGCACTGACCCCTACTCGTCTGCTCCCTGCGCCAGAGCCACCCAATCCCAACGCGGCGGCTTTCTTGCTCTCACGCAGCTCAACAACCCTCTTGGCGGCAGCCCAACCTAATAGACCTGTTGTGCCTAGAATGAACCCCCAGACGATGATCTGGTCCTTACGGCTGTCGCGTTGGAAGCACATGGCCACAACGTCATTCTCCTCGGCGTCCTTGCAGATGGGAAGATGTTGGGAGAGGCAGAAAGCTCGGGTGCATTGGGTACATGAGGTTGAGGCGGCGCGCTCTTGGAGTTGGGGCGACAGCGAACGTAATGACTGTCCCGATGCAGCGGAGCCGGACTTCTCGAAAGAGGAAGAGGAGTCACCTTGAGGACCTAGTTGGATTAAGGTGCTGTTCTTGAAGCAAGTACATTTACAGAACGTCGGCGCAGCTGCGAGTATAAGAAATGGAGAGGTTAGCATAAAGTGATAGGTTATGCGTATATGGAGGATAGACGAGCGAACTATGAAGACAGGGCGGTAGGTAGAGTGGCTTACAGGCTGCGGCGACGTAGGAGATGAGGACCCCTATGACAAGTAGAGAGAGCTGTAACCGCATCATGTCGCTATCATCAAATGGCCATATATTAGAGATCGCGACAAACAGAATCCCTTGCGCATTTCATACGAAGATATTCAGAGAAGACGGAGATCTAATCATGCAGTGGCTGTGGTGGTAAAGCTAGCTGGCTCTGCATTTTACAAGATAGCAAGATATGTAGGATGGAAGTCCAACATTGAAGCTCCGACGCAAATGATGGTACCTACATACGTACATGTACATATGTACTCCTGCGGCTGGAGCTCCACTTAACTCGCCCGCGGGTCCAGCCCACATGCATCTAAACCGTACTTGGGTACAATGGCAATTTTGCAATTGCAATTGCCATAACGAAACCTCTGCCGTAAGAACAAAAAAAAAGTTGAAGTGCGTCTGATATCGAGATATCCATACGGCATCATTGTGATAGTCGCGCCCTAGTTGCTAACCAATCGGTCACAATGCGACGAATACCACGATTAAGACGGCCATACAGCCTATCCACGTCGACCTCACGCACCCCAATCGCTCCTCTAATCACACAATGTCCGCCTCCATCGTCCCAGAGCATCTCAGTCTCAACTCTCAAGCTCATACCGGCAAGCGTCCAAAGCTCTATGTCTGTACGGTTTTACTCTTCCGATAAACAACACAACCAGCAAACTACTAGCCGCAATGTTGAGGAAGTACAAGAAAACCAACTTAACGAGTTGAACGAAGGAAACATAGAGGAAGTAGAAGACCAGCTTCCGCAGCAGTGGCAGACATATGTCCCGCCACCTCAGCGTAGCTATGCCGAGCGGTCAGATGAAGTCTCGGACCCGGAATATGTGCCTGCGTTAACCGCAGACGGTTTAGAGGCAGTGGGTGGCCTAGGAAATTGGTGGGATCAAGAGACACATTGGCCCAAGTCGGCTGATTTTGTCGGCTTTAAGCCGCTGGAGAAGGTACTCGATCCAGTCGTCATAGAGGCTTCGGTACGGCGCGCTGTTGTCGAGGCGTTCGCGCTGAAACAGGCAGGCCGAGAAGACGATCTAGTGAAGACCTGGCCGATAGCGGGGGAGGGTGTGGCCCGTCAGCTCATGGAAGTAGACGTCAATGTTACAAAAGGCGGTGCTGTGTCGTTGACCGGGGATATATCTGTGGTAATAGACTCCCTGAATTGGAAGAATGAAGCTAGCGTAGTCGATGAATCGGCACCAGACAGGTCGGTGTTCTCAGCTGAGGAAGCTCAGAAGTATAGAGAAGCCTGGGGTAATGGCTGGAAAACTGCCTCTCTGTCGGACCCCCGACTTAAGTTCGCCGTAAGTTCAGCCTTGCCAGAGTCGTCGCCAACTCCTGAAAATAGAATACGAATATCATACTAACATGGAGATGCCCAGGTTACAAAGCGGATTTTCCAGCTCACTGGCCAGCTAGTCCACGATCACCAGTTGTCAAGTATTTCTGATGTCCGGTCGTTGCTCCACGTGGTTCAAACGCCACCGAAGCCGAAGACCCTGACACAGGAGATTCAGGAGCGCCGACAGGATCTCGTCCAGCTACCAAACGTCTATATCGCAACAAAGCGTATTACGCGCGGTGACAGGGAGAAGGCGCTTGGCAGGTTCAAGCTCATAGAAGAAGAGTTGAAAAAGAGGGATCTGCCCCTGGAGGGCCACGGCTTTGTCCGGAAGAACAGGGAGCTATCACGGCTCAAGGGTGGAGTATAGTCGCCTATCTGATGATATACTCATGACACGCTGTGTATCAATATACAAAGGTGCAGAAGTGCCTCATGTACTGTACATATAGGACAACGCGATATTTGAACCTCTTCTACTTGCATTATACGGGGATCTCGATTACTAGCCAAGAGGCTCAAGGGAAACCCATAGTATATCGAGGAGGGATAGGCGTCCATGAGTTGTTCACCCGACAAGAAATGGTTAGTTATCAAGGTACGGATCAATTAATAAGGTCTGCCGTCAAAACTCCGCTCCTTTTTCCTGAGTGATGTCAAAAGGCCTTCAATCTCGCTCTTCTCAGACCTTCTTCACACGACCTTAGTGTCCATACGAGGCTTACTTACAGTAGATAAGACCTTCGAGGTTAAAGTGTCACTTTTGGACCCATAGACAATTGATTACTGGGCCTATGTGCCAGTGGACGTGGCATCAATACGATCACATCATGCACGAACTACAGAGTCTATCAGTGCAATGTTCCGGTTTTACAGGATAGAGAGTGTAAAATAAGGTTAGTTCGTATTAGAAACTCATGTTGAGTATTATATAGCCAGTCTATGTGCCCACTGGGCATATTTGCTATATATACGGCGCTATCCGAAGCTAAGCTTGGAAGTCAGTCGGTTAACATATATATAGTCCAGAAGTCGGATGCCGAGGCAGCCATTTTGAAGTTAAACTCTGTCACTTTCCGACAAACCCTCCTAGTCAAAGGGGAAAAAATAATAAGAAAAACTTGACCCATGGGGCTATCTATACCAGCCAAAATCACTCCTCAAGCACGGGCGAAAGATATCGTCGGGGTTTGGGTAAAATATTTCGAAACCGCAAGCGGCAGAGCCAGAAAAAGTATGCCACAGGTCTTGTTGTCTATTGAACGGAATTGAATATCGATGCTGTAATATCAACAAGAGTTAAAAAAAGATAAAAAGCAAAAAGTGAAGTTTAGAAACATTATATAAACGCCCGATGCGGGTTTCGAACCCGCAACCTTGGGATAACCCGAGATCTTCGATACGGTAATAAAAGTCCCACGCTCTACCGATTGAGCTAACCGGGCGGTGGAAATTTGCCGTCTAAAGAAAACCTATATACTATAGTTTGCAAACAATCACAGCAATATTGCATAACAAAATTTATTCTGATAACTCTGACATAGGAAATTTTTGATATAATTTATTAGAAATATTATCGAAAAGCAGCTGGGGAACAACACTTGCGTTGAAGGCTTGTATTTCGTATGAAACCCTGAGTTTCATTGTTTCACTACAACTGCTCACACACGTAATGTCTACATTTTGACATCCCAATGGCACCTGCTCGGCCCCCGTTAACACTCTCCTCCACCTGTCATATTCGTGCAATCTCTTTCGAACGGGTTTAAGCTATCGGGAGAACGCCCCACCCACATCGAACACGGTATAAAGTGCATGCATACGATACACTGTGCACTTTTGTAGGTACCTTGTGTCATTGCATTCTCATTCTCTGCATATCCTGCATTTGTGTATGTATTTTTCTAATGACTTATTACTTTGGCATGGCTGGCAGAAGAGTGCCCATTCGGCGGCTATTTACCCTAACTTCCTCTTTTGAAGTTTCGAGTAGGGGTGTTGCTGTCGGACATGCTCGTTTCCTTCCTAGGAGATGCATCCACGGTACAACTCCACGTCACACGGACGGCGTATTTCGGGGTCTCTCAGATAACCGCCTACCAATGCCGTGGATAGAAGCGTGGAGGCTCCAGCAAGAAGGGAAGGATGCAGCTTCCGACGAGGCTCGATCGCAGGAGCGTGATCTTACTCCGAAGAAGATGAGTGACAGTTATCACCGAGTTGTGCTTCCACTCGGCCGTGACCCTTGGCTCAGTGATACATATATCAATTCTTCCGGCCACATAAGGTCCTCGGCCCGCTTCTTTATTTTACAACTTGCTCTAACAAAATAGGTATACTTTAGGCTGGGTACAATATTCATGGACCTCGATGCCTTGTCTGGTATCATCGTTTACAAGCATACTGGGCCTGGTGTCACCACGGTGACTGCGGCGCTTGACCGTATCACCATTGCCCACCCGCTGACTGAAATATGTGACCTGGAATATAGTGGACAGGTGACATACGCATCGGGAAGGAGTAGCGTCGAGATCACATGCAAGGTTGCCAGAGCCAGAGACGAAGGTGAACCAAGCAAGCCCGAGGACGTGTTACTTACATGTACCTTCACAATGGTGGCCTTAGATCCCACGACGAAGAAACCCGTCAATATACCACGTCTCATTTGCTCAACTCCCGAGGAAGAGAAGATCTTCAAGGCCGGAGAGGCTAAGGCATTAGCTAAAAAGAAGAACCTGAAGACCTCGCTACTTGAGACCGAGCCGAATGACCCCGAATCAGCCCTAATCCATAAGATTTGGTTGCGGCAGCTGGCCTACCACGACCCCAATAATGCCCTTCGCCAACCTGCGAATGTGATTGCCATGTCAAGGACCCAGCTGTCAACTGCTTCTATCATGCAACCGCAATATCGTAATCGCCACCAAACTATGATCTTCGGCGGTTTCCACTTGAAGCAGACTTTCGAATTGGCCTTCTGCTGCGCTGCGAGCTTTGCGCACGCGCGGCCGACATTCATCAGCGCTGATCCCTGCACTTTCCGTAATCCGGTACCTGTCGGTAGCGTCCTATACCTAACCGCAACCATCGTATATACAGACCCGCCTATCCTAGAGGAAGATGGGAGCGAACCGAAACAGAAGGATCCGAAGAACCCTGTGACGCGGCTTCACGTCAGAGTAGATAGCAAGGTTAGAGACGTCGAGCATGGGAACGCCAAACCGACCGGCCAGTTCAATTATACCTTCTCGGTGCCAAAAGACGTCAAGGTTCTACCACGTATGTGTATCCTGATATTACTTTCTATTCCTATTCCTTCCATTTATCTCAGAGAGACCACCCCCTCCTCCTTTGGGCGGACTTGTTGAATTAGGGGAACGACTTAGACCGACTTGCGAGTTCTCCTGCAAACTTATGGCTAACATTTGATTGTGAAGATTCGTACGAAGAATATATGATGTATATTGATGCAAGGAGAAGAGTCCGGCTTGGAGACGTACAGGATCGTCTGGATCACACGGATTCGGAGCTACAGAAGTTGCAGTCAGTTGATAATATTAACCTCACGGAGTGAGACATAAGTATAAACTTCCGAGTGCTAGCATATGGCATAGTCGCGTTGGCTTCTGTTAGTAGATTCCTTGGGGATACGGGCAACCTTATTGATGCAAATACTGGGATGGTCTTTTTTTAACCGAAAATAGAGAGGCAGGCGGGTAGCTGGGCGATGCATATGGCAGGATTAAGAGGCGAAGACAATAAATACTATCAGGTCAAGAAACAATTAGATACCTAGGTACGCATCCCCTCATCTATAGTCTATAGATGTGCCCTCGATCCACTGCAATATAATGTTGTGAATCTGAACCACACCGAAGCTACCCAGCCCATTATTGTTAGTAGAGATCTCTGCCTTTAAAGACGAGTGGTGTACACTTGGCACTTCCTACTACCTAGGTGTACTCATGTCACTTCTAAAAATCCAATGAAATTCGGCTTGCTTGGAGGCCAGCTTAGCGTTTGAGGAGTCTTCGCATGGCTATGAAACTATCCCTATTCACAATATGGTATAGTTATGTAGCTACGTACATAACCCAAAGCTTTAGAACTGTGGGGTTATGCCCTATTAGGTAAGGTAGCTTATAGATTATGCACATGTATGCGTCTATGCATAAAATTGACACTCTCCCAGTAACCTGGAAGCCAGGACCCCAGAGATGTTAAGCCACCTCACTAAAAACTCTAGCCCCACAACATTTGAGCACAAACAGCACCGCCACTTCAAAAATTGTAGGGTTTTCAAGCCCTCCCAAAATTTTGCCGAAAGTGCGGGTTGGTCAAGCCCTTGCTAAGCAAACCTTTGGGAAATTCTCGTGCCTCCAATTCGGAGATCTGAGACGACCTGAGATAGACGACCATTCTTTCCACAACCAAATCTTGATCGCAATCATTCACAATGGTACGTATTGATATATAAACGGTAGCAATATCATAATGGATATTCGAATATATCGATTCGGACGAGAGCAGCGCCGCTAACATGTCCATGTTCCTAGGCGATCAAGCACAACAACCAGATTCAGCACAACCGTACGTTCAACCGAAGACATTTCGAGACAACGAATCGAGCGATTGCACTCAAAAAATTCCAGATCAGCAGTACTAACTAAGCATGCGCAGATTTCCGAAAGGATTGGCAACGTCGGGTCCGAACCCACTTCGACCAGGTATGAAGTTGAACGCTCCCAATATTTCGGCGAAAAGGTGATGAAATTCCATGTATTCTGACATTGAGATGGGAAACATAATAGCCTACCAAGAAGATCCGACGTCGCTCTCTGCGTGCTGCTAAGGCTGCCGCCGTCGCACCACGACCTGTCGACAAGCTAAGACCTGTTGTTCGATGCCCGACAATCAAGTACAACCGCCGCGTTCGTGCTGGACGTGGTTTCACCCTCACTGAGTTGAAGGTATATCATCCTTCCAAAACATCTCCGACCTACAAACCGAGAGGTGATAGATTTGCTCGCGTATCTCCGGGTGAATTCATCATACTCAAGCAAATTCTATCTAAATATAGAATTATTCTAACTACTCTATAGGAAGCCGGCATCCCTCGCCTAGTCGCACCCACCATCGGTATTGCCGTCGACTACCGTCGCCAGAACCTTAGCGAGGAATCCCTCGCCGCCAATGTGGCCCGCCTGAAGGCCTACAAGGCTCGATTGATTGTCTTCCCCCGTAAGGGCGCCAAGCATCCTAAGGCTGGTGACAGCAAGGACATCGACCTCAGCAAGACCGAGACTATTTCCACCATTGAATCTGCCCTCCCCATTGTTCCCGTCGGCGAGGCTATCACAGAGATCAAGAAGAGCGACCTACCCAAGCCGATTGAGGGTGGTGCGTTCGCTAAGCTCCGCAAGGCGAGAAGTGACGCGAGACTGCAAGGAATCCGGGAAAAGCGAGCCAGGGACAAGGCTGAGGCTGAGGCCAACAAGAAATAAGATGGAGGTCGAGCTCAGCAAGGGTCTGCACGGGAGTACGGACGGCATTCTTAGGGATCTGCTTTCGTTGTGTTGTTGGACGGTCATGGCAGGTTGGCTTGCGGCTTCTATGTAGCCAGGAGAGAACAGATCTCATAGATCTCATTCTTCTCCCGCCGCACAACATGGACCGAAGCATTATTGCATCTTTCGGTTTACTCTAGGTCGTTCTCAATGGAAAATGAATGGACATGCCTTACACGTGCTCTAGACACTGTGACATGAAGTCGTAACTTGGATATCGATCTGGAATCACTCGCAGAGCAAGTAAGTGGCGAAGCTAACCTATCTGTAGATGTTGAGTAGGTAAGTATCACGTAAATGATCACTTCTATCAGAATCCATACTTTTATACGCCCGCGATAATCCAAAGCTAATTGTCTGACTATGACCTGTTGATTTAGGATAAATCTATGTACTCGCTGCCAGCTCAGTCTCCCTGTAGTGCCTTAGTCTTATCACCAAGAAGTAACTCTCCACCCGCCTTCGAGATCCGGCTGAACGTATTCCTCGCCGTAGGGGGAAGCTCATCCGGACACTGTTTCAGCAATTCGGTGATCAGCACCAGGCTGTTCTCTCGATCTATCTTCGTCATAGTTGCGGCTTTCGTCGGGTCTACCTGTTGAGGTTCGAGCTGACCTAGCCCGCTACTTATCGCCGCGAGGTTCAACCCAAACTCCTCTGGCGAATTACTAGCTCCGTCTTGGATCTCTTGATTCTCAGGTATCTTCTCGCCCATGACGGTCTCGACGAGCACGCTTACTATCTCGGGTCGTTGTAGCAGGAAGCGAGACACAATGACAGCCCCCTCGACAGAACGCGCCATCAACGCGAGCACAAACCACAACTCGGACCGTAAGACCGGGAACTTACTTTGTAGACCGAGATATAGTAGTGTGTCCGCCAGTGCAGGATTCTGGCTGTAAAAGCCCTGGAGAGGCCGGGCTTCCTTTTCTGAGGGCGATGGTGATGTTGACGATTCTACGAATAGTGAGGAGCCCGGGGGTTTTTCGGAATGTAACACACGACAGACATTGGCTACCGCGCGGGCCGTCTCCATCTTGATCGGATCCTGGTCCGCCTTTCGATGAAGCTCCACTAATTGGTGTAGAGGCGTTCGGTTAGGCGAAGACGATGGGCCTCCTGCGCTAGAGCAGGGCAAGCATACCCGCCGTACGTTTGCAGGGCAGTTGACGAGGAGAAGACGTGCTAGGGACACGGCGTCGAATTGAACCTGGGGCTGTGTGTCCATTTCCCAGACACGGGGCAGGACGTTAGGGTCTAGAATTCCCGCGTCGCCCAGACAGGCCTTATTGCTCGCGGGGATAGATAGGTTTTTTAGAAAGCTAAGAGCTGAATGAAGCAACTGAGCATCTGTAGTTGGCGAGTCGGGAGATGATAGAATGCTTATTAGTGGCGTATGGACAGACATTTCCTGCACTAGACAAATACTCGATGCATCGGAGCGTGCGACATTGCCCAGGGCCAGACAAGCTGCCGTTTGAAGTGGCGTGTGACCAGATGAGATCCATTGCAAGAGCAAGGCCGCTAATGGACCATCTAATGAACATAACGAGACGAATTGAGGGTGGGCGGATATATCCGCTAGGGTTTGCGTGTAAATGTTCTGTAGCTGATTGAGCTGCGCCCGTTCCTCTGCATCATCGACTTCAAAGAGGCGCGGCCATTCGGTGGCTTTCTGGAAGCCTCTCAGGAACACACTGATGGCATCCTCTGTCTCAAGGAAAGTCTCCTGAATCTTCAGGTGAGAAAGAAATGCCAATGCTGCAGAGGACAGCGCCAGGAAGCCCTCTAGATCTGGCGAATCCGGATTGGAGGCCTCTAGACTTGCTCGGGTAAGGAGGGCATACGGCGCTTGGGGGTTCAGGGAGTCGGGTTCAAATTCTTGAAGTTCGTTAGTTTTGATCATATAATATAAATTAGATATGTTGGGGAGTTGACCCTTAATGGTTAGTTACCTTGAGCTGCCATAAGACCGAATAACTTGTAGACGATATTTGTGTATACTGAAGCCTTCTCCTGTAGCCGGGGTTCCGTGATGAGTTCGATGAGGTAGTTATTTAGACAGGCTTTAGATGCCGCTACCTGAGCAGGCTCTGATTGAAATGGTGTCAGAAAGCACGAGATCTCAAGATCAATCAATCGTCCTTACCATAATCAACACAGATGTTGAACAAGACCGGAATTGCCAATTGTAAAAGGGAGTCATGACCTAACAGTTTAACGAGCTGAGGCATGAGGCCGGAATCGACGACGCGTTGCCGATTCTCATCTGTGATGAGTAAGAACAGGGAAATCAACAACTCAAGGGTTGGGGGTGCAGACCTTGGTCTGCGCAAGAATTTCCTACAATTCGGAGGGCATAAGCCGCGAGACCCTGGTCCAACTCATCATCTGTGATTAGACTCAGGAAGAAGTCTAATAAACCGGATCTTCCAAGTGGTATTCTCCATGGTTCTAGAAGAGGGGAGGGTTAGCTACGTTCTCCAGTGTGCTCATGAAGATCATCCTTTTTGAGAGGTTCCCCAAACAGGGCTGAAGCCGTTATGAGAATTTGATATTCACCTTCTCGGCTTCGGATTCCAACCTTTTCAGCCAATGTTTCGAGTTCTGGAGACTTTGTTTCCCGCAATTTCTCGGCTGAGGGGAGAATTTGCTTTAATACCTGAGTCCTCGCTTCCTCATCATCGGGTGTGTTCTTGAAAAGATCTTGGATGTCGTCAGGCGTCATTATCTTTGACCCATACCAAATCTAGCTATGTCTGATTATAGGAGGATTCTACAGTCAAGCGCGAGTGGAAGAACTAATATCGAAATGAATTATGACTAAGCAAGTAGAGATATATATTAGATCTATACATGTAGGTGTATGAATGAATAGGCGGTTCATTCAAATGGGCGGCGATGATGATGCCCTCGTAGCTCGAAGTTCGTTGAGGGACAAATGATTGGATACCCGACCCTGGGGTATGTACCCACTAACTCGAACATGGATTACCTAATGTAATAGATAGAGGGGCTGAGGGGCAGAACGCATCAACGCTTCCTCTCTTTTCCATCCCTGGATCTGCCCCTCTTTTGTCGTTCTCCTCTATATAAAGCTACCTACCTCATAGTATGTTGTACGATGATACCCAAACTACAGTCATGACAGTCATGATAGACGTTTTCAAGTCTTGAAATTAAGACCCGCGCTGGTTGAAATTCTCATCTAAGTAGAACGTTCTCTATGTTTCAAGTGAGAAAAGATAGTACTTACGGTAAGTAACAGTAGGTATCGTCTCGATGGCCATATGAGGGTTTCAAGTCGGCGCACGTCGAGGTTTGGTTATCTCTGGTTACACGACCTACAAGCACACCACACTGGTGTTCTGAGGGACAGCAGACTGAGACTGTTACGTCAGGGCAAATGCAATCTAGAAATCTCATCGCACCGCAGCAGATGAATTCACGCATATGCCGGTCTTATCTCGCCCCTGTAACGTGAGATGATGCGTACTATCCCCAACGATCGGTTGGAATGCTTGACGGGGATCTCTATCGTCTACAAAGAGCGAAAACCATATCGTGTTTGCACTGGGCCATATGGAAGACTAGGGACTTCCACGAATTGCCTAATCCCGCCGATCTAACGCGTATGAGAGTGCTGAATTCCGCCGCGAGTGCCCGTCTCAAATCGGCAACCAACATCATTCGACTTAGGCATAGGGAATACGGAGCCATTGCATGCAATAGTCCTTCTAGTATTTATTTACGTTCAGCAACGAATTTAATCACCGAATGCGAGGTAGCTAACCTTAACCCCTTTTTAGAGCCCGGCCCGCAAACTTTAGAGGCACCCAGGTAGCTATATTGAATAGCGTCAGCCTAGGTTTATGTTTAAAAAAATGATATAATAGATTCCCTGCGGTGTATCATGCCATCAGTCTTGATCATACCATACGTGTACTCAAACTGTCCTTCAGATGATTCCATGGCCTATGAAGTATGGAGGTATGCTCAGCAGGAATTATTTCCTAGGTACAGACTAGAAAGGCAACAATAACGCTTCCTGACGCGAGCTCAACCACTCGCGTGTTTCAGCATTCGCTGAAGTCATACATTGTAATCTCCGTTACTCTCATTGTGAAACGCAAGCTTCATGATGTTTGGAGCAAACACATTCATCTCAAGTCCCGGTATACCCTTTCTTTAACACAAAGCAGTGTATGTTCCACTAACAAGCACAGCGACTTCAAAATGAAATACCCCGCTAATCTGGGGATACTTCGTGTGGACAAACATTCGTGGGACAATACGACCTGGGGTTTACTTCGGGTCAGGTAAGTTGAAGCACTATAAAGAAAGCGAGTCCCGTCTCTCTGCTCAAAGAGCAACGGCCACTGTATCTGGCTATCATACCTCTCCCACAGTCGCTCATTCATCATGGCCATACGCTGGCTCTTGTCACTCGTTTACCTACTGGCATCCTTTACGGTTGCACAGGAGTACTCGGAAGGCGATCTCTTAGATGCGACCATCACAAAGAGCGTCACTGAGACTGTCACAAAATATCTCTCCCAGTGTGGCGTTACGATTGATCCATTCCAACCTCAAGATATAACGCTGTCCGGCACCACCACACTTACTAGCACATTTCAGTCTACAATTTCCATCACAGTCAAAGCTAACGTGACTAACGCCTCGGTTGTGGCTGCTACGGGCTTCAACACTTCCCGATCCGGTATCACATTTACTAGTCTAAGCCTTCCTCATTGCTCCGGGTTCAACTGCTCTACACCCTTTGCAAACGTCACGAAGGTGCCTTGCTCAACGGCAACAGGTAACTGGTGGCCGAAACCTTTCATTTTAGAATAAGCCGATGAATCTAACATCTACATGCCAGTAACCGTTCCCGCCCCTATCGTCACCTCGAGTATTTATAGTATCACCCCCCATGGTACATTCTCTGCCGAGCCAACGAACGTGTCTCCAAGCCAGGTACCAGTCAGCAAATCAGCCAGGATGAGAGATGATATAATCACGCAAGGATTCCTAGGGGTACTAGGCATAATACTAATGCTAGTATCTGGTTTCCTATGAGAGAGATAACCTCGTATGGGTGGAAAAAGGGTATCAGGCTGGCTTCTCGGCGCGATGATGCACTCAGTCAGCTCCGAGTATCTATCTAAGCAAGGACTTTAATATTCCAAGACAATATTATTACCACGGTTTAGTGTAATGACAGCGGCGCTAATGCTCGATATACCTACTTAATCAAACATGACTTCGTTAGACGAGCTCTTTCTCTAGGTACCTTCACATTATGAAAAAATCCATGTGCTATGGTTTAGCTTATTGTATTTATGAGATTTATGAGTTCAGACATAAACAAGAAAGATGCTGCTGGCGCACTCCGAGAATTTCTCAGAGCTAACGTACAGACAATGTCAATAAGATCCCAGTTCTCTAATACTTTGGTTGAGAGTGCCGATAGACATACAGTAATATTCAGATAGGCACTCAAGATTTAATTACCCTGAGTCGAATTAGAGATCAATAATTGGGAAACATCGTTGAATTGAATTCGCATCTTCGATCTGAAATCTTCGAAAAAAAAAAGAACCTAAATATGCCGAATCATACGCAAGATCAATCTTCTGCATACCCCCATTCTCTCAGTCTCGGGTTCTGACCACCAAATCATAGACGTAGCTTAAAATCTGTAACTCTCTTCACTCCAACTCGCTTTATGGTACGGACCTCCTCTTCATCCTCGTCCCTAGCCGCCTCCAATGTGTCATTCCCCTCATCTCCCCGAGCGACCTCTTCTGCTTCCAAACCATCATCTTCCTGCTCTCGCTTTCTCTTCTGTGTAGTCCGATTTGATATTAGTCTCTCCATCCGGCGCCGTGAGAAGCCGTCGGGGTCTAGCCTGTCCCTAATAGCTTTCCATGACATGCATGCCATAATGCACTCCGGGGGTATGCGATTCTCCACAAGAAATTCCTGATCAAGGAATTTGCGACCTCGTAAAATTCTAGCTTTGAATGCGGTGACAAGCTCATGTACGTTCCATAGTCGTTGTTCCTCATGGTTCCATGCCGGGTGACGAGAGTTGAGTACTAGGACTTTGATTCCAGTGTGGCCTTTAGCTTCGTATACCGCTCCTATTATTTTTACCTTCTCTAGAGAATCAGTAACTGAGATGAATGGACTGAGATTTCGGCAACTCCAATTAAGGTGCTTTTGCACCAATACCTGGAAATATACAGGATTTATCTCCACGGTGCCGTAGCCTCTGGCCTTGATCCCTCCGAAGGGTTGTTCATCATGAATCACACGGAAAAGTCGCTTGGGTCGTCTCTGGCCTCCACAAGTTTTGAGGGTGATGGCTTTTTCAATCATTGGACGACCGTGAAGGAAACCGCCGCTTCGGATGATGTCTTCGGAATCAGGTAGATGAGGATAGATCCCTTGGAGGTCTTCGTACAATCCGGGTCTAATCCACAGTTTAAAATTTCTCCCCTTCTCCATCTTGCTATCAACTATCCAAGCCTCTGCATCAGGTTTCGTGGATTGTGCCACACGTCTCTCGCCATATCGGGGTACTGTCACTTCTTCTACTGGAATACCAGCCATGATTTCGCGAGGCAGTCCTTGACTGGTTAACTAGGTAGGTTTAAGAGTGAAGAAGTTGAAGAAAAGACTGTATAGAGATCACTTGTATCGAGGTGAGGTATGATGCGAGGGCTGTTGGACGGCGTCCGACGTATGGATTTCAACTACCTGAGTAGATAATAGATTGAGAAGTAGTTTGACCCTGGGGGTGAATAAGTATTGGAGATACAGATGGTCGAAGACTAAGGATACCGATGATGAATTGGATAGCTTCGAGAAGTAGGACTGACGTGATGGAGCTTCTACCTGATGTACATATGTTAGCAACCCTCTTGGTGGCTATGATTATTATATATATCCGCGGTTTACTCACCCAGGGACTAAGGTAGTAGAGATGAGCCTTTTCTTGAGGAATTGAGCATCAAGAACTGTTGTATGAATGTGGCAGTAACCCTAATGTTTAATCGAGTCGTGTCTGAATCTTATTTCACCCAATAGATACCGGTATTTAAAAATACACACAACGTGGATAGTGAAGGAGAGAAGTTGTTTCCTGTGAAGGTCACAGGCTCCAACTTCCTACATACCTGCAAATCAAGCTTCCGATGGTCCCGTTCCAAAAGGTCATTAGCCACCTAGCAGTTAGAGCCTCTGGGCGATAAAATCAGCGATACATATATCACTAGATCTACACATGATGGTTGATTCTGTATGCAGCTATTCTCGTTGTTCATTGCCTACCGAACAAGTGGGAGTCTGCTACTTATGTTATCCTCCTTGATCAAATGCGGACCCCTATATACAAAACCCTGATAATTTTGTTATGAGTCCAGATAGCGTATCGCTTTTCATCCATTGAAATTGCAATATTCTCGCGGACTTTGCAAGGAGAAGTCTTGATCTGCTGTATCTCTATCTTAATCTCACTCCCCCTATTCATTACATTACGACGTATCTGGACTCATACTTATATTGCCATGTTATCACTCGCAGATCGTTCATCCATACCTCCCTATGGACGCTCAATACATAACTAAGTATGTAGGTGAGTATCAGCCGTTTATCCTACTCACTAACGCTGCGAAACTATATATTCTTGATCTTAAATCTGAGCTAGCAGTTATAGTAGGAGTCCATCTTGTATTGTCACTGTGATTAATGTCGAATCCAATTTGAGAGGTGGAAAAGGGGCAAGTTGTCCAATGAATGCGAAATACAGCGCACATCTCTAACTCACGTTCCTTGGTAATTACTGAGCCAAGTCTCTACGACTAGCTCGATGTTGAAATAGATTTATCATATCTATTTCCCACGGAATACATATCAAAAACGAAATTGGAGTGGGGGATGTGTAGATAAAGAGCCCCTATGAACTGCGAACGATGAATCTCGGAGACGCAAGTCTCTTCTCAGCCATAATCATCTCTACTAACTACCACATCAATTGTCATCCTGATAAAAGTTCTTGAATCCAACCAACATTCATGGTTCTGTCCCACAAGCCGAGAGAAAAGCGAACAAAATAAAACAAGGATGGGTATTACTTAGTCTCAGATCTCAGACCCACTGCCTTAACTTATGATTTATATTATAAATTGCTACTTGCATGGTATTGTATATATTTCCCTCCAGGACACATATCCAAGTGTATACCTATTGCGAAAGATAATTCTAGCCGTTAAGCCTGGGTCGCTTTTGGGTATTCTATTCCTAGCTCATAGGACTGCCGAACTCGAGTTAACGAACAACTTTCATAGGTATTCTATCGTTATTCGCACTTCCCCTAGTATATTTCCCGAATCTTTTTGTTGACTTGAAGGAGGTATAATTTGACTAACCTAGCTAGGATCTAAAGGAGACCCTTACGTAACCTAGGGTCCAGTTACAGACGAACCATACATAGGTCAATCAGGAAGGAAAAAGAGTCATAGACGTGAGGAACACCATATTTAGTCCAGAAATACTAACTATAATAATAGTTTGGCGTGCGAGCCAAATGAATTCATGGGGAAACAGCGTGCTGTATTACAACTGGCCTCGGATCTCACTCAGCGTCAACAACACCGGTGGATTTAGAACAGTTGGTGATGATTTGGCCCCATCATCTGGTTCATCCTCTCTTTGAAATTCGGGCAAGTTTTTAGATGAGATTTCAAAACCTGATGGCCTTGACCATCGACCAAAACACCGCCTTTTTACATCATGTTATCGTTACTCGTCACTCGTTCACTCCTCTCCATATCCACCCCTACCATGATTTCATTAACAATCCGACCGTTCCCTATCTTGATAAGAAGCAGTGCCTCTTCCTGTTTCATAGTAATGAAAGGTTCCTCTGTGGGTTGTGTTGCTCGTGCTTAAACGTCGAACCTTCAGTACCGTGCGATCTAGGGAGGACAATGTCTTGGTCCCTAATTGTAACCGTATCCGTAGTATGGACGATAATAACTACGTCGATAGTGGCAGCTGCAACCGCACTTGCGTGGGTATTTCCTTGGCTGGTGATCGTGTCGGTAGTCATGGTCTTGCGGGTAGTAGGCAAGGGGCTTAGGAGGAGGCGGCATAATAGCCGGTCGCGGGTTGGAGGTGAGACCGGGGGCAACAGCATTCAAGAAATGCATGCCTGCTAGCGACACGGGACCTGTACCGTAGGGACCGAAGTGATGGGTCAATACGGAAGCTAGAGGAGGCTGTGGAGGAGGGAGATACGGATTGTTGGACGGATAAAGAGGATGGCAGGGATAATACATGATTTCGTGGTGTTAGCAAGAGAGGGTTGATGTTCGGTGCAGCAGAGCAGATGTTTAAACGAAAGGCTCCAAGGAAATTAGAAATAGTAGAGCAGCCAAACAATCCTTTAATTATTTCCTGGGTGGCTGTGACATGTAAGACGAGGCTCTAATCACAACTAGAAATCGGGGGCCTCCCTGTACGCCTTACCAATATCTCTGCTCTGTCTAGACAGTTTCCGAATGCTACCGATATTGGGTATAAGGCTTCCAATGAGGAGGCCCCAAGCTTACGGTGAGCTTACCTACCTATAGGTCTGGCTTAGTAGGCTTGCAGGTATTATTCCTAAAGGGTGTTTGCCATCTGTGTCGTTTCCAAGGCTCTCCATCGCTACCGGGTTGGAGAAGTATAATAGAGGCGTGCCGAACGAAATTTTGAATGGTCGTCCATGTTTGTAAGCTCGGAGAGACGAGATTGATTGATTGATTCTGCTTCTGTGAAAAGGAGAGCGTTGCCTTTACATTTTATTTGTGTACAGTTTGTACACCGGCTGTACACTCGAGATACCACCACATACAGTAGTGGTAGGTAACTCATAGTCTTTAGATTACCTAGTTTACCCCTTGAATTTTTTTTTATTTTCCGTCTTTCTTCATTATTAAATTCGTTCATTCTTCAAATATCAGGAACGATTCCTTATTGAGCTCATTGATTCGAGAAATGTTGAACCTGATGTTTATCTCTTTAGAGTTAGCTCCAGCACAGTAACCGTACACCTAATTTTGCGGTATGTTGTATTTAGTGCATAGTACGAGATATATGCATATATGCATATGTGTAAATGTGTCCGCGTCGCGCGACGATAAAACATGGGACTTTATCGCAAACTGGCCGTGACCCGCATCGCATACGAGCCGCTCTTACACACTCCCTTCGCGTCGCTCTTTAATAGCGGCCAAGACGTCAATTTTCACAAGCCGAGACCAAGATTCTTCCATCTTACCGAACCTTCATCTAGTCGCATACGGACACATTACAGACAACATGACGCGCGCACAACAGACCATCTCAGTCGGCCTCCTCGTCACCTCTGTATGTCGATCTGACCCTGTTCCTCGGTACTTCCGATGCTTCCAATGCTCTCAATTCTCCCAGCCATTCTACTATTGCTTATCTGATGCTAATTATCCTTTTATTCTAGCTCTACCTCGCCTTGTACCTGCAGCTTATCCCGCTTCCCCCGTTGGTCCAGACTGAGATTGTCCCCTACGTACGTGCATCCCTTCCGATCCTCCTTATCCTGTTAACATTGAATTTGGAACAATATTTATTCTACCTTGTCCAAGTAGAGCCAAGAAAAAGAGATTGACCTGCTAACGGCTATTGAAATACTCCAGCTACCCTTCTGGGCCCTAGTCTCCGTTGGCGCGTACCTGCTCTTCCGCCTTGGTTGGAACGTCATGACCTTCAACGATGTACCCGAGGCGCACAAGGAACTCATGGCCGAGATCGAGTTGGCCAAGACCGATCTCCGGCGCTTGGGCGTCGACGTGGATTGATTGTGTCAAGGAAGGGTGGAAAAAGGGTTGGAAAGACCAGGGGAGATCATGAAGTAGCAGCTTAATATGGCCCATTATGGGAAAGATGAGACCCTACAGACCTACCGGTATTCACTTCATTTCCATGATAGCCGGAGGGAATTGTTCAAGCACATGTGCAAGCTTGACTTGCTAGCTGAGGATTCATTGGTTTGTTTCGGGTACCCTTGACTACCTCTACTTATATCAGAATCGACAAAGTATTTAATGCGCCGTTCTCGTGGTCTGCCATTTTCGAATGGGTTTGTAATTCTTGGTCTCCATCACGGACAACATGGATGTTGTCGGTATGGCTAAATGCAAGGTGAAGAGCATATCGACTGTAAAGTCCAATTCCAGCTATTCATCGTCGCCCAATCATATGTATACCTACTTCAAGGCATCATGATATCCTCATGTACACGTAACCAGTAGCTCAAGTTAGTTGCATGAACGCCATTTCAGATTCGCTTTTCATCCTTCTCCAACCAGTAGTGTGACAACCGTCCTGAGAGCTTCCATTGGATCCCTGTTCTCCTGTATCAACTTGTCAAATATGCTTGGTATGCTTGTTAAGCTACCTCTTGTATCGTGTCCATGCCCTATCAAATGGTTAGGTCATCTAAATGAATGCTTAATTCGCGAGGCGGGCTGACTTACATTTCGCCGGAGCTCCTAGCAGCAATCCTATCTTGCTCTGCGCTTCTCCTGTCCAATCAAATTCTATGCGCCATTGGATGCGTAGAGTTGGGGCCTCTTCAGTCTTATCAATACCGGAGAGTTCCAGATCAAGACAGGTTCTTCCTAGGTGAGGGAGTATATCAGCTTTGGTGAAGCCTCTCTTGTCGGCTCGTGTCTGTAGCTGATTTTCGTCATCATCACTGTCCTCTGTTAAGGCTCGTCGGCCCGGACCTCTCTTCTTGGTGCCCTTTCTCATCCTCCTAGCGCATTTTATCAAGCTTTCGCTATTTCTAAGGTCTCTCTCGATGGCACACCAGAATTGAGCTCTCCTGGTCGCAACCCGCACCCATTCGCTCATAGCCCAAGTCATCACACTAACATTTCTCGTCAGGGCGCTGGTGCTTGCACCCTGAATAATCTTCTCCACGAATGGACCCAACTCGCTTACCGCGGACGGCTCGAGACGTGGTACCCTTAGTTCTGCAACGGATAACGATTTAGTGTTGACAATCATTTCGATTTTAGCGGCAAATAAACCTGGCGGCGTCGATGAGGCAGATATGACGTGTTTTTGCAAAATAGGTCCCGGGATTGCTAGATCGTCACGAGGTATTATCGAGACAGCAGACGTGAAAGACAAGGGAGTAAAGACTTGAAGATATGGTAATTCTTCCTCTGCCGTCATGGGCACCGGCTCATGCGAAACTGGGGGCTTTTCCGACTGTTCCTCAGCATTCTCTTGTTGAGGAGTAAATAGAGATGGAAGGGAGGTGTTCGTTTTACCAAAGGGCAGAAATGATATTGGATTTAACGCCACATCAAGCCAGTCTTGCGATGGATTGGGAGCAACATCCTTTTCGGCTGGTAGGACATGTCGACGAAGTAGATCCACAAGGCCATCTTTATTTTCTGGTCCCCTTGACGCTGTGCTATCTCGTCTTGTCTGCTGAAGTTGGTGTAATCGACTATTCTCGCGGGTAGCGAGCTCTAGGTCTGATTTTAACCGAGCAACTTTGGCCGATAACGAGTCTCGCAGTGCCCTTTTCTCAGCTAATGGGTCAGGCTCTTGCACATCCCGGGCCGGATGAGATTTTCGTTTCTTTTTCCGCCCTTGTGGTTTTGCTCTAAGTGTTCTTTTTGCAGTTGGAGATGGAGATTCCTCTTGCGTAGACCCTCTAGCTGTTTCCACAGGAAAGATAGGTGGCTGTTTTAGCGGAGAACTCTTAATTCTCTCGGCTAATGCTCTACTTCTCCTTGGACGCTTGGTGGGTGTGTTATGAATTCCCATGGGAGAGGTACTAATCGAGGTAGGGTCAGATATCCCTTTTTCTGTTGGCGTTGGTGGGAGTTCTGGCTCTTCCGACTCCGGCGCGCCACGTGGAGGAGAACGTCGTAGTGCGCGTCCTCTGAACGGGTTTATCAGCTCCTCCTCTTCTGCTGAGGGTGGTGGTAATGGACGTGGCGATGGCTTATTCGGTGTTCTTCGTGGCTTAGAAGCCATAGCTCCAGTGGCGTGTCGGACGGGACTCCATGGTTGGTCAGCCGATGTAGATTGCGATCGTTGCGGCTCAGGACCGCCGGCCTCACTGTCATGTTGTATCTGCCGACTATCTGAGCTTCTCTGTGGTAAGGTATTGCTATTGCTGGCTAATGATGTAATGGGCGCATCATGTGAGGGTCGGCCTCTAGAAACGCTTCTTCGCTCCAGAATATCGGGGTTTGATCGCGCAAGGCTAGCTCTTGTCGGTGATGCAAAAAATGGTATACGTCGCCGCGCGGAAAGTTTCAATAACCCATCCGAGGATGGAGGCGCATCGGAACCGCCTACGGGAATGTTGGTGCTAGGTGACGTCTTCCGCCGTTTCGGGGCTGAAGAGTCCATTGAGTACTTCAACCGATATATCTTATCAAATCATGGTTGTTCTAGTCATATATCAACTTCACAGGCTCAATCAGGCCACCTATGCTTCTCTTGGTCTGAATCTGGATTTGACTGTTGGGTGTTAAGATTTGTTGTTGTCTTGTCTCGTGCCGAACTTTGACGTGTAACGCGTTGAACACTTGAACACCCGAATTGAAGCGAAAAAAGACTATTTTAGAGAACAATGTTAGTTTGAAAACCTAATTGAATTGACACCGTCGTGCTCTTGTAGATCTCAAGCCAATATAAATGCTAACAGTAACATTTACAAGACGCGTCTGAGGTGTATAAGTGGATACATGTATGAACGCGCCCCCACAGCCCCGAAAGCTGTGTGTACCTTCTTATCTTATCAGTGCCCCATTTTTCTATTTTTCTTCCATGCATGTTATGTAAGGTATCGCAATTATGTCACGTGGCTAAGCAGCTAAGCTGCCGCATCCTGCGCATCTCAGATTGCTTCCCTACCTCCACTTTGCCCCCAATTCTTTTTTTTAACTTGGCGATGACGTGAAAGTCCGGGAACCAACCGGATTACTGGAAAAAAACCGGCTACTATTTTTCCTTCCCTTCATCTATCGTCATCCGAACAAACCTATCAATTCCAACACTCGCTTTGTTTAGGCTTGTATCGCTTAACGGGACACAGGAATATTCGCAATGCCGCTCAACACGAGACCCTTAATAAGAGCTTCTAGGGTCTGCTGGCTTGCGCGACAAACCCAGACCCCTCTTCCTCGTGTCTTCTACTCGAGCGGCTCACAATTCCCCGGTGGCACCCCTGGCGAATCTTCCGAGCAAGCTACTCCGCTGGGTCCTTACTACGAAGCCATCCTCAACAGACCTCAACCTATACCTGAGGTCAAGCCCGAGAACCCTCCCACCTCGTCGCCTAAGTCGCCTCGGTCTACAGTCAAGAAGGCGCCCGCCAAGAAGTCGAAAGAGGGCGCTGAGAATGCCACCGCGTCATCATCACCACCATCCTCATCCGGACCGGTAACATCAGCCGAGCCGGCATCAGCACAGGAAAAGGCACGTATAATCTTTGGCTCGCGACTCGCCGGCCCAGCCGAAAGAGCCGAGCGTCTCGAAGCAATCCGAAAGCGCAGTACGCTAATAGCCGGCGTCTTAGTCCCCCCGCGGCCAGAAGAGCCCGACAACTGCTGCATGAGCGGGTGTGTGAATTGCGTCTGGGACCGTTATCGCGACGAGATGGAAGAATGGGCCGCCGCGTCTACGAGGGCTCAGCAGGCGCTAGAAGCGCAGCGGGCGCATAAGCGACCGCCACCCGAAAAATTCCCAGGCGCAGTCAAGGGCACGGAACAAGGGGCACCAGTCTCAGCTGGTGCCATTAGCATGGATGACGATGGCGGCGGCAGTGAGACCAACTGGCAGACAGACTTCAAGATAGCCGACCACCCCAAGATTGCCAAGGACTTCTGGGACGACGAGCTATACAAGAACGTGCCGGTGGGTATTCGGGAGTTCATGAAACAGGAAAAGAAGCTCAAGGAAAAACATATGAAGGAGGGCACTTTCGGCGCTTAAAAGAGAGAAGACTACACATATACACATATACCCCTGTGTCGAGAAATAGAACAATTCGCCATGAACCCGATTCGCAACTCGGGTTGACTTTTTCTTTGGAGTGCCTCGAAATCTTCGGGTTCTCTTCTTTGGTGTTCTGTTTGGGCCATTACCTATATAATCGATGTGTATCGAGTGTGCCCATGGTGTCTATCAACACGCCGTGTCTATCCTACCCACCCGGAAGGAAAGACTACTAAGCCCGCACCTCTATCTACCTGCCTAGGTCCAAACCTCCTACGCCTAGGCGACACCATTGCCATTACGTTGCTGCTGGGCCAGACGGTCGTGTTCGTCGATATCAGTTGCCTCCCACGGATAACATATCCACACATCACCGATCGTTCGTGCCGCCAGATATCGCGATTCCTTCATCATGTCTGCGGGCAAGTTACCCTTCTTCTCCTTGTCCTTGTTCTAGCCGAAACTTGTTAGCACAACGGCAGGTTTCCGAGCCATCCTAGGACTCGCGGTCACTTACATGTAAGACGAAAATGCTGAACTCGGTTTTGTCGGCATTGTGGCCCAATTTTTGTCGCGCTTCTTCGACATCTTTCTCGAGCTCCTTAACGGCGTACTCTAATGTTGTTCGAGTATCATCAACCTCGTCTACGATTAGGATACGCTTGCCGACTAAGTTCTGCATCTCTCCAAGGCTGCTTAGGTCCAGCCATTGAGTACGGGTGACCTTTGTTCCGATCTTGTCTATAGCACCAGGACCATCGTTCGAGGGATCCGTGACGGGCAGCTGCTCATACAGGGAGAGGCCAATGGCTTGAATGGGGATATTGGGGCTGCCAGGCTGCTTGAGGAAAGAGCGCAGGATTCGCGCCGGCACATAGCCACCGCCGCCGATGGCGATTATAAGCTGGGGGTTGAACGAGGCCAAGATCTTGGGCGCAGCCTCTTGGCAGAGCTTATGGACCTGTTGGCAGCCAAATTGGTTAGAGAATCAACCATAGAGATAGATACGCTGTGCTTTCTTTGGAAGCACAACTAAATTTGCGCCGACTTGCGAAGTCAGACGGTTGCCGCGGGGTAGTTGGGAGGTAGTAACGGGTAGACGAGAAGATCAAGATCTGCTTACATCGTTGTAAGTGACGTAGATCTTCTCCACCATCTTGGCTGCTGCTGGAGATGTGATGGTGGGGGAAACTTGAGGCTTATATCGAGTATATGTTTCGTAAGAAAAGCTGTTATAAGGAATTGGTGCGCAGAAGTAAAGAAGACGGTATATGGATGTTAAACGAAGATAGAGGATGTAGAGAAGGAGGATTGTTATAGAAGAGAAAGGGTTAGAAGGAAAACTTTCGAGTTTAGAGCTGCGACTGGGAAAGAAACTTTTGGTGGGGCAGAAACTTAAAGAGGTTTTTTTTCCCTCTAAAACGTGGGGCTCGAGGGGCTTACAACATTGAATACATTGAAGGCGGGGGGACCTTCTAGGCGTCTCAGCTACTGTACCTACCGTAGTAACAACTGGGAAGGTACGGTAGTGACAACATATGCTAGGTAGGTAGCGACACAAATGTACCGTAACGACGAATTAGGCAAGTCATTGACAGCGAACCTCCACTGTGACACTACAGGTTACCTAGGTAGGTACCTACCGACACTTTAATTCTACGGCCATCTCCGCCCTCTATTACCTAGGTACTTTTTACATTACTTATAACGAATATAAGGTGTTCTATTTCTAATCTCAACATCTCGAGGCCTATGTATGCATTGAATATTCTCACTCAAGCCAATAGTTCTAAAATATTTCATCTAGAAGAAATGATATCCCATTAAATTTCAACTCTTACAACCAAAACACGGATGTATCCCAGAATAAGAGCGGTCAACACGACATGCGTGTGATCTGACCAGCCTCTAAACTACCTAGGTATTCCTGGTATTCTAGGATAGAATAGTGCCGCTAACTGCTTTCATTAGAACAGGTAGATCGATGCTGTTAAGAACCCCCATAGTGATATAGCGAGTCTAACTGTGGACGGAGAAGCCGACAAGCCTAGAATCCATCTAGCTTGGCCGGCTGCCTTTCACAGTTCTGACTCCACAGCATGGTATATCCAATCTCTGAATATAGTAAGGATTGGAAGGTATGAGCAGCAAAAGTGAGAATAGCAGTATCTTAAGTCTCAGATACCTTACTTACCTATCTTGCATGATGACTATCATCATACATTTTACCTCATTTTGATTATGGGTAAGGAGCGTAGTGTACGTCGCTACTCTCATCTATGGTTTCTTGACCTTCCAGTTCTTGGCAAAAGAGCTGTGAGGGCCATACAAAGGCCAAAAACGGAGTCATATTCCAAATGCCTACCAAAATACGGTTGTCTTTAGAGCAACTTCAATGATCGTTATAGTGGCTTCTTCACAGACATTTTAGAATGCTTAGCTATGGGTTTTCAATCCTCGTTTTCTTTCTTATCCTCCTGTAGACGCCGGCCAACAGCCAAATCGAAAGAATATACTCATGACCAGTAGCTTCTATCCGGTGCAAATATAATGTGACTCATTCGTATGTCCAAGGGGCCAACGAAAGTATAGGTATATTTACCAAGCAGAACCAATAAGTTGTGGGGTACGACGCGATTAGGTTGGCCGATGGCAAGAACTTCGCTCTGTAGGCCTTGCTTGAGTATATTTTATCCCTCCACTACTACGTAAAACGAAGAGTCCTCCATGATCTAATATATGCAGAGTGTCTATATTCCGGCGGTAGATAAATCTTTTCAATGGGAAATCCGATATACTTTCCGAAAATCCCGTGATCGGTCTTGGACTTGGCCGCTATATGAGATACCAGCAAAAGTGACCAAATCCACACCGCGCGTCTAATTACCTACCTAGATATAAAAGACGCTGGGAGGGTACAGGGACTAAATTTTATTCGACAAAATCCAAAAAGCCACCGCCGAAGAAGTCTTCCATACTAGGGAATATCGTATGGTCGGACAGATCAAAGGATGGAAAGATCGCCTCAGGATCGAGTTGTTGAACCCCCGCTGGGAAGACATCTCCCGCGTGGGATTTCGCAGCCCCGTGAGCCAGTTTATGGGGACCATGACCCTCCAGCCCAACTGAAGCATCCACTCTTTCCTGTACATTGCCCTGATCCTGAGCTTGTGTCTTTATTGAAGGCTGACGAGAGCTCGTTGAGTTAGACACACCGTTGATCCGGGACTCTACCTTGTACTTGGCCAGGGCGCCATACTTGAAGGACCAGGCCTTACCCGGTGATGTCCTAATCCATTGATCAATTCTGGTGATCAGGTCGAGACTGACTTGATCAGAGATCTTAGACTGCGATTCATCGTAATGTGCCAGGAGCAAAGCGCAGTATCCAATGCAAAGGCAAAGGCAAGTTGGGACGGCGTCCATCAGGAAGGGCGGCATTTCTAGAAATGTTTGCAGAACAAGCATAGCGTATTTACAGGCATTCGCCCGCAAGAAGTTACCATCGCTATCCGCGGTCCGCCTCGAACGCGGTGGGGAATGGTCTTCGCTATCGCTTCCGTTGTCGCCGTCTGTCTCTGACAGGAATGTTCGTGGGCGTAATCCCTGGCCGACTTCTTCCAAGGACCTAACAGCTAAGATAAGACAAGCCGCATGGTACCCAATTCTCAGCATTGACGAAGTTGAGAGCCCTGAATTACTTATCAGACGTGTTCACCTGTCTGTTCTGGTACATAACCTACCTAGCAAGTGGTTCCATTTTTCTTTCCAGGATAGAAACTCCTTGCATTCACGGCCATCACCAAGATACGACTGGTGGGAAAGCTTTTGATGCAGTGCCGAGTATAGAAATATCTCGGCAACGAGCATTCCATCTTGCATGGTGGCCTGATAGAAGCTGAGCAAAATCTTGCATTGCTCGATGTAAGGGGTTGGTATGATTGATGGCCTGCCTGTTGTCGCAGCCCAACTGCGATGTAAGCGATGCGCCAGCCATCGGTACGGAAACCTCGAGACTTACTGGAGATGGTGGAGGCATATTTTAGACCACAGATGGATGGCCTTGTGATCTTCGGCGGTTTGAGTGCCCTGTCTAATATTGTTGATTATTTTGGAGAAACTAATACAGAGCATCGCTTGCTTCGCGCAGTAACCGGTCAAGAGCCAGCTGTCAACGTACTCGACTCCGCTCTATCTACAGTTAGAGAGGCTACCAGGCACATGTAGAAGTCACTATAGCCTACACTGTTGGGGCTGTTTGCATTATTGCTCATGATAAGCACGGCGTTGATCTCCTCGAGATTCAATGGACTTGACAGGAGAGCTTGTCCGAGGGTAATCCGAACTTGCTCATAGATCTGCCTGTGCATCGGTGTTCCGCAGATATCATCGCGGTATACGATCCCAATCAAGCAGCAGACACCGTGCAAGAAAGCCGATACCTTGCGAGTTTCGCGACTTGCGACTAAATCATCAACGCCACATACAAGGAGGTTGTGACCCTGGTAGCGAAAGAAGCTGCAGGCCATGTCAATAGTTCCATTACATCTTCGACGACGCCCCTGTATCCCAGATGGGCTGTGGGCCCGAACTCACAGTTGGATTAGTTCATTTGCGGTCTGTTCGTCAAGAAGCTGGAGTTGCACAAGGTCAATATTGATATGCGCTAATAATCGTCTGCATCCCCTCGTTATCTGTTGTGATATCGACCTTAGCACGACAATTGGGGCGGATTGGGTCCCCTTGTCGGCAGGAATCGAGAGATATTCTGAGCTGGGATTCTCTTCGTCTATACGTGATACATGTCTATCGTTGGTCTCAGAAGAATCCCTACCGGTCTGGACTCTATCAGTTTGTGGCTTAGCTCCCGAAGTCAAGTCCTTGACGATAGACTTGAGCTCTCGGAGCTCATCCTCATAACGTCGAAGCCTGGCCGGGTTTGTAAGCTTCCTACGAGTATGTCTACCTTCTCAGGCTTGAGCAGGATGTTGGGTAGGTACCTTTCTTCGACGTTTGAACTGCCTTGTTCGGGAGCCGACTTGGACGGAGACACGGTATATTCTCCGCGTAGAGAACAGTCGATTCTTTTTAATGCAATTAGCCCGAGCCTTTTCGACAGTAGATATAAATAAGATATAAATAAATTGCCCGAGAATGTCACTCTGCTAACCTCAATGTCTGGCATCGGTGACAACCCTGAGCGCCAGTGTCATACTCGCATCTGCACTTCAATTTCTGACATGAGAGACAGGAGAAAGCTCGCCGGCGTCGTTTTTGAGGAAGATCCCCAGTCTGGATCTCCTCGGTGATGCGACGCTTTAAGGGCTTGGAAGGCCCCGATGTAATTGTAGGCATGTCTAAATCTACGGCACGGGTTACGATTAATTCATATTGAAGATTAAAGAGACAGACTAACAGATAACGCTGTCGCCGACGGAAATCGTTGGTTGTGAAAGCCAACCAAAGAATGTTTTCCATAAGCTGGGATAAGGTACCTAGGTACCTACCTCCTAACCTTACCTAAATAAGTAGACGACCCACAATTTGGTCTTACCCCGCGCTGCTCCGATCGGTTATATCCGTCGGTTATCGGCGGGAAGCATACATGTACGTCACTAGCACTTTTCATCCTTCCCTGCTAATACCTCGTTGAAGTGTATACCATCGGTATCTGATCAGCCCTATATGTAGATTGCCTACATAGGTACATGTCCAAGCTGGAGGTACATGTAGGTAATACGGGTACCAACCGTGCGATACTTCTTTTAGGGGTCACTCCTTTTCCAAAGCCTTCTTACCAAGGGCAACTGTCCTCCAGTTCATCCATGCCGAACAGGTACCTACCTATTCAGATGTGATCCTAGATTAGTAAATCAACACTCCGAATTTCTATTCCTATGAGAAATAGTCTACTCGTACCTGTTGAATATACCTAGGTATTAATCAAATTGAGGCTTGCTGCCACGTTCCCATGTCCTCAAATTTCATTCTTCTCTTTTTCTCTCCCATCCGTTAGGTACCTTTCAACAACCTTCTTTCTATTCAAATATGGATAATGGTAATATTCCTATAGACTTTATTTTTGCGATAATGATTTAATCAGGTCAAGTAGGTATAGAACTGCACTTTTGGCTGTTGCCTGAAATGGCTGGGATGCTGGCAATTGCTTTTTCAACTATGGACTTTGCTTTCACAGGATTCACAACTCTTCACAAGCTAACAAAATCGACATGGCCTTTCATCCTCTGCAAGAGACCCATTCATACCACCTACTACACTTCTAGACTCGTCTGAAGGTAGCTCAGACTGAAACGAATGTTACCATCAATTTTATTCTTCTATATGCCTAGATTCACTTCACGACTTTCAGCTTCCAGTGCTACCCTTACTTCTTCATAGTTCTAGCGCGTGAATCTGCCCTCTAGTTACCTCAGACAGATAACGAACGGCAAATTATCTATTATCAATTGTCCACTTGGTAACCGTTGAATACATATAACCTTTTAGCCTTCTGATACCAGATCTTCAATCTTGGGAAGATCTGTCTAGCTTCTTCCAGGCAACTTGCCTGAGAGCACATCACACTCCCCTTCCATTATTCAACAAAACCAACTCGCCTCTTTTGAAACCCCAATACTTGTTACCTTCCTCGTCTCTGTGTTTCCCTTGTATCTTCTAGAAGGAATATCACACTCCTTTCATCTCCCAACATTGCCGAGCATATATTCTCCCATAACCGTAAAGATCTCTTGTATGCGCCCTTGAACCTCAGCATGTACCTTCCATTTTCCCTCATGGAATAAGAAAGCTCTGGCTCACAGTTACATGTTATCAATATCAATATATGCTGCTATTTGTTATAAAAAAAGTCGTGTCTTACCTGCCCTTTCATTTTACTTCACCCCACCTACCTATACTTTTCTTCTAGAAGGGTTATAAGTCAATAGTTCTCCATCTGATCCGGATATCCAGTGACGGACTTCGGTTGTTTTACGTTCTGCGATGTAAGCAAACCTCTCCTCACTCCCTCTTGCCCTTTCTTCTTTTGTGTGGCTTCCTTGATTCGTGTTTGCTATATAGCACTCTACTAAACGCACTGTGCTTTACTTTCCATTGAGAGCCTCCGCGGTACCGCAAAATATGTGTCATTTAACTAAACCAAGCTTCTAATATCTTTAACTATAATTATTAGGAATTTGGCTATGATGGGTCCAATCATCAACTCAACGTCAGAAAGCCCTCCTCTGTCGGGCCTGTCCGGCACAGGATATGACTGGGAAGAGGATGAGTTATGCAGCGACAGCTTCCAGGCAGCGATTGAACGTCGCTTACAAGAAATGCCCTCAAGACCCAAGCATCCGGCTCTCGATCATAGCCAAACCCAGAATGAGGAAAGTGCCGTAGTAGAGCGAGACATTGAGATTCTATTGGAACGCGATATTGCTGAAGTCATTGAAGTTATTGACCTGACCACGGAGAGAGCGCCGCGGAGAGCCCGTACTGTGGCCAATCCTTCTCGACGAAACCCTTCCGTAACCTTGCCGAATCAATGGCTGAACAGCTACACCTATAACGGCATGGACCTCAGGCGCGGAGTAACTATAGAGATGTTAGCAATTCCGCAGCTCCGCCACGCTTCGTTTCTACTCATTCAGCTGATCATTCGCACCGAAACTGGAATTGTCCTTCGAGGCCTCCCACTTACACGCACAAGAAACCTCAGAGGTCAGTTGCCGCGGCTCCGGAACGAAGTCGCCCTGATTCTTGAAGTCGATAATGATGACCTTCGGCCGGACGACGAGCAAGCTGCCATTGAAGTTCCCGTTACCGCCGCTCAAAAGATTCGAAGCTGCCATATTACCAACAAGGTTTTTCCTGAGCACCGCTTCCCAGGCGGTATTTACGACAGCGTCAAGGATATCGAAGAAAAAGGTATTCTTGTATGCCGTTGGAAAATCAGATATCTCTGGGGAGAGGCTGTGAAGCGCGTTAACAAGAAGCCTCCTTGCGAATTTATGGTGGGACGTATCAACGCCGAAGATGTCCTGAAAGAACGATTTCGGGCCTCTGATTCCTGTCTCACGAACACTTGGCGAGGAGGAAAGATTCGGGGGGGCTCCTTTATACCAGATGAGCCAGACAGTGCACGCCTGACGGTGAACCTTGAAACCTCCGGTACCCAAACCGGCATATTTCAAGATGCCTGGATCCAAAGGAAACCTGGTCAACAGTTTACATTTGCAGACATGTTCTGCGGCGCTGGGGGTGCATCGTGTGGCGCGAGACACGCCGGATTCCGCGTCGAGCTGAGTGTTGATAATGCGCCGGGGGCCTGCGATACGTACCGGCTTCACTTTCCTGAAGCCGACTTACGTCAACAAGATATGTACGACTTCATCATGGAGATGAGACCCTCTCGCTTCCGTATCGACGTGCTTCATCTCTCCCCGCCATGTCAGTATTGGTCCCCAGCACACACGACTGCAGGTATGAACGACGAGGCAAATATCGCCATCCTGTTTGCCTGTCACGAGCTGGTCAAGATGCTCCGACCACGCATATTTACCCTCGAACAAACATACGGCATCCTACACCCTAGATTCGAATACTACTTCAACGCGTTGGTCCATGGATTTACTCAGTACGATTATTCTGTGCGTTGGAAGATGGTTAACTTGCTGACTTGGGGAGCTTCATCGCAACGTCAGCGCCTGATTATGATTGGTTCTTGTATAGGAGAAGAACTGCCGCCTTTCCCGTTGGCAACACATTCAAAGGAGCCAGTGGATGGAGACGGAACAATGCCCTATAGAACTGTCAGACAGGTGCTCCGGAAAATACCTCCCGATGCTGTAATCCACGACGAACTTCACACACCAAGCAAACTGAAACGACAACACCAGCTACGGTGGGACCCCGATGTCCCACTTGGTCGTACTATTACTTGTAGCGGTGGCGTGGGTAATTTCCACTACAGTGGTAAGAGGGATTTCACTCTTAGAGAATACGCCGTACTACAAGGGTTTCCAGCGAACTACCAGTTCCAACCACCCGGAAAGAAGAGACAGATCGGAAACGCGTTCCCACCCCCTGTAGTAAAAACGCTCTACAAGCACCTTCGAAGATGGCTAGAACAGAGGGATCGCGTGCTTGCTAACAACGAGGAGCTCTCAGAATCTGAAGAAGAATTTGACATTGATTCTGAACCTGATCACGACCATAATCTGGGAGACGATAGCGAAATCGAGTGCATAGGTGGGCGTGAAATCGACAGGAAGACCAGCGATGTAGAAATCCTAGGAGGGCGGACACTTCATCAGAAAACTAGTGTGGTAACAATAAACGACTCGGAATTTGAAGACGGCATGGAAATTGACGCCACGAGTCAAGAGGTTCATAGTCCAGGGTTTTCCATTGAGAGGATTCAGTTAATAGGATATGATTCGTCCAGTCCTATCGAACTTGACTAAAGGCGACAGGGTCGTCGATTCCACCTGCCTGGGTTTGAAGAAGGATAGAAAGGATAACGAGACCTACTTGGCAGATGATCTTCGACGGAATCCACCGTATTCGGGTCATGGAGCTGAGATGACGGGGTTACAGAAGTGAGTAGATTCCAGCATTGCTGTAGAAGGAGGGAAACTTCCAATCATAGACCTACCTATGCCATCAGGGCTTAGTCGCGTGAACTTGCACGAGTAAGCAATAGACTAGAATCAATCGATGCAATTTCGGGTGCATAAGATACGATGCTATCCAATTTAGAATCTCTTGATTGTGGAATCAGGATCGACTCAGAGGGAAAGATCCTTCCTGCGGCAGTGTAGTGTGATTTCTAGGCTTCTGCCTCCTTGGTGAGAAATTTCCAACCATACCTAATTTCGAACCATAAGTGACTTTAATCTCAGCATCGTGGAAAGAGGTAGGATTGAGTCTTTCTGGGTCCTAAACCGACTCAAGTTCGATTCCACAGCGAGCTAAGACTATGAAGGTATACAGGAATGATAAGGTCCGGAACTATTAATCGTCGTAGTATTCATTGCCCCTGCCTCTGACGAGGGATTACTGAATGATGGTTTATCGCTCCCTAGGTAATGCTGGATACTAGAAGGCCTAGAACATGTAAGCAATATATCGGTGGAAATAACGCGGCAAGTTGAACATGTAGAACGATTGGGCCGACAATCTCAAAGAGGTTAGCAGAACACGCTCACATACTGTATCCGTGCAAGGAGGCAGTGAAGTACGTAATATTGGCGTGGCCTGTTGAGATCAGCCCACACATTGTTCTGGCAACTCACTCACCGTGCGAACAAGACAGATGGATTGTCGCGTACGTTTACGAGGAATACTTTGGGACATGCAACTGGTCAGACTAGTCGAAGACGGCAGCGCCGTCTAAGCTACAGCTTTGTATCTCGAAAAGGTCGAAGATAGAGTAGAGTATCCATATGTGAGCATAGAAGAGACACTAAATTTAGGTCACTACAGATAGTCATCCGACCCGTTAGATTTCATTGTCTCTGTACAACGGGGAAGATGACCTCTCGGTCGTTTCCAGACCTACATCCTACTGGTGGCTATTTTCCTACTCCCTCCTAACGCATTGGTAGAAACAGATCCTCTCAAGTCTTCCGTTGGATTAATCGATCCACATCAACTCGTGGCTAATTTACCACGGGAGAGAAGACGGAAGTTAATAAAATCCACAACGGAGGCGGCCGCCTGCAGTAGTGACAGTGTCTTTTCCTAGATGAAGACGCAATATTGAATCTAGGACTTTGATAAGTCGTATGACTAGGCACCTATCTGGAGCAGAAGAAACCTATCACCGCGCTGAGCGAAAGATTAGGTAGACCGCTGTTCAACTGGATGGAGACGCACACCGCGTCATCATATTATTACAAGTCTTTTGCTCCGCTCTACTGTTTTCTTTAACGGTATTTTTGCTGGAACAGGTCGCGCAAATAGTAATTCCTAACTACCTAGTTACGGACTTTGTAATGTAGAGTTTTTTTGAGTCATGAATAGACACTTGACTGTTGGATATAAGGTGGAATGTGGTAGTACCTATCAATGCGCGCCTCCCCGGGAGGCTCGGCACTTTTCAAGCAATCTCGGCTCCGTGAAATGAAGGAGCAAGGGATGATTGAGGAATCTGACCACTCTTCAACGTCGAGTATTTACGCATTTCAACAGAGGGAGGAAACATTTGGAGCTGGGGTTCAATTCATGTTTGCGATCTCTGGGGAAAGGGTTGCATGCGGCTGCGCCTTTCTAGGCGCAAGCCAAGACAACAATTGTTTACCTACAATGACCATCGCCGGTTATTAGCGAGTCTAGACCATCGCGTATCGTGACAGACCGGGACTCAAAGCTTGAGCTAATGCGTCGAACTGGTGGTAACGTCCCGGGTTTGGAAGAACTTGCACAGTAACCGAAATACTAATCTCTTCTTCCCTAAGGGCAGGCCCGGCATTGGTTTAAAGTTGCAGGGTTGTCGTAATAAACAGATCTGTTATATTTGGTGCAGGGTAAGTCGGAGCGAGCATACCAGGGTACCTGACGTAGGTACCAGGTAGCTAGGTAATTTCCTCTTGCAGCCGGTTGAGATGCTGCAGCTGACAGGTCACGTTGAATCCTAAAGGAAGTGTGCAGGACGTCGCCATAGATCGAATCGCAATCAAGGTACGTAAAACTACCTAATAATGGGATAAGTTATTAGTCAATGCTGTGATCATTCGATCTGCTCTGTGTTGCTTGAATGGAACCACTTGATTAGTCAAATCGTATTAATATAAAATTAGGTAGACTTCATAGGTCCATAAGGTGAGAGAGGATATCCTAGATGAAAGGGACGAAAACGAGAACGAGAACTATCCAAGAAAATTACACTGAGAAGAGAAACATTAGATGAATGGGAATTCATTTGTCAGTATGATAGATGACCAATTTGAGCAGTCTTTCACATCCAGGCTTCTGGTAACTTATAGTATTGATTGCGAAAATATTATACCGCTTTCCGATTTGGCTTCCGCCGAGGGAGGACAGTCTCGAGCATATCCAGGGTTAGTGTGCGTTAGGCCTAGATTCAAATTCACCAAGGTAGGTGTAATATAACCGTCAGAGTAGTAGTGCTGCAAGCAGTCAGACCGTTAACGATGTGACGCGCGACAATTCTGCAGGATGACATCCGGAATAGGGCTATTCGGTGCTCTGCGGTTGTAGTTGTAATGGGCAACAAGGTCAAATATAGGTTCCGCTCCAAGTCTCTTGTCTACTCACATCTCAATCCGCTGGCTTGGCTGACCAGTTGCCGCTCCGCTGCCCCTGAACTAACGTGGAGAAACCCACCCCGGTTATCGCCAAGTTAATCTGTGCCGATCGCCATTTTAAAACGCTGGTAAGCCACTCCTGCTACTACTCCATCGAAGCTCCACGGTACATCCCAGAAACATACAAATAGAGTAGCCAGTGTAAGTACTTTAAATTTAGGGCTCAGCTTGTCGAGGGGACGGCGATCCAGATAAACGTCATCCCGACTTACCGAAACTGATCGGTCGTAGAAACAAAAACTGGATCGAAATATTCTATGGCTTGAATAGGTAATCGAAATGTCATGTACTAATCTGCGTGAAGAGAGGTCATAAAGCAGATTTACGTAGGTACCTAGGTAGTTGACGAGTCTTTTCTTTTAACCCAATAACGATACTTATCATATCAAACTATGCTATGTCATTTCATATTCAAATGCATTGTAACCCGTAACAATACTGGCTATTGGTCTATTTTGGTAGGTAGACAAGCCGTCACATACTGCCCTTTGTTAGCAGCGTACGAGGAAGGAAAAAATGCAATTGGAGTCCTCAGCCCCCTTTTCCTCAGCCCCCCTGGTTCCTGTAAGGTGACCGTGCGCATCCGCTCAAACCCCACAAGTTAACAGACGCTGCAGGGTGCATGAGGGAGAGAACCCTGTCGACTGGTCTGTTTCCCCTTGTAACTCCACAAACAGAGATGGTGAGAGGGGTTGAGACGCACGAGGAGAGCCTTGGGATTGGGAATAGCTGCTGGGTTCTCGGACCACATTTTCAGGGAATTCGATACTGATGCGGTATTGGTTAAGACGTTAACCTTTGCCTTAATTGACGATCTGAATTAGGTCAATAGGACTGACCGCTAAGTCACTGGGGCAGGAAGGCTGCGAATCAATCCCAATGCCTAATCACGGGTGACCGGGTAGCCATCATCCCCTTGGTCAGTGGGTTGGTTGGTAATTTCAGAGGAAGGCATAGAAAAGAGAGCCGGTGCCGACATCTCAGCACGGCTTTTCCCTTCCTTCCTCACTCCCATCCAGCTTCGGCCAAGATAGTCACTCGTTTTGTGCTTTTTCGGCATCTTTACGCTCTCTTTTTGGAATATAGTATTCCAGTCCACTCTTTAGTCTTTGCCGTTTCCGCGCTGCTTTTCTAGAAAAATGCGTTTCTCAACCCACGGCTCCGCGGCCGTGGCCATGGCGGCCTCGCTCGCCAGTGCCACCGCGCCGCTCCCAGCTTCGGTCGCCGAGCGTCATCTCCTTGATCTCGACGTCCCCAAGGACCTTAGCCAACCCATCTCCGCCAACGTAGATCTCGGCGTGGACCTGAGCGGCACAACTCTCGCTGCCGGTGTCATTGCCAACGTGGCAGTTCCCCCAGTTGTCGGTGTTGCTGCTGATGTCGAGGTCGAGGTCGTTTGCGATACCTGCTACACCAAGGGTAACATCAACGCCAGCATCTCCCTTGACAACGTCGTCCCTGCTCTCAGCCTGTCCTTGACTGATATCGAGGCCAAGCTTGACTTGGACGTTAAGATTGGTGCTGCCGCCACCATTGCGGTTAACCTCTTCACCCCTGAGAAGCCCATCTCCCTTCCTCTCCCGGGATTGAAGGTTGACGCCCTTGTCTTCTTGGACCTTGTCCTCGGTGTAGAGACCGCTATCGATCTGTCCGCTGGCATTGACGTAAAGCTTGTCGATGAGGCTAAGATCGAGACTGACATCTTGGCCGGAAAGATTCTTGACGCTGCCTTCTCTGGTCTCTCCGTCCAGGTCCTCCCTATTGAGGTTCGAATCGGCTGCACCAAGTTGCTTGCTGACCTTCGTCTCCGTGTCGAGCTCGGTGTCGCAGCTGAGGTCGACATTGACGATATCGTCCCAATCCTTGACCTCCCTGAGATCGGTGCCGGTCTGGAGGTCGCTGTTTTCGCCAACTTGCTTGAGTATGTTGGTTTCTTCTGCGCCACTCCTTCGTGCCCTCTGTCCAAGGAGTCGTACGGCCTCAACATTGGTGCTGCCGTTGAGCTTGATGTCGCTGTTGAGGACCTCCTGTCCATTCACTTGGCACCTACTCTGTCCACTGCTCTCCTGAGCTACCCTACCACCACCCTCTGCGTGCAACCCTCGTACACTGCCTCGGTCCCGACTTTGTCTGCCACGACGAGCTCCCCCGCTGCGTCCAACACTGGTAGCTCTACCGGTGCTGGCTCTTCGTCTGGCTCCGCATCCGGCTCTGCTTCTGGCTCTGTTACAGCCACTGGTTCCGAATTCCCGACTGCGCCTGCTGATACTGGCATTGCCAGCATCACTGGCACCTCTGAGACTGCTGCCGTCACCGCTTCCGTTCCTGCTGGTGGTGTGAAGACCTCCACTGTCACCAACACCCAGACCTTCACTGTCACTCAGTGCGCCGCCTCTGTTCCCAACTGCCCTGCTGGATACGCGACCACTGCCACTCTGATCCACACTACTGTCTACACGACTGTGTGCCCTGCTACTCAGACTGAGGCTATCACTGCCCCGCCCAAGCCTACTCACACCAAGTCCGCTACCCCTGTGACTGTCACCAAGCAGGTTGTGACTCTTGTCCCTTGCTCCGGTGTTTCGACTTTCACTCCTCCCACCAACGTCCCTACTGCCCCCTACCCAACTGGTGGCAAGCCTGCTCCTAGCACCGCCACTGCTACCGCTACCGGTGCTGCTTCTACCAGCTTCCCTGCTGGCTCGCCTTCTGTTACCTCTCCCGCTGGCAGCCCATCTGTCTCGGTCCCCGCTTCGATCCCTGCTGGTAGCGCATCTGTCTCGGTCCCTGCTGGTGGTCCTGCTAGCTCTCCCGCTGGTAGCTCTTCTGCTACCTCTCCCGCGGGCAGCCCATCTGCCTCGCACCCTGCTGGTGGTCCTTCTGCTTCCTACCCAGCTGGAATCCCATCTGGCAGTGCACCTGCTGGTTCTCCTTCCGCTAGCTACCCCGCCGGTGGTGCCCCATCCGCAAGCTACCCTGCTGGCGGCGCTTCTAGCTACCCTGGCGTTGGCCCCACTGGCAGCTACCCAGTTGGCGGCAGCGTCTCGGTTCCTTACCCTACTTCGGTGCCTCCTTACCCCACCGGCCCTGCTGGCTCGAACAACACGGTCAGCTACTCTACTCCGGTTACTCTGAGCACCTACCAGCCCAGCGCCAGCTCTTTCTACCCTACCGCTCCCAGCTATCCTACTGGACCGGCTGAGACCCCTATCCCCACCGCCGGTGCTGCCAAGGTCGGCAGTGGTGTCGCCGGTGCCCTCGCCATCGTTGGTGCCTTCGTCGCTCTCATGTAAAGGGGCTTGAATTAAAGTAGTTATTTGCATGGGCGGGAAGTCTTCTAATCTGTAATGTTTCATTGACAAGCAAGCGCGGACGTGTAATCATAGCTTGGGTATATACCATTTATGTTCATGACAGCTTGTAAATTTAAAGATCTTGGCCATTGTCAACCGTTATGTTGTGTACGTGACTGCATGATATTGCTCTTGTGACATTGTATCAGGCTCATTCTGCTATGTTTTACCATAATGCCCACTGTATTGTGCCGTATTGCGCAAATCCTGAGTTAGTCTCTTTGTAGGTGGAATCTTGTAAATGGACCCAACCATATCTGTGTTGAAGTCCGAGAAGTACGCATGAATTCTTCAATTATTTTAGCGCCGTTCCAGTAAAAGCGTTTATTCCCGTCAAATAATTCTGATCATGGGTTTCCACTTCAAAACTACTATGATATGGATGCTGCGTCCTGAAACAACCAGGTGGAGAAATTTTTGCCCGAAGTAGAATTCAACCAATCTCCATGACTCTAGAGTACGCAAGAATACCAGTATCGGGTGCCTCACTATCGTATGATGTTCTATGATGTCAGGAAGACGACTCATAAAGCTATAATTGAAGAGATAGCTTTGACTTTTGATGTTTGTGAGTTTTTATATAACCTGATTCTAATTTCACCATCTTCAAGGAAGTATCAGCGATTATTGGGACAACGAGGAGTAGACCTACATCGTCGTTATAGTGTGTATTTAATTAGCTTGAGTGAGGCGAGAGCGGACTTTTCGGTACCTCCGACTCGCTCGCCCTACCGGTATTATGGTGTCCTCAGATGCTACGGTACCCCTCTTGTATCCCACCTATTCGGTCGCTGTCGTATTATTGAATCTTCATTTCGTGTTGGTTATCGCCTCAGCGTAACACATCATCTCACCTCTTTCCCCGCACTGCGTCCCACCACACTGGAGACTGAGAGAAAAGATTCTTAAAGCCGTGACGGTGAATGAAGAGCCCGCTTATCGATGGATTCTTAGGGTTTTCTTTTCTACTCTTTCCAAAAAACATATTCTCTAGTCGGTTTTCTTGGTGAGCGTATTAGTATCGTAGCTATCCGAGCGACCTCATTGTTTACTTGCAGACCCAAAGTTTCATTACTCGCCCTGTCTTGTCAAACTTGTACCTATAATTTACAAGGGTTGGAAAAATCAATTGAGCAATTGAAGCTTCTTAAATTCTCCTGGATTCCTGCTAGTTGAAGATGGCTCCTCCTTTTCGCGCAGAGCACTTGGGTTCACTCCTACGACCTAAGGAGTTACTTGAAGTGCGTGAGGCTATCCGGCACAAGGGCATCTCGGCAGAGGAGGCCGGACTGCCGGAAGTTGAGAAGAAGGCTGTTGGTGAAGTTGTGAAGTTACAACAGGACTTAGGCTTCAAGGCCGTCAACTCGGGCGAATACAACCGAACGCGGTTCTGGGGTCTCTTATGGGACGAGATTGAGGGTACTATCCGCCTGCAAGATGCCGAAGCTAGCATGTTTCGGCTGTACCACCCAGACGTGGTAAGTTTGATCGAGAAGGGTAGGAAAGTTTTCCCCGGAGACTCGGTCATCGCTGGGAGCAAGCTTAGACACAACCCAAGCAAGTCAGTCTCGAACTTGAATGAGCTCCGGCTAGTTCAGCAGTTCGTCCCCAAGAACGAGTGGGGAAACATCAAACTCACCATGATTGCGCCATCTTGGTTCCACATGAGATATAAGCAAGGACGAGCTTACACCAAAGAGGCCTACGCTAGCGACGCCGAGTACTTCGCAGATGTAGCCAAGGTCTACAAGGCTGAATTAGAGATGCTATATGAGGCCGGGCTGCGAAATGTCCAATTCGACGACCCCGGGATGGCCTGTAAGTCTACTTCCGAACATGCACGCCATGTCATTCACGAAGTAGCTAACACTGGATACAGATTTCTGCTCGAAGGACTTCCGCAAGGGGTGGGAAGAGGATAAGGACAACATCGGAACATGGGAAGACCTTCTCGACGCATACATCAAGCTCTATAACGACTCTATTGAAGGTTTACCTGCAGACCTCCACACGGGCATCCATCTATGTAGAGGAAACTTCATAGGCGGCAGACATTTTGCTGAGGGAGCCTACGATATCATCGCAAAGAAGCTTTTCGAGGAACTGAACGTTAACACCTTCTATCTCGAGTATGATACTGAACGAGCGGGAGGATTTGAGCCTCTACGGTATCTACCCAAGAACAAGAACGTTGTGGTCGGTGTTATTAGCACGAAGGTACCGCAACTAGAGGACAAGGAGACTACCAAGGAGCGCATATATAAGGCGGCCGATTTCGTAGCGGAGGGAAGAGGACAAACTCGGGAGGAGGCTCTGAAGAGCATTTGTATTAGTCCACAATGCGGTTTTAGCACTCACGAAACAGGATATCCCTTAACGGTAGATGACGAGAAGAAAAAGCTGTCTCTTGTAAGACAGATCGCCGACGAAATCTGGGGCGAGGCCTAGATGTGTACATGACGTTGGAGTTTAGGAACGGAGACAGCAGATGCGATTTGCAGAGATTTAGCGGCGTACTTGGTTACTTCAACAAGCCAAAATCTTGATTTAGATGGATAAAAAAAGAGAGAGAGAAAAGGGAGAGGGAGGGGAGAGGTTGGACGAATATTAAGGGGCATACCAATGGAGAATCAACTTCTAAGGAAATTGGAATCGGCTCTTGATTATTCATGACACTGGCAAAATTGAATGACAAGACTGCACGAGATCAGAACCGAGTACTCGCAGAAAAATCTAGGTTTGACAGTAACTACGCTTCATAGTTGCTAGCAATCCATCATCTTGTTCGGCTGGGTACCTTTGAATACCATGTAAGGTATGCAATCGACAGGTACACTAGAACGAACCTAGGGGTCTAATAGGTGGCCTCCTCAGCTTTATGGCATATAACCTAGGATAGATCCGGCTTCTGAATGATATAAAAGCTCTTCGTTCGGTGATTGCTATCGCTTAGGAGGGTTGGTTCTCAAGGACTTTCCTTATCGGGGGCCTCGAGAAGGAATATTACCAATTTAACGGACAGCAAAGCACTCGGCAGGAACTTTGCTCGTAGTCAATCCGTTGGCGCAGTTTCTGAGAATTGACTGCCCAGCCGCAAGGTATGTCAAGATTTCTTCGTCAAGACGAACCCATGGTAAGCAAACGAGCTGGCACCATCGCCAAGGACATCCATCTCAACCTCCCAGTCAGTCCCTTCGCAATTCAGAAGTGGTCTTATGAAGTGTGGCTGTCTGTAGGTTATGTAAAGGAACACGCCGTCGTCCTTGAGAATCCGATATACCTCGCGGATATATTGGCCGGTGTTCTCCTTTACATCGTCTGGTGGGTTCCATGGACTCCCATGGATCATAGCATCTAGCGTCCCTTTATCAAATGCGACGTCTATTGACTTCTCGGGAAGGTCATCCAAGTGACGGACATCGGCGCGTTTCCATTCTATGCCTTCCATGCTGGAGTGTCGTCTGGACATAAGATCCACAACGACTGTCGAAAAGTCAACACAGAGCTGATTCTTGTAGCCTTTCTCCCAGAGGCCCACTGGCACGTCCTGTCGATGATATCAGTTAACCATAGCTATTCCTGGTACATATTGAGGCTTTTCGCTTTTTGAGAGACATAAGACATACACTGTCTCCTGAACCTAGATGTAAGAGTTTCGGATTTGTGTCGGGATTTCGCGTTTTGAAAAGTCTCTGCCCAAAAAATGACTCGAGATCGCGGAAAGTTCTGAACCACTCATGGGTGGGCTGGTCGCCTTCAGCTTTGGCATAACGTTGATCCCAAAAATCGGGATGTGCGAGACGTTCGTTCTCATCGTCGGAAGAGCCCATTATGGTCCCTACCCGCCGTGATATGTCGACACTACTAACGAAAGATTGAGATTAAGATTGTCCTCCGGATTCTCTTTTAGGTACCTAGGTAGGTAGCTAGAAACCACCATGCAAGTAGTGTTTTAGATGATAACTGAAATATATAAATATTGTATGATCTTAGTTTACGCAAGAAATTCAGTCGAGGTCGCCGCCCGACGAGCGTGCTCAGCTATAGAATTTAGAAATCTTTGTACCTTTTCAGCCACATTTTTTCAACCAATCAAGTCCCATTTAACCCCTGCTTTTCTCCACTAAACGATTTCTGAACCTTTGGTCTGAGGCTTATCTTCATTGCTGGCAACAGCAAAAACACGAAATAGCGAATATCTCATTCTTTTATTCCATAATCATGGACAGCCTACCTGAGTTGCCTGCCCTCCCATCATCCCCTCCGCAGCTTGCTAGGCATACTAGACCAGATAATGGCAACGAGGGTCTATCACCCCCGACGTCTGAGCTATCCGACCTAACCCATCCCACACCGACTGTGTCGTCTTCCAACGAAGATGAGGAAGATGAGGGAGATGAGGAAGAAGAGTAAGTAGAAGATGAGGAAGATCAGGAGCCACCGAGAAAAAGGCCGAAAGTTGCGGCCGATGTTGCGGCCGATGATGCGGCCCAGAAGGTCGCGGACGAAACTCATGAATTTTGGCGTTCGCATACTAAGAATCGTATCTATAACTTCGAGCGTTTTTTTTATGGGATGGCTTTTCTCCAGGTCGGAGAAGAGGGGTGGTTATAACGGGCAGAGGTCTGCTGGAATTTCACGAGTGCTTAGAAGGCCTATCGTTAGACAGCGCTTGGCTGAACTTGGTATCCACCTACAGTTCGATGATGAGGTCCCAGACATCATTGATACGGTTGCCGTCCGCAAAGAGCTTTCCGACTTGAAGGATCTATCTGCCTTTGGCAAATTCAGCCCTGAAAACTTCACCGCACCTGGCGATGGCCCCTGTACTGTCAAAGACGTCTGCAACACTGCCTGGATTGAGAGCGCCGTCCGGTCCTCTCGGGATCAAATTCAAGATAAGGCACCTAGGCTTGGTGCAGCCTTAGCGGATCTCTTATCTCACCAACGAGCTAACCAACAATCGTATAAAGCGGAAAGAGGCGATACCACTTCTCAGCACGCGGCTAGGGCGTATATGATCGTTGCATTGCTATTAGGCGCCTACTTGCCTCAGAGTAGCAATTTCTTGCCTTCATCTTTGGGGATATACCTTCATAGTAGCGGGGTACCTCGCCGGGTGATAGAAACGCTGGCTCAATTTGGTATCTGTCCTGGCTATAGGAGCACTGTGAAACAGATAGATCGGATGGCTAAACAATCACCAGTATGTGCCAGTAGTCCAGGATCTGCTGTACTCGAACCATCTCGCGATGAACATTAATTATTGAGAATACGTCATCTTACGTCATTATCTTGATCCTCTGTCTGACCTTAAGCGACATGACTTCATGTGGCTTCAACTTCGTAGACAAACCCAGCTCTTTAATCAGCCTTTCTATTAAACCTCAAGGGGAAAAGGCCACGAGAATAAGAGACTTGAAAAGACAGAAAGTCGTGAAGACAATGGCAGAAGTCGCAGCAGGTATCTTGGCCGCCGAGGAGGTCGTTTCTACAAGTATTTATGCTGGGGCGGCAGGATATGCTGTAGCAAAGCCTACCATGCCTCTCAGGGCGACATTCACACAGATTGGATCTACATTAGATGATAGTTCAAGATCTTCGCTCACCAGATCTCATCACACGCTCACCATAATTGGCGACAAGGCTTACATCTTCGGCGGCCAGACGAGTCAGCAGGAGCTGGCAACTAACAATATCCACTCAGTGGCATTGCCGACAGCGAGCAATGCTACACCCGAGTACCAGATCATTCCAGCCATTGCGGCCGAAAAGGATGGCCCAGTACCGGTGCCCCGGACGAGGCATTCAGCCTGCGCCTTGAGCAACTACATTGCCGTGTATGGGGGTTGCGATGAAGCCGGCAGTGTTCTAAAGGAGGGTGCTAAGATCTGGTTGTACAATACAGAGAGCCACTCATGGGAAACTCTCGAACCTGCTAGCCATCCGGAAAGAGTGCCACCCTCGCGAAGCGATGGGAGGTTACTTGCCCACGACGGCAATCTTATTCTGCTCGGTGGTAGAGACTCTAACGCGGAGGCGCTGAGGGACGTTTGGCACTTCAACTGTTCCACTAAGACATGGAACCAATTACCACACACTCCCACCGTCATGATGAGCGCCACGATTGCGGGGGACACCCTATACGGAATATCCACTTCCGACATGCTGAGCAGTGAGGTGCATTATCTAGATATCAAGCTGTATGCCGAGAAGCCCGCGACATGGCAAACAATCTCCTTCCCCACGAACCCTTTAGTACCTGGGCCTGGACCACGGACCAACGGTGGATTAGTACCCGTCACAACTGGGTATGGTAGAAACTATCTGCTTTATTTCTTCGGTGATCGTCAGGGTGAGGTAGAAAAGGGCGATTTGGTCCAGTGGAGCGATCTCTGGAGCTTTCAGCTTCCGTCCAGCAACTTGGAAGTCAAGGCGACGACTAGCACGGCGGAAGCGATTAAGCCTGCCAAAATCAAAGACCAGATTCGGGCAAAGCTTGGTGCCGATACTGGAGATTTCAGCTGGGCCGAGGTCGAGGTGCAACCGCCCGGTGACCTTCAGGCGCATGAAGGTAAGGTACATCCGGGGCCGCGAAGCTCATTTGGCTACGATGTGACAGTCGATGGACGAAGCGTCGTCCTGTGGGGTGGTAGTAATGCAGTAGGGGAGGCTGAGGGCGATGGATGGATTATCAGATTGTCATAAGGTTAAAACATCTATTCGGCCATCAAGGGCTCAAGACGGAAGGGTCCCCAGTAGACATAACAGGGTCAAATTAGCATGTGCGTATCGTGGCAAGTGACGCCGCTGGCATCTCAAATCCAACCGCTCTACGCTATCTCACAGCGGCACTACTACTCCTTGTTCGACCTTTAAACCGGCGTCAATAAAAGCTAGGTAAACAATGCGAGCGTTTGTCTCTTTGAATACCCTTGTTTATACCTATCAATAGAGAACGACAATCCTTGGTTCTAGCACAGACAAAGAAGGGGATTGGTAGTAAAATACGACTTCCAAGAGATAAACAGCGTGGGTGAGACATTGAGCTCAGTGCATATCTGTTACCTACGCCATTTGACTTGGTAAGCCCACATGAAAAATGAACAGGCGTTTTAACCAAAGGACTTTGGTCCACAACACCAGACAGGATCATGCTCTGGATGAGAGTGAGGAAGATGACGATATCTGCGTGTGGAGAGATAGCTCAAGCCAATCCGATCTGTATGATCCGGAAGAGGACCAGGCATCAGTCTACCATTATAATCTCAATCCTGACTGGGGCGAATTACTAAGGGAAGGGATCGCAAGAACAACATGGCATGACGATGCAGATGTTGGGAATAATAACACAGAAACAGGTGAAGATCCTTTGACTTATGAGCAAGCCGAAGCTCAAGCCCAATCTCAAGCTCAAGAGGAAGAAGTTGCTAAAGCCTTATTAACAACTCGAATGAACCTAAATAAGATGTTACAGTCCATCTTGAAACTGGAATGTCGCGCAGGAAAAGTTGTGAAAGAGGGCATTCGACAGACCCTCGACGCCACGGTCGCCAATACGAATATGCTCGAGAGAGGCTCCAATCTTACTCCCCTGGAAGAGATAAATGAGATCAGGGCTCTTAGTGAAAGCGCATGGCAGCGACTGTATCTCGTTGATAGGCATTGGCGAAGGCAGAGCCGCCATGCGCGTGACGCTCAGGGCAGAAGTCCCAATATCCAACTCAAGAGTGAGCCGGATGTAAAGTCGTGGCTAAAGCACGAAATGGGAATTAACCACCTCGCTGGCGAGGACACATGCTATTTCACAGTTGCGGATTTGGCTGGTGGGCGGAGATTTCAAGACTGGGCCATCTACCTGACCGAGCTCTGCCAATTCAAGGATAACCCGAACGATGAGTCAAAGCTCGTGAATCTGGCCTGGAGGTTCTTGGACCGTGATCTGCGAGGCCCGCGACCGGTTGATTCTGCACGGATAGAAGATTTCATTCTGGAACTTGAAGAGAAGCACCGGAGTGGCGCGTTTGATGAGTTGCTCAAGGATCCTCAGAAACAAGAAAAGGACGATGAGCAGGCGTGGAAGATGATTAAGAAGTATTGGTCCTCGAAGATCAATTGAATGGTTCCATTGGAGCTATAGAAACAATGTATGGAGGATTAATGCTCGAGTACCTATATAGAGAAGAAGTCGTCGTTGTCGTTGTTGGCAGCTGTGATGAGGGGAACAGTGCTATAATGTAGAAGTTTAGGTAATAGGACTAGTACCTGTTAGTTCCCCAATGCCCCTGTGTTTTAGGTCCGTATCTTCCTAGCGACATCCCCACAACTTGCGGGTTCACCCACCTTTGCGGAATCGGGGACCGGCAGTTTTGAATACTATGACTTCTACAACACAACACATTCCAACCCTCCAAAGTTCCGGCTCTTTTGCCCGGGTCTGTGACCCTACCTTACTTTCCTTTTCTTTTCTTCCTTTTCCTTTCTTTTGATTCTCTGTACATGTCTTTCGTGATACCCTTTATGGAGCAATTAAGAATTAGTTAGCTACCTATACGAGCTACATACTACTAAATACCTAGGTACTCATTTTCCCTCCTCGTCCAAAAGCCGTCTCCTTCCCGTCCAAGATGGCGCTTCCCAAAGGGCTCTCCTCGGTACTAGCCAAGTCCCCTTCCGACATCGTCATCCTCTCCTCCTTGCGCACGCCTATCTGCCGCTCGTACCGCGGCCAGCTTAAAGACGCCTACCCAGAGGAACTGCTCTCCGTCGTGTTACGCGCTACTCTCGATGCCAACCCGAACCTCCCGCCCGAAGCTATCAACGATGTCGCAGTCGGTGTCGTCTTGTCCGAGCTCGGCGGTAGCAAGGCCGCCCGTATGGCCATGAACCACGTCGGTTTCCCCCACAGCACCTCCCTGTACACCATCAACCGCGCTTGCAGCAGTAGCTTGCAGAGTATAGCTGCTATTGCCGCACAGATCCGCGGCGAGATGATTGGTGTTGGTATTGCGGCGGGCATGGAGAGCATGACGAGAAACTACGGCTCTAAGGCTATACCCGTGGACCTATGGCCTGAGCTGAGAGAGAGCCCGGTGAAGGATGCGAGGGACTGCATCATGCCTATGGGTCTCACGAGCGAGAACGTTGCGCAGAGATACAAGGTTGGGCGCAAGGAGCAAGATGAGTTTGCTGTCGAGTCACACCGCCGGGCGGCGAGGGCCCAGACCGAGGGCTATTTTAATAAAGAGATTGTTCCCGTGCGTACGAGGTTTCAGGAGGTCGATAAGCAAGGCAACAAGATCGGCGAGGAGAGGCAGATCGAGGTCACCAAGGATGACGGCATCAGGGCCAACGCGACATTCGAAGCCCTCGCAAAGCTCAAGCCGGCCTTCAAGGAAGATGGCGCGAGCACTGCTGGTAATTCAAGTCAGGTGAGTGACGGGGCTGCTGCTACGCTGCTCATGAAGCGGAGTACAGCAACAGAGCTCGGCTTGACGTCGAGCATCATCGGAAAATTCGTAGCTGCGACTACGGTTGGATGCGCTCCCGATGAGATGGGTATTGGTCCCGCTCTAGCCATACCTAAGCTTCTGAATCAACTCGGCATTGAGGCGAAGGACGTGGATCGGTGGGAGATCAACGAGGCCTTCGCTAGCCAAGCTATTTACTGTGTAAGGGAGCTGGGCTTAGAGAAGGACTGGGAGCAGGGTAAGGTTAACCCCGACGGAGGCGCTATCGCGCTTGGGCATCCTCTTGGTGCCACGGGTGCGAGAATGACGGCCACTTTGATGCATGGTCTAGGGAGAAACGGAGGGGAAGTCGGCGTAGTGAGCATGTGTGTCGGAACCGGGATGGGCATGGCTGGCCTCTTCGTCAGGGAATAAACTAGGTCTAAGTCAGCATTCGTGTGTATGGCAACGGTGATACCTCATCGTATGAACATGTCGAGATGTGCATATTACAAATCTTTTTTGAGTCATCTTTGTTGTTTTGTGAGGTTTCATTAACAAAGAATATAGAGATGACAAACGTATAATGAGAACCAGAGAGACAAGAAAATGAGCTCATCCGCATTCAGATCTCTTTTTAAGACTGCTTCCGGGTAGTAGTACAGTCGATACAAGAGGACAACAATGGGGTTTTCTATACGACATATTAGCAGCACCAATGCCGATGGCAGCATTGCAAGACTCTTGACAGTCTGCCACTGCGCACGAAGACAAATCTCAAAAAGCTATTACTCAAAAAGCTATTACAACCATACAGAACATACACACATTCTCGAACATACTCTCATCCTCTCGCTTTAATACAATTAAGCCCGAAGTTGCGCAACATCGACAAAAGAGAGCGCAAGTCTAGAAAGGGAACTAATGCTTTTCTTTATCCTCACCGCTTCCTTCCTCTGGTGGGCCACTCTTGTCAACTTCGTGTTCCAGGACTACCGGTTGCTCTTGAGGACCACGCGCGTGGCGACTACTATTTACCTAGTCGTATTCGGATTGCTCTTCGCCGAGGTCCTACGCGAGGGGCTCTTGGTCGTCGGCCTGCAAGAGCTGCAGGGGCCAATCAGGTTGCTGTGGATGTGTTGGTTCTTGCTGGTTGTCGCCGGCATAATCTACTGGCCGTATTTAATACCCGCCACAATTATCGCCATCTCGGTGTTCACCATTCCCGACGTCAGGACGTTGCTGAATTATGGGTTGGTGCGGTTAGGGTGGCTCGAGATTGCTTATAATCCGATCTGGTTCCTGGTCTCCAGGCCGTTAATATGGCCTTTCCGTCTCCTAGAAATACTTCACAGGCCCGAATTTCCTGTTGGTTCGGAGATAGTAGATACTCCGACATGGCTACAAGGAGTTTTGGAACGCCTTCCATGGATCGGACCAGTTTCACGAAGGTTAAGGGAGCTGGAGACATACTAGTAGGTGGGCTTTTCTTGAGGGGTTAGTAGTTGATGCTGAAGAAGGAAGTGTTGTTGATGTTGTTGTTGCTGGACTGGGTGATGGGCACAACAATTTAGATATATCATGATTCAATTATACATAAAGAGGGACACCCCTTATCCCAGTAGGACGACTGCATTCTAAGATTGTTAGCAAATTATAGATTAGATAGTCATATAATCCATATATAAATATTATGCGTGGGATCTCGATCCCTCTTCACCCAGGCGCCTCATATGAAATTCGTGCTCCAACCAGAGTCGAAATCTTGCCAACACTCTTACCTAGGTATCCGACGAAATATATAACGAATAAAAATTTCCTTTGTCAGGTACCTATACCTATCTAGCAACACTCGCTGACATCATGTCTAAAGCCACCACCAGGATCGGAGTTAACCACCTTTCCTACCTATCAAAGCCGTCGGGTCTCGCTATCGGCTCGGTTTCTTATTAATGCGATTCAGAATAAGGCCTGGCACGTTGAGCTTCTGAAGATTATATACCCGCTCTTCGCAGTTATTTTTTTCAGCAGCTTGCTGCTTGGCTGATTCCTTATGTCGGGATGGGACTGTTTTCTTGGCAGCCTTCCCCAACAGAAAGAGCTGAGGCGTGTACCCGAGCATCGTGAAACTTCAGATAAGCTTGAATACCAGACTACGTCGTAAATACCGGCTTAATTATACACACTTGGCGATATAAGCGGAGTTCTTAAGGTGTTTGCGATACATCAAATAATACCCCTATTTAATTAGCCGTACCTACATCCCTTACCCCCTGAGTCTACGCGCCAGTCCTACCAGTTACGCGCCATAAAAAAATAAAGAATAAAAACAAATGCATTCGCATAATTTGTTATCTCCATGTCTAGAATACACTGATATTGTGATATTATAGTTGAATAGTGAAAACCTCCGCAGGGTAGAATTTATGGAACCTCACCCAACCTAGCAAAACGCTTCCGGCAAAGGGTGATGATCGATTCCTGCCAAATGCAATATGGCTTCCATAGTGGTAGATATTTAACCACTCCCGCCTCCCTATAAAAGTCAATACGCGTCTAGAGACTCAATGTGAGATGGTGTTTAACCAAGGGGCAAGTAGAGCAGGGTATAGTATCGCGTGTGCTAGATGATAATATGATGGTTTCAGGGGTCATATCCGTAGAGCCTGCGCAGGACTGAACACGCAACGGTGGTGCTTGAGTTCGTGGTTAATATCATCACGAAGAATAGCGTTAAGCAGATGATGAGAGGATCATCCGGAGCAAAATGTAGTGCAACTCTGGAGAATCAATTTCAGCATCACCATCATGTGTTTTCGCTCTCCGATCCGGTAGAACCAGTCTCGTCTAGGTCCATTTCATCGTCGTCCTCTTCGGAATCATATTCCATAGAATGATATTCATCGGGAAGTCCAACACTTTCGTCTTTTGTGAGATGGTTGCTAGCTGTCTCGGGAATCTTCCATTCGAGGTCCCATTGAATTAAGACCTGGCGGATGCGTTGCTGTAGCTTAAGCTTCTCCTTGAGCGCATCATCTACCTCGGAATCAGAAGGAAGAACAACATTGTTAAGAAGCGCCGTAATGAGGTCTTTTACTGCCTGAATAGCAAATTCGGATATGCCGCTCAGGACACCAGGGAGCCGCTCAAAGTTGTTGTTGAGCTGCTTTCTTAAGGTCTCAAAAGCAGCGTTGAACATCGCTTTGCCGCTTGTGTCAGCAAAGTGGACGAGCAACTTCTCACGTTCCTTGAAAGAGCCCTTTCCTAATCATGATTAGCATTGTTAGACGGGGTTCGAGAATAGTTTTGTATAGGTACCTTTCATTTTGATGCTTTGTTTAAAGGTCTTATCCCATTTCTTTTGAATCGACTTAAGCATGTCGGTAGGTACGTTAGAAGCATCTTTGGAGATGTTCTTCAGGGCCCTACGCATCTTGCCCTTGACTTGTTCCTTGATGCTGTCAAGATTGGGCATCACATCCTCGAGAAACGGAAGGAGTTCGGAAAGAGTGTCACTAACGGTAAGTCGCAATCGCTCAAGAAATTCAGCCCAGGTGCTGTCAATAATCTCATAGGCCGGCTTAGCAAGCTCAGGAATGTCATGATTAAGAGCCCTGTTCCAATCGGATACAATTGTCTTAAGGAGAACGTTCGAACTGAGCCTATAGTTAGTACTTGAGAAAATATCGCATGGCAAAAAGTTAGAGACAGTCTCTTACAGATCTTCCATCCAGTTGTACTCAATAGCATCCTCGCCCGGCTTGCTCACGAACTTGCCGCCTTTTCTCTGGATATTTGCTTGATAGGTTATCCAGTGTACCTTTGCTCCGCTTGCGTCATCAGTGGTATCCTTGAAGGACCAACTCTTTACAACATTTTGGCATTCTTTCTCGTAGTTATTTTTTGATACTTTCTGGTTCTTGATTGGATTAAGCTTGTTGACATTCCCTTTGAGTGTCTTCCAGTGCTTGTCTAGACTCTGTAATTCCGTCATTAGCATAAACAATCGAAAGCTGAAGTGAAGAGGCCGATTAATACCTGTTTTAGCTTATCATAAATAGGTGGGAATAACTCTTGCTCAACCCATTCCCTGTTGACATGGAATCTATTATGTTTCCACTCCTCCCTCGACCATGTTTGAATTACATTATAGAGACGATGTAATTCATATAAGATACTGTTAGCGTGGCTCTCTCGCTCCTGAATGGTCGCGTTGCGAATCCATTGTGAGAGGTTCGGGATTCCTGAGTACGAACGAGTCGGAAATCCTACCACGGGTTCCTCGTCTGTATCACATTGCCAAAACGCCTTAGCACTTATTGGACAGACGGAGACTCTGCCATCGTATGTATCTTTGAAGCTGCCTTGATCACCATTGGCGATGACTGCCTGACGCCTCTGGAAATCTTGTTGAATGCGGCCTTCAAGGAATTCATTTCTATCCTTGACGCAGAGGAATAATATGTGGCCTTCTACGTCCCTCAACTTCTTTTTTAGGGCGTCGATCTGTTCTTCGATTCTTGCCGTAATAGCTCGTTGGGCCTTCATTTGGTCCCGGTTTCGCACCTCAGGCTTCATTTTAGATACTCCTGACAATATTGTCAGCAGAGGACATAGCCAAAGAAATTCTAAACCACCTACCCCGAGAAGACTTTTTGGGATCCATCCTCTTTGACGTTGCAGATTTTGAGGCCTTCTGCAGTTCCGAAATCTGTTTGCGAGCCTTTTTCGACTGTTCTGTTTTCTCCTGTTTCTTTAACTTCAAATCAGTCTCTTCTTCAAGGAGTTGTTGCAACTTCGGGTTAGACTTCGCCTCCCGAGTTCTCAAGGCCGATCGACGGTCAATTTGATCTGTCTGCGAAATTACGATGCAGTAGCTACGCTTATGGAATTTGCCATCCATTTTCATCCGTAACTCTTGGTGGTCCGACATCAGCTTCACTGAAGTAGAGTCATCGGCGGCTCGACGGGCGGGTGACACAATAAGTGTAGCGATCAACTTGGAGAAGTATTGCTGAGCGACTGCAGCCCGACTCTCAACCGAGTCTGCGAGCCCAGGAAGGTCAACGAGGACAACGCCGTTGCGGAGAATATCGGACTTGACAAATATATCAACTTCGTCAATGAGGGGCCAAGCTGCGAACTCAGAACCAGATTTAGTGTGTCTGGCAGTAGTTGAATCCATGTATGGTTTGATCTGTTCGGATAGCCGATCAGCATTGTGAGCATGGTATTTCTTCTTCGTTCCAAGTAACCTGCTGACGTCTTCATTTGAAAGGAGATCGTTAGTTGTCATCTTCGACACCTCGCGCTCCTCAAGGCCGAAGACTGTCCGTATCATCTCGAATGTTGGTTTTAAACTAGCATTGGCATCCCGAAGAGCCTCAAAATCCTCAGTTGAGCCGGTGTCGGCCTCTCGGAGTTCGTCTCTTCTCTTTAGATCTTCGAAGAACTGGTCCAACTGTCTCCTGAGGTCTGGCTTTCTACGAAAAGTAACACATGCGCGGAACTTCATAGCATCTCTATCGTCATCGTTATAAGCGATCTTGCATGGCACAGCTGTAGCAGCCTCTTGGTTATTCGTAGGCAAGAGTTCAGGAAACCCGATCAGAGCATTTAGGGCTGATGTCTTCCCACTACCAGTTGGTCCGGCGACGCCAACAGGAACTCTGAATTCCTTATGGAGATTAACGAGATGTTCTAAAGATAACATTAGCGTAGTCCGTTGTCATGGCCTGGGATACTTACTATAATCCTGAACCCACTTCTCAAGGAGTTCCCGTCCCAGTACGGTAGAGCTTGACTCGTCCAAGCCAGCTTCACTAGGTAAAGATGTTTCTAATGCGCTTTCAATCTGCCCACCGAGTCTAAATCCAACCTCTTCGGCTACCTCCTTAACGCTAATTCTTATCTGATCCTCGGAATTCTCACATGAGCTCCATGTGAAGGAGCTCCTTTCTTGGGGACCTACTACTTCGCCGGTAGTAATAGCCGGAGCTGATGCCATGACTTCAATGCCGGTATTAGGGCTGGATGTCTTCGTGAGTTAGGCTTATTATTAGAGGGTTGAGACACTGTATATAGTGCGAGGAATTCAGTGCTGGGATGATATCTAGGCGAACTGAATGACGAAATAGTATAGGCGACAAGAATATTTTGCTAGTAGATGTTGATGAAACGGTCACTGGAAAGAGTCAAGAGAGGTAAGGTAATCGTCCTTGAACCTTTCGGAAAGGCTCAGTAGGTAAGTAGGTAAAAGAAGGGTTGGGTATCTCAATTGTTGAAGTGGCAGGTCGAGACACCACAGTCTATTCGAGTCTATACTGAGAAGGTATGGAAAAGAGAGAAATGTCAAAATGACGATGGCGTTGAATTAGAGAATATTATGTGATCAAACTTGCGATTCCTCAACGATGCCGATACTCAGACTCAATCGCATGAAGGGAACTGAGAATGTAAGGTTAAGAGTGGAAGGATTTGAAATAATGAAGTAGTCAAGAAGGCCCTCGAGAGGTGCTAAATTCGGGGATGAGTGAACGGCAAGTGTGCATCAGATTAGCAGCTGCGTTGCATTCTTATTCGATTTGGAGGATATCAGATTGAAGAAGAAGAAAATTAGAAAGGAAAGGACTCTGAAAATGATAAGTTGATTGATAGTAGTTGAACCTGTGGTTTTTATGAACCGGAAGTCCTCTCCGATCTCCAAGAGAGACGGCTGGGATGTGAGGTGGATGGTTTGAGATATCGGTGAAGATGTTTAGGTGTGGTAGTAGTTCTTCAACGTAGATGAAGTATCTTGTATGAGGAAATATGGTGTTGGAGGTAGAGGGGAGCGCGGTGGTGATGGCGATGGCGATGGTGTTTGCGATTGAGATGGCGATGGCGACGGCCACGGTTTTGAGTTTAAGATTGGAGTAGGTAGTACCTGGCTTTAAATACCCCTAATGAAAGAGCACCTTGTGATAATGGTGTAGAAGGAAGCTACGGCCTTCTATCCATATGCGAATCGATATGTCGTGAAAGAGGCTGATGCGCATCCTCTGAATCGTTGTGTTGCAACTGACTGCCGAGCTGCCTAAGTAGATACGTGTATGTAGGTAGACATATCGATACTTACCTAAAGTATTCGGGTCCCTCTCAAGATATAGAGTACTGAGCTTGACGTGTGTCCCTGTCGTCGATGTATCTTATCATATATATCCTCAGGAAGAACAGCAGAAATAGAGGGACTAATATGCTAAGGAGACGTATTTGAAAAGAGATCATTGAGTTAAGGACTGCCAGCGACCTTTCGCTTTCTATGAATCTCCTCCAAAGACTACTATAATATTCAGGGAAATGTGGTAAATTATTCTGAATACAATAGTCACACCAAAATATATCATTTCCATTGTTCCAGTAATGAGTTGGCCCAGTGGTGCCTATTATTCTCTCCATATCGACTACATAGTCCTCGTTCTCCGCAGGTTCTTGTCGGCCGCGCTTGAGGGGAATGGCGGTCTTTGGCTTTGGTCTGACAGTGGCATAGCTAGCGCTATCTGAAGACTCCAATAGAGGAGTTAATTGAGTGGGAGTCATGATCGTGACTAGGATCCGAACTTGATTTCGTAGAAATCGATGCAATGGTAGTGTAGCGAAATGTGGTTGGTGGAAAGAACAACTAGAATGAATGGAACAGAAAAAACACAATCTTATTGTTGCTCAGGCGTAGGGGCTATCATACTTCTTATGATGACAGGGTGCATTGTCTCAAGGACAAAGCTGGAAAGCTACTCAGAAGTACTGGTGCAAGAAGCCTTTGGTCAATCTGGCAGCCGGTACAAAGCCTTGTTAGTTTACATCTGGAGGACATCAGGTCGCTCTCTTTGTATTAGAAGAAAGATTAGAGGGAAAAGTATGAAAGATGATAGGCACTCCGTCAAGAGTGCTATACCTTAGCACGGAGACCCCTTCAGGCGGATTATGTGTGTTACAGCATTTCACAACAACACGACACCATCATCGTGGAGCTGACGTATCAATTTGCCCACTGTATACCTACATATCTAGGTAGGTAATCCATCAAGCCCAGATCCCCCTATTGAATCATCCTTGCTCTCCCCTGTGCGATATAAGTAGCTCTGAGCGCCAAGTGAAACCAGAGCTAAACGCCGTGATAGCAAATGGGGTATAATACATGCATCGTCCATTCCTCACTGCATCATCATCATCATCAGAGTTCGAACTGAAGGCAACACTTCGAACGATCCCTGTCGTTGCTCGGTGCCTCCAAAAATAAGAGAAAATAAACCGTTTTTCGAACCCGAAGTTATCATAACCCTACTCAAGCCTCTTCAAGTTTCTTGCCCATAGCGAATTCCCAGTCCAACCCGGCCATTAGTTTCACCTCCACCTCCATATCTCAACTTCTTCGCCGGACTCATAATGCCGTCTCTCATGCTCTCAGTATTCTCGGCACTACCGCTGAACTTGCGCTTCTCCGACGCAAGCCCAGCCTTATTTAATCCGGCAAAGAGTTTTGACTGCAGCTTAGCAGATTTCTCAGCCGGAGCCGGCGTGCCGTCGCGGGACCCGACCGAGCTGGCAACCTCGAAACTCTCACGCGGGTCGCGGCGGAGCATTTCGGATGCCGCTTGGCTGGCCTGGCTCTCAAAAACTTCTTCGTCCTCCTCTCTCCGTCGAGAAGCTCGCGATCCCTGAGACATATACGACTGTGTAGCCGCCGCAACCGATTCGAGGGCTGCGCGAGCAAGCTCCTCGTTGTCGTCAGCAGAGATAGTGCTTTCCCGACTTTGACGCCCTCTTTTCTGAATGGGTGTCTCTAAACCGTACCGGCTGCTCCCGTACCGATTTGGTGGCTCAGTCTGAGGCACTAAGTCGACGGAAGGCAACAGGGCTGAATAATCTCCACGAGCACGTGCTGTTGGTGTAGTGGGGAGTGATGATAGTGACTGAACGGCGCGGGTGTGCCGTGGAGGCACCCGCAGTGCAGGGCGATTAGCCGCTATAGGGGTCGATGGCGCGCTATTATCATGGCTCAAAGCCTGAAGGAGAGCAGCAAACCCAGCTTGGTTGGTGTCACTGTCGTGACGAACGTCTCGATGGGCGGACTTGGGTGTCTGTCGTGGCGTTGCTCGGTATTGCTGAGGTGAAGTAGCTGCTGGGGTCTTGGGCGTTAGCGCCCCATGAAACATTCCACCAGGGCTACATAACATGTGGAAATGTTCCCTGTTCTCACGGATACGATTGAGAGCCGTATCTCGCTCGTCAATTAGCCTATCTCGTTCCTCACTCTGCTGCTGAATCAGCTTGGTTGCTGACTTGATGCGTTTTTGAAGGGCCGCGTTCTCTTTCACAACTATATCAAACTGGGCTTGGAGTTCACGATATTTAATCTGAGTGGATTCGGCAACAGCATTTAGCTCCCGTCGAGCCTGACGAGAATTCTCCGTCAGACGCAATACTTCAACCTCGCGTCGGGTCATGTCATGCTCTACCGCGGCTCTCTTGGCATCTTCCTCAGCTTGCATGCTGAGTAGACTATACTGAAGCTTGTGGTGGGCCGTCTCCATTTTCAGCCTCGCATTTTCGGCGAGGCACGCTTGGACCATGGTACGAAGCTCCTCAGCTGAGGCATCTGCGATCTGGTCCGACGTTGGAGGGACAAAATCCAACATGGGACTGGCATCTTGTGCAAGGGTTCGAAGCGTCGTTGCAGGGGGAGAAAACATATTGGCTCTCTGAGAGCTCGGGTGGCCTAGAGGCATGCCAACAGCCCCGTTGGTCTGAGGGACCTGAGAGGAGGGAGGCGGAGTCAAGGACGAAGGAATGACCTGGGAAGACGGGTTGCGGTCATCGTTTGATTCGGTCTTGAATGAAGCAGATGGATCGAGAGGTGAATTGGGCCCTTCGGTAGAGGGAATTGATTGCTGTGATGAAGAATGGCGGATGGCCGTGGCATCGGGAGGAGTCGAAGGAATGTGATCATATTCAATCTCTACGGCGGCACCATTCGTGCGAGCGTTGTTCGTATCGGAGTCCGCCGACATATTGCATTCGAGACTAGACTGCTACACTATTTAAATAGATTACTCAATGTTAAGAAGCGTATCCCTATGTTTCCGGGGATGATATCGGTGGTGTGCGACTAAATTGGACACGAAGCGGTAGTGGACAGAGCGTCTTAGACAAGAGGCGATGGCGGAGGGTCTATTCTACACAACGCAAACAGGCTCTTTCGAATTGAATCAAAAGAGGTCGCAAGCGGTCGGGAGAAAGGGAGAGGGGAGGTAGTAGAAGAAGTAGACTTGATTATCCCATCAGACCAGTTGGTGGATGAAGAGATGAAGAGATGAGGTAAAAGAAGCGAGGACGTTTGCGTGGAAGTGGAGAAGTGTGAAGTGTGAAGTGTGCGAAAGTGTGATGTGGAAGGGAAAAGTTCGATACCTTGAAAGCAATTGGTTGCTGGGCGAGTTCCCACCTAGCGACCGGCAACTGCTAAGGGCCTGGAATCCATTAAATCTTGAAGGCTGGCACGGACCCACTGCACTGAAAGTCAAAGGCTGAATGCGCTAGACCTAAATTACCTAGGTACCTCCCAGGCAGCCTGGCAGCCCGAGCCCGGTACCTTACCGTCCATTAGATTCTCGTGACGCACTCAAATATATTATTCGTGATTTCAAGGCATTTTCCCCGTACCATACTCCTCGCAAAAAATCATAGTTAGTGTAGGTATTGGCATTCCTTATTCATACATTATTAGTATAGTACGTGCTACTGCTTTTAATAACCTTTATTCCTTCCCTTTTTGCTTTTCTCAGAAACCCTTGCAACGAGTAATGCATTCTCGAAATCTCAAGTTCAACCAACTCCCTAATGACCTCAATGCGTAAGCCGGCCTGGTATCTTTCTATCACTACATGAGTACGCCGATGAGGTATTGCGTCGTGACCACCCTGGACGCCTGGACAGGAAATTGCGTGCATCTTATTATATACCATTCCGATTTATTAGATATTATTCCATCTCGTTGAACGCCTCCTCTTCTCCTTCGCCTGATTTCGCCCTCCACTCGGCCATCTCAGCAACTGGGACGCGGCCTCTGAGCCATCGGAGTGTTGCTTCGGTTCCACGCTCGAGCACATTCCATCGAGGAACCCTGAAGCGGTTCCCCGTAACCTCCAGTCTCTCAAGTTCTCCCGTGCCGCCGAGGAGTCCGATACGGGGATTCAGATGAGCGATTTCGTTGTTGCTGGCATCTACCACTTTCATTCCTTTGATGGCCTCGGGTTCTAAGTCTTCTAGGCGGTTATTGGAGATGAGCAAAACAGTAAGACTAGGGAAAAATTCCCGCAGAGTCGGGAGTTTAACTATTCTGTTATGCGAAAAATCCGCTTTTTGCAGATTTGGGGCACAGAGGTTTGTGGTGAGCGGAGTAAGACTTGTGATGAAATTCGACGCCAGAGAGAGCTCTCGGAGGGCCGTGAGATCAATCGGTTCCGTCAACCAACTTTCACCCGTGAGCTGGTTATGCGCCATTGATAGTGATGTGATTGTGTCGGTGAAAAATGATAATGAATTCGGGAATTGAGTAAACGTGTTGCGTTGCAATCGCACCTCGCGCACGGTATGAGCTGCGGCGATTTTGGAGCAGACGACCGGGTGCAATGAGGATGATTGTGTGTCTGACCGGTCGAGAAGACCGCCGGGTTTCATAGGCCATGTCTGGCTACTCAACGTGTGTGACCGCGACCGAGCCGGAGAGTGAGGCGCTGAGGTCGGTGGCGTAGCAAAATCATCGTAGTCTGAACGTCCTTCGTCATCCTCATCATCGTGTACCGGAACCCCCGCGTTCGCATCAACATTCACAGGCGGAACGACTGAGAATCCATTTCCAAACTGCTCAACGCTGCTGGTTTCGGTCTGAGTTAGTGGCTCTAACCTTGCCGCCAACGCATCTTTCAACCCTTCTGTTGTTAGTGATGTGAACTTCCTATCCCTTAGGGGATTTCCAGTAATTCTCAGCATTGCAAGACTGTCCATTCTGGCGATCTCGGGAGGTATGACCCGAATATCATTACTAGTAAAGTCAACATGGCGCACGCTCTCAAGATTGGTGAAGCCATCTGGAAAAGCGGTGATACTGTTCTCATCCGCATTTATGGTAAGGAGACTGGTCCAAGAGCTCATGTCAGGAAGCGATAAGATACGGTTCATAGATACTGTGAATTGATGGAGGGACGGCATCTTAAGGGGCTGAGCGCTGTCTGCTATCATTTGGATCTGGTTGGCGGCTACATCAAGGATTTGAAGCTGGGGAAAGCCCTCAACACCGGGTCCGATAAGAGTTCCGGAAAGCTTGTTCTTGCGGGCCAACAGTTCGGTGAGTGGGAGTTTCGACAGACCCTCGAATGGTAAAGTCTCGAATGCGTTCTCGTTCAAGTTGAGGATGCGAAGGCGTCCCAACTTATCGATACCGTTTGGGAGCGATGAAATATTGTTACCATGGAGGTCAAGAATTTCAAGATTCTGCAGGTTCGTGAAATAGGTATCTTCCATGCGGCCGTAGAGTAGATTATTACCAAGTTTCAAGTCTCGAAGCGTGGTCAACTGCGAGACTATCTCAAGACAATTGTTCGTGAGCTTGTTCGACGCCTGATCAGATAATTAGCATAAACTGTATGTGAGATTTGAGGAGAAACTGAGTACCTACCAAATTCAAGGAGGTCAGCAGCTGTAGGCGTCTCAGACCTAAAGGCAAAGCTATCAGCATGTTGCCGTGTAAATCCAGAGACTCCAATCCTCCGAATAAGTGGCCCGCGCTATCCTCTTCGTCGGCGAAATCGCTGGGATCAACGTCCGGGAAGATGGCATCGTCAATAGTCTCCAACTCGTTATCAGCGGCCACGAGTCTAGTCAGATCCACGCTTTCGGCCCACGTGCCGCCAGAACGGTCCATGGACTCTAAATCGTACATCTTCAAGACCTCTGTCGGGATCTGCTTTAGGCCCATGGCCGCAATGTTAAGCCTTCCAGTAGTTCTAGCGGTATTGATCCGCGATTGCATAACTTTACGGTTCGAGTCCTCGAACTTGTGCTGGCCGAAAGGATCGTCGGACAAGCCAAAATCAAACGTAGTGTCCGTCGGGATGACAGGGGTTTCCTCGGCATCGGGCACCTTGGTCCCCGAGACTTGTCGGGATGCGGCACGCTTCGCAGCCTTCGCCTTTGCAATCTGCTCTCGCAACATAGCGGACGACTTTCGAGCTGTGGAGATGGGTGCTTCTTCGATCGAGTCCACTGTCAGCGCCGTGGAAGCAGTGGAGGCGCTTGATAGGTTACGGCCGTCTCCGGATGTACTGGACGATTTGGCGGATGCAAGCGAAGCCTTACGAGAAGGGCTAGGGGGCACCTCCGATAACGATTTATCCAAAGATGGAAGAGACGGCTTTCTGTACAGATTGTTCATCGAAGCTCTTGTCTTTAGAGGACGGGCAACGGTCTTCGACCCTGACTTGGAGGATAAGGCGTCGAAACGTTTGGTTGGACTCGGCGTAGAGGGTCCTACCGAAGCTGACAAAGAGGATCGAGAGGGAACCTTGCTCAAGCTAGGTCGGGGGTTGAAAGTTGAAACGCTCCTGCTAGCGGGAGTCCTTGAATTGATAGCAGAGGCTCTCTTCGTTGGGGTTCCTAGCACGGTGGACAGAGGTGGCTTGTAGGTATTGGTGGAAGCCCGGAAATCTGGTTGACCCGCGCTAGATCGTGGCCGACTAACCGATCTGGCGGAGCGGACAGTTGAACCATCTGACTGGTAGCTAGAACCAGGTCTCGAGGCAGGCCTTGACCTTGATCCTACGCTACCCTTCGATTGCGGTCTTCGAGGCGGCTCCATCTCGAAAAAGTTGCTGCCGCGTCGCTTGAAAGCAGGAGAAGAGGGCAATTGGGCAAGAGTTTCGATTGTTCTCTCAGTGAGGGAAGGGCGAGGTTTTCTTGGTTGCGACATAAGAGCGTCAAAAGTAAGACCTTCGTCAGTAGACCTTGTCAGAGGTGGAAGCGAGTCAACAGCAATGTCATTATCGTCATCATCTTCTGGCGTCAAGGTTCCTCGTGTTGACGTAGGAGGAGAGGCAATGTCAAGTTGACCGGACGGTTGTCGACCGGGCAATGGAGGCTTTTTGAAATTATCGTCACGGCCATCTCGAACGTTCTGTGCAGAAACTTGCTTGGGGCCAAGCGACGTGCTCCGATTCCTAGTACTGAGATTTTGACGGTTGTTTTGCGAGCTTACGGGAGGTGCAATCGATCTCGGTGTCTTGCGTACCGTTGTCGTGCTGAGCTGTTCTCTAGAGGATGTTGCACGAAGGCGGGGATTCCGGATGTTGCCAGCAGTTGCAGACTGAGTCGAGCGGCCGCGTGTCGATTCAGAAGGTTGCTGAGTCTGAGGAGTAGATACGGTAGCCGACACACTGGATCGAGGTAGAGGGAGTCGCGACGTGGGCCTGGGGATGGAGCTGGTTCTGCTACCAGCGATGCCGAGTGGACGCTTATCGTCCATCTTAACGACGGAGCCCAAGTTAAGAAACTGGGTGCATTGGTTAAGCTCCTAATAGTGAGACAAGCGACGGCGACGGCGAGGGTAGACAAAGACGTTGTGAAAAAAGTGTTGAGCTCGCACAATACGATAATACAATTCAAGAAAGGAGAGGGATGGTTACAAAGTTACAAAGTTACAAAATAATCCCAAGTCAATATTAGATTTCGGATTATTACGAACCATGCTTACTTTGCTGGACAGGGTTCAAGAAAGTATGACCAATGATCAACAAAAGGCTGACATTGGATCGCAATCTTCAATGTGTGCTTTGGGAGCTTGGAGCTATGTTCAGAAGGTCAAAGCGCCCTTAACTCAGCTACATGTAGCTACCTGGCAGCTACCTGGGTACTTGTAAAGAAGAATTTCAATGTTAGGATGGAAAACATAGGCTTTCTTCTCTCTCTGCTCTTTTTTTTTCTTTCTTTTTTGGTCCAACTACAAAGACGGCCCGTTAGGGACCTCCGTTACGTACCTTGAAGACCGCGTCCGGCGCCACTTTGTTAAAAGGTAAATTGTTACGCGTTCACTACGTGCGAGACGTGATGGTTGGGTGGATGGGATTGGGGTAGGTACCTTAGGCTACGTGGGGTAAGGATATACCCCAGCAACCTGATATCGAAATGTGCCGCTAGCGTCTCGCTTAATTGATCTTAATTGATAGTGCCCTTGCAGCTTGCAGCTATCAATGGAAGTAGCGTAGGTACCTACGTCTATGTACTGTACAGCTTTGTACGTAGTTGTGTACTTCATCCCCCGGAACTCGAACTTGGAAACTCCGGGTCGAAAGGTGTCGATGATAAATACAATAATCGATAATCAATAATCAATTCTTACCTCAGTCCTAAATAGATAAAAAGGGAGAAAGAGAAGAAAGGGGGGAAAAGGGGGAAAGGGGAGGGAGAAGGAAAAGAATCTAATGTAGTAGAACCAACAAATCATCATACTGTTCCACCACATTTACAAAGACAAACTACATATACACGTACAAACACAGGCACAGGATTAATATCAGCCTTGTAATCAATGTTTATCAATGTCTTATGAGTATTTGCAGAATATTGGAGTTGTGCATGCAGTAACAAGAACCCGATATAATTTAAGGGGAACTGAGAAGGTAATGGAACTGTGAACAAGCCTATCATTGGACGCGAAAGATGCTGCATGCAACACTATCATGCGCAACTTCGGGATTGTCTTGCTGAATTTTGGCGGAATTATGCAGTGTAACAGTTTTGCATGTACTAGTCCTGTTCTGTTTAATCATCATCCAATCCTTTTCTTCACGTTGATGCTATATCGGTAAGGCGACTATAGGTCAAAATCCAAGTCATTAGTGATCCATCGAAGTTCTTACCCGAGACATCACCATCACCATCGTCATGTTCAGCTAGTGTCTTGCGAGGCTTCGATCATGTGGTAGATCAGTTCATATCGGAGATAGATAAGTACTTAGGTACCCAAGTAAGTCATATACCTATATATATTGGCATTCAACTATGCAGCCACTCCTGAGCCCATCCAGCATGTCGAGTCCAGCCCTACCTAAAATTCAATGCCCGAAAAAGCAGAAAAGGAGGCGGTCTAATCAACCATACTCGGAATGGCACAGGTATGAAAAACTTCAAAAGATCCAGTCGCCAACGTGCTACGGTTGGCGGCACGGCGGCCATTAGGGTTCGGGGCTCTCTAAAGAGCATCAACTTTCTTCTCAAATCCTTTAGGAAGTAGTAAGCTATCATACCATTGACTAGCCTGTCTAGAAAGTGATTCGGCGTTGAAGAAATAGAATGCGCTTATTTGTTCTTTTTCAAGCCTGGAGAAAAACAAGTTAGGAGTTTAATAGTTGGATACGTCCTCGTTAAAGCTACAGGTAGTGCAGTTAGCGAGCTTAGAAACGTCAGTATGCTCGATAGTGGCATTGAACGCATTCCACAGTCAACTGTTGTAAGTTAATAAGATCAAGGGTGACAAGATACACACTCTTCCATCTATACGATAAGTTTTCAGCGTACGCTCCTCTCGGTATAGTGGTCATTCACTTCAAATATCAGATGAAGATGTGCGCTTGGATTTTCTCTAAGTATACTCAGATCGCCATATATTAGGTACCTATTAAAGGAAACCTAGCCGCCGAGGCCTCAGCTGTTGGATCGCAGTTTGCGAGCATTTGAAACACAATATCACCACACCTAATGAGTAGGTCACAATAGCGCCAGGCTGACAGGCGATGTCCAATATATCTTGGAGAGACAGGAGACCATTACCTGTTAGAAACAAACGAGTAGTAGGTGAGCAATGAATTAGAAATTAATACAGTTGTAAAGTGCCTACATTTAGTTGAACTGCCGAGATTTTTCAAAAACTCTTCAACAAATACGTTCGTCAGAGACAAGTCGGGAGATGTGAAAGTTCCTAGACGTAGAGCTCTACACCCCATCCCAATATAATACACGGTGTTCGTATGATGAAAGGCTGCTAAGTTACTTGAATTAAATTGTCGCCCCCTTTGACTCAGAGAAGTATGTGCTTCAGAACTCACTTCCAAAGGGGACAGAATGAGTCAAATCGTTCTCCATAGTTAGCAAAGCATCTTGGAATATATACGAACAAGCTTATATTCTCTAATTATTCAAATACTACTTCGGTTCATTGATGTTTATATACCACTTAAAGGAGCTAGATCCTAACTAGGATGGCTACTGATATTTCTATGAGTCGGTTATCGAGGGCGACCAGAGCAAAACTTTCCTGGGTATATTCCTAACCATGAGGCACTAACTCGTTTTTAGGTACAAGTTAAAATTGAACTTGGTGACGACGTAAGACTATTCAATGGATGCTTGTGTAGCCTTTCGAAGAACAGACTTGGAGCTACGTTAAGAGGATATGGTAGTCATTATCAACCTCTCAGTTCGTCCGTATAGGAGGTCGATATTAAAAGGGATATGATGAAGCTAGAATATTCGTTTTCCGTTCCTTTTTGAAAGCATGAATTTCGCTTCCGAGGCGTAATAAACCAGGTATTCACCGTGGAGTGGATGACGCGTCTTTGGCAAACTGAGCAGCTACCTAAAGTACCTACCTACTTAGGTAGATGCACACAAAAATTTATGTAAGTTCAAACCATACCTTCGTGACCCCAGAGATAAAATTATTAAACGCTTCAAGGACTCCCAGGCGTTGGGGACAACGGTTTGCTTCCCTAGTAGCTCCTATTGGTTACCGAGCTAGTGGTTGTGGTGATATATAATCGTTGCAAGTAGATGTCGAAGTTACTATGAAACCTCCTTGCAATATTAAAAATCACCTCGAAACGTACGTGCTAACAGTACAAATGAAATAATTGTACAAATGCGTAATGTCATGAAATATCATTCCAGGTACGTATCTCCCAATGGCACAGCCAGCGTGATTGTCAAAGTTTAGATAAGGCACTTTTTATGAATTGATTTCAGGAAATGGTGGCTCTATGGTGAACTATGTAGTGAATATTTATTACATGTAAAAGACATAATCCCCTGCGAGCTCATACTCCTTATTTCTTAGGGCTTGATGTTATAATACAGCTAATTCTGACGAATGGATACTGGAATAGGGGACAATATATCTGAGTTTACGGCATATGATGTGATAATGTCCCTATTAAGGATACGTCGGAGTGTGGGAGGAGCTATGATTGTAACCAGGTAGTCCAGTCATCCCTTCTCAGGCTATTCCTGCGTTGTCACTTTAGGCGACGATCATTGCAAAACCGCCTGCGTCGTTGAGACTATTCTTAGTCTCGGTTAAATACCCATGTTGCGATCGGTCGCCCAAAGGGGCAACAAGTAATATCATTATAAAAGCTAGACCATACTGCCTGTCTCTTCCATAAGGCCAGAAAAATAGTTTTGGTTCTGTTGCTATCAATTCATCTCGCTATGCATTTCTCGTCCATTGTTCTATTTGCCTTATCCTCCGGGGTCACGGCGGCTAAGCGCTTCCACGTGCCAGAGCCAGCTCGAGTCCGCGATGAACCGACGGCAACAGGATGTACATCTTCGGCACTCACCACCGAAACAACAATCAACAGGGGAAACGAAGGAATATGGTATGTCAGAGCGAATATATCAGATTTGCACGAACTTTATACGTTCAAGCAGACGGACTGGCTCGACAATGACAAAACAAAAGTGCTTGACAAGTGCGGCAGTATCTGCTTGGAAGGCAACGATACTGCTAATCCAGGCGAGTGGTTGCCGAGTGGGAAATACTTCCAAGGCGCATTTGTCAATACTCCGGGGGGAAACCCACCCGACCACATTGACTGGCAATGTGCGTGTTATGATAGGGCAGTGACAGCAGATGACCTCACCGCCGGCGGAGGAGTTTGGAATAACGCAAATCCAGGGAGCGGAACCAGTAAGTGGCGTCCTTTGAGTGTTACTGTCCTTTCTGCTATGACTATCCGTATACGTTTATTAATTCCGAACTCGCAGTAATCAATCGACAGTGTTGAATGACTGCTCTGCAAGAGGGACGTTCGTTTGGGACCTGGGTCAAACGGCTTTAAGTCGATGCGGCTAGGTACCTGATCGTCTGCGGGGGCACCTAGGACTCGGCTTCAGCTGTACAATGAACAAGCGATAGTACATTTATGCACCCTAGTTGGATGTATTCGCTGGGGCGGATTAAGGGTGACTCTTGGGCGACTCTTCATACATAGTCCTTGATAATTTTCAGGAGACCTCTTTTCTCTTTTCTTCCCCTCTGAATATTGGACCTGTTGGTTCACGTTCTGTTATTGCTCTGCAATGGAACGGTACCCTGACTGGTTCAGCGGATGTCTCATAAATTGAAATATTACCATCCAATCACACTCAACTGCCACCTTGTTATTCTGGCTTTTCAATACTGCCCAACGTCTATGGAAACACGAAGTTGTCCAAGAATGGTTTCAACCAAGAGTTCTTTATTATATACGTGTTCCCATCGGGTTTCCACCAAATATTGAAGCAACCTATATCATCGAGGGATATATACCTAGGTATGTACTGACGAAAGAATGAGCGTGCGTTTGTGAAGGCTGTGCATCTGTCCGGGCCGCTCTTATGGTTGCCTTGTATTGCAAACGGTCCAAGATCCTTGCTAGGCAGACATGCATATCTAAAGTGCAGGTTTGGATATATGAAAGGTTCTCCTTGACTTCCAGGCATTCAAGTTCATCCAAATCATTACACCCATCCGGCATACTCCAGTTCTTTTCGAGGATTATTTTACCTTAGTTTACAAGGTACTCTTCGATTTATTACCCCATCCTGAGCAACGTTGAATCCTCAAGCCACTGAAACCAGTTCAAGGTCAAGATGGTACTTGCTTTCAACGCAGAGACCCTTAATGGACTCTGCTCCAAAGATCAACTTGAACTACTAGATGCTATTGACCATTTGCGCCTCCAAGGTATTGACCACTACATTTCTCTACCACAGATTATTGTATGCGGTGATCAATCATCAGGCAAAAGTTCAGTGCTCGAGGCCATCTCAGGGATTCCTTTCCCAGTCAAAAGTAACCTCTGCACCTGTTTTCCTACCGAGTTGGTCCTTCGACGTGCAGCCGAAACTGGCGTGACTGTCTCCATCATCCCCGACAATCCTTCCAAGACTGCAACCCAGGATGATCTTTACAAATTTCATGAAGAACTCGAAGGATTTGAGGGGTTCCCAGATCTTGTCGAAAAGGCCAAGGTTGCTATGGGGATTTCAGCATCGGGGAAAGCATTTTCAAAAGACCGCCTTCGCGTTGAGATTACAGGTCCTGACCGCCCTCATCTCACCATCATCGACATGCCGGGTCTCATTCACTCGGAAACGAAATCGCAAAGCTCGGCAGATGTGAAGCTGGTCCGAAAGGTTGTGAAGGGTTATATGAAACAACCCAGAAGCGTCATCCTAGCCGTTGTATCCGCTAAGAACGACTTCGCAAACCAAGTGGTTCTAAACTTCGCTCGAGAAGTTGACAAGAGGGGCAGTCGCACTATGGGCGTGATCACGAAGCCGGATACCTTGGTGCAAGGATCGGGTAGTGAGGCACTTTATATCTCCCTTGCCAGGAATAATCAAGTCAATTTTGACCTTGGTTGGCACGTCCTTAAAAACCTTGATTCGGAGACTCACAGAGGGTCATCACTTTTAAGCCATCGAAACACCGAGGAAGCTCTTTTCTTTTCAAAAAGCACCTGGAATGAACTCCCTTCCTCGATGCTCGGGATCAACGAGCTAAGGAAGAAACTTAGCAATGTGTTACTCCGACAGATCGCCCTTGAGCTGCCAAGTTTGATCCGTGAGATTAACCTGAAGCTAGACGGATCACGGGAGGAACTTGAGGAGCTTGGAGAGCCACGGCGCACCCTAGACGAGCAGCGACTTAGACTCCTACAAATAAGTGAAGAGTTCCAATCACTCGTGGAACGATCCATTAATGGGACATATACCGGTGCATTCTTCGAGGATGCCGAAACATCTCAAGGGTACCAAGAGCGAATTCGTGCTGTGATCCAGAATTTGAACAAGGAATTTGCAGATGAGCTTGTGAAACACGGACACCGCCGTGAGATTTCAAGCGGGCAGAACCAGTCCTCTACGAAACCGGAGTTAGTTACTAGGGACAAGTTCCTAGATCACGTCCAGAACATGATGCAAAGAACTCGAGGCCGGGAGCTTCCGGGAATTTTCAGTCCTATGGTCATCGCTGACCTATTCCAGCAACAGTCATTACCATGGGAGCAGATTGCACAAGATCACGTCAAAAAGGCCTGGGACGCGGTTGGGGAGTTCCTGGAACTTGTCGTCACGTATGTTGCGGATACGTCAATCGGCGATGCTCTCATCAACAAAATATTCCAGCCAGCTCTCAATAGACTGCTCTTGAGCGCCAAAGCTAAGACTAGCAAGCTGCTTGATTCACATCGACGCGTCCACCCCATTACCTACAACCAAGAATACGCGAAGGCTATCCACAGACCCTGCAATCCCCCACGAGATGAAATTTCGAAAATTGTTCGCGATTTCTTCGGCCAATCTTCTATAGGGAGTTCGCATTACCTCGCTAACAATTATTACGATCTCAGTGCTCTCGTTGACCGTCTAGCCAAGTGTACTGAACCGACTATCGAACGTCATGCAGCTTCCGAAGCTCTCGACCGCATGCTTGCCTACTATAATGTTTGTGTCACTTCTTGATACCTACCACTCGTAGTCGATGGCTAACAATACCGATAAACTAGATTGCCATGAAACGCTTCCTCGACGATATTGCTACCGAGGTTATTGAGCAAAAGATCCTTATGCCTCTTTCTGATATCCTCTCACCTGTGGCTGTCTTTAAGATGTCACCAGACTTAGTGGAACTCATTGCCGGCGAGTCCCAGGAAAGCCGGACGAGACGAGAAGAGTTGACTAAGAAAATTGATGTCCTTCAGAAGGGATTAAAGACGTGCGAGCACTTCATGGATGCAAAACTAAGAGGTAGTAGCCGAATATCTTCTCATTCTGACACGGAACTAACTTTCAGCTGCTTTATGCAGGTGAACCATCCTCTCGCTCAGAAGAGACCCAAACCAAGGTGGACCTAGACCACAGCGACGAGCGTACACAATTCCTGTCTATGAACGGCTTTGAAACGGATGATGACTAAATGAAGCAACATGAAAACCTGTGTGGAGTTCCGGCCAAGGCTCAACCCATTTTCTGTTTTTCCACCTCTAACATAAGAGACGTACCTACCTAAGGTACCTCAGGTAGCTTTTCATCTACATGGAGACATAGAGTTTCCGAATATGCTAGGTACCTATGTGAAGCTCGCCTTAAATTTACAGATGATAACTCTACATGATTCCTTACATTGACTCGGCTGTTACATGTAATGCTGCATCTCCAAGATTAAGGAACATATACCAAAGCCCCCTCTACTAAGCGAAAATAGCCATTAATAGCTCGCATCCAATTAGGTATCTATCGAATCTGATTATTAACAAGCACTATCTGCTAAATCATTACATGTTTCTACGTTTATGCTCTCCCGGTGTTTTAATGAGCCGGCCCTTCTGTAATGCAATTCCAAACCATGCAAACCCTTCACTCTAGTGGTATTGCCAGTCTAGTTTCGTCTCACGATCTGTAAGTCAGTCTTGGTTCAGGTTGACCTCGTGCCTCAAGATGCCCCCTTTCCTTTTTTGATACCATATACACAACCATATGCATATGATGTATGTCGAAGAACCAGTAGATGCTTGGATAAAAACAAGAAACTTTCAAAATCAAAGTGGGTATACAACGCCTCGACCATGCGGATGCAAAAACGTGATCCTCCAATTCGTCTGTCGTACGCGTGAATCATTCGTCGTCAATTATCGGCCTAGGAGCCAGCCCATTTTCTTGCCTCCGGTCTCGTCACCATCGAGCTCTAGTCGATACCGCCTGACGCTTCCAGAGTCGTCATCAAATCCAACTCGTCTGCTCGCTTTAGGAACAAAGCAGTCTGGAACTATGTGCTTCATGAGCCAACCCTTGACGCCTCGGCTTGCGGCATCAATAGCAGCGTATTCGAGTCGCCGTGTGTGATCACTCGTCCAATAGTGTGTGGTTTGCGGGGGAGGAGGGTAAGATGGTTCAGCGTCGTGAGCATCCTCGTCTTCCCCAAGACCTCCCGAGAGCGACTCTGGCGGTGGAAAATAATAATACGTGGTTGGTTGATGTTGCGAATGTGTTGAATGCAGATGGTGCGCACTTAGACGTTTTAGGTGTGGGTTTGGAGTTGATTTTGTGGCGCGACGTATGGAAGGCCGTGTTCGGGGTCGAGCTTGGGAGGAACTTGTGGACATGGTGGAGTTGCGTCGCTGGGAAGACTGGGACGCAATAGACCTGGTTTTAGGATGTATAGACTCGTACCCCGAGTCATGGCGCAGAATAGGCTTGAATTCGAATTTATCCTCTCTGTGTGAAGGTGCCTGCTTCTCGACAATGACGGGCGCTGCTGTGGGCTCGTACAACTCGATATCGTGGAAGCTATGGTATGTGGTATCAGATGCAGCGACACTAGTGGCCGATTGAGACCTTTGAAGGTTTGTAGGCAATGGAGAGAGCCGTGACATCTTGGCAAGTGTAACTGTTTTCCCGATACATGGAATGGAAGTTCCCGTCTCAAATGTCAATTGGGTCCTGGGCTTCTTAGGATATGGGACATGGAAGGTAATAAAAAGCTGTGAAAATCTGCAAAAAGGTGTACAGATGACTCGTCTTAATAATAAGAAGCGATACCATAGAAAAAGAAGCGTTACCACGGTGAAACGAATGCAGAATAGATGGTCAGGGAGGTAGAATAAAGTTGCGGTCTGAGTCCAAATTGCTCTAATGGAGCGATCTGTATGAACCCAATCTGCAGTGGATAAAAAGGTCAGGATAGCGTCAGTGGATTCAGACGAGATCTCCTTATATCTGCAGACCGATGAGCGTTCTGGCGCCGTAGATAACTGTGGTATGGAACCATAAGGTTAACAAGATTCCTACTACTACTGCTAGGAAGCATAGGGTGTTGGATTTCCACGATGTAGTTGTGGACGACCTTGCTTTCCAATTAGATGATTCGAATGAGCTTCAACGGCAACTGGAAATAAAATGTAAATCTGTAGCAGTGCGCATATGGAATACCCACAGATAATGGGGTATCAGGGCAAGCCGAATGTAAACGCTTGTAAGAAATACACACGGTATGAAATAAAGTAATGGGGCACCTTCGAAACCTTGATCTCGCTGCTCTGCGGTCTTTGCAGGGCTAAGGATAGTTTTATTGAATGTTTATTTTCAATTTTGTTGGGTGAAGAAGCGGTCTGGCGTCGCTTGACTCGTTTAGGAACCAAAGGCAATTATCGTGACCGACGTGACCCCGCTGGTTGCACCAAGAACCCCACGCCGTTCACCGTCGTTAGTCTTGGTATAGTGGTGACGGAGTGGAATATGGGGAGCGGCGTCTAAGTGAAAAGATCGTGGGGCTGGTTAGCCCTCCAGCGGTACGGAATTGTCGAACCGTCGAACCGTCGAATCGTTGAAGAAACCCGGTAATTTGTAACCCTTGGGTATGGGATTAATGATGATGAGCGAGCGGGAGGGGAATACCCTTAAACATCGAAATTTGGCCAATGCTGGTTGTGTTTTCTTATACTGAATGGCTCTGACATGCCGTGTGCCTCGTGGTTATCCGAGCAAAATGATCGTAGCCCTTGCATCAAACATGCATACTATGGTACAGACCAGGACGGAACGGGATGGCCCTAGTCTTTTCAGATTGGCGATGGTGGTTGATGGGTAGGGTAATCCGATGTCGCTGACGATGCTAATAGATACCCCGAATCTCAATCTCACTAGCGAGAATTAGGCTCCGCTTGGCGATACAGGCGGTAACAAGGCCTGGTCGGTCCGTACGAGAAAGGTTTTGATGAAATGGGAACTGTTCGCGAGATATATATACCTATATATGTCTTTCTCTGGAGTAAGTTCAGTGGTTAAATTATCGTCTCGACGTCTCTGTCTCTGTCACTATTATCAATAACACCCTTGTGCGAGGAACCGGACTTTCACATGCTTCTGCTTCGTTTCCAAACTTCCTGCTGTGCCATTTGCCCATATTGATGAGAGACCGGGGTAGCGTGGCTCTCGATCCCGCGCGTCACAAGGGTGGCTTGGGTTGTCCATCATGAGCTGTATTTGGCGACATCACCTGGCGCAATTTCAACCAATCGTCTTTTGTGCATGTCGCTCAGCTTGTAGGACCAACCAATAATGGCATGTCGCGTACCTGTTGATGAAACCCTGTCAGAAGGCTATTTTGTCCTTCCTAGGGTTCCGCTGCATCTCTCCGGGTCCACTCAGGCACGCTTTCTTGCTTTCTAGACTCCCCGAGGCTTTCTTCCAATGATATTCTGTTTAAATATTGGACCTCGGGCATTCTGCTTTGCATGAGCCGTGAGATGAGGGTCTTATGCGCGAACAACGTCCGGAGAAGACAGCCCGTCTCAAGCATACTATGCAGTAGAACCGAGAGGAGACATGGGTTGATAACCTAGATTTCGCTTCTTACATATGTAGCTAGCTCTCGAGCACGACAAATTGTCTCCCCGCATCGAACGTACCTCGGGCGACGCTGTCGGTATGCGACAAGAAAAGGCAATTCGAACGACAGATTTGCCGGTACATATCATACCTACATGTCGTTCCCGACAGTCTGTCAACGCCGTCGAGCTTGTGTGACGTGTTTCAGCATGACCTTTATGCGGTGATACGAACGGAATGTGTTTTCAAGAGTCAAGCGCGAAACATGACATGGCATGTACAGTGATTCAGGGATTTAAAAAGCCACTTTTTCGATATTGCGGCCAGAGGGACAGACGCTGCATCATCAAGACGGCAAAGTAAAACCAAACGAAACCCACGCTCCTTGGTGTTGTAAGTTAGATGTATATGACATGGTAACAAATCTTGAAACGTTGACGAGAATGACACTTTACCTATAGATACCTAACATTTAATTACCAGGTAATCATTAATCACCATCATAACCTAGGTACTCTGCTACTGCACGGAGAGGCAAGGGATTTCAATAAGTAGATATACTCTCATAAATGCATATAAAGGCCACTGCTTATCGGCCTATCCTTATTATGCACGGAAGCATCTATAACAGTTCGCCTTTCAACCGGTAAAAGAGTCGCATAGCAGCACCGAGGCAACTGCTCTAAATAACGCCTACCCAAATTTGGGAACCCAGGGGCATCGATTCCTGATCAAACCACCAAAATGAGAGTCTTTTTCCTTTCATATGATGACCATCACCCGTGGCCTTCATAAGCTGTGATCGGATCCCCGAATATATAAACCTACTTCCTCTCCCGGCCTGGTAACAGTCATCGTTGCATGGTAGATCTAAAACAGACAAACCAATGCTAATCCCTTATACAATACGTCCTTAGATATAGCGGTAGATTGCATAGTAGTTCTTATTGAGAGAGACATTTGAATTTGCCTTGCCAATCTTAAAATCCGGAAATAAAGTTTCTCCTGGACTCTCAGTCCTCTAGGTAGGCAGCTCAGAACAGTGTTAGGACGTACCTGGGCAACGGTTATCAGATAATAAACGAAGGTGGTATTTCGTTACTCTCTTAACGTGGCAATGCGCATAGGCTTCTTAGAAACAAAACGGAATATTCAAAACAGAACGACCCTAGCTAGCGTTTTGCTCCCCTAGCAGTTAGTAAACTGTACGATGTGATATGAGCATACAAACACCTGCATAAATGACGTTAGCGTACTGAGGTTGAAATAATCAGTCCTATGTAAAGGCAAATTCTAGAAGTGTAAGTGTCCAGCTTTGTGCTAGGTTAGAACCGATTCAAGCTCATCCCGCCGTTCCATCCGAATGTATTGAACTACGAGCGATTGATCCATGTTCTCAAGCCCATACCCACCATTCCCTTTTTGCATGAGAGCTGGTACATTTGATGACTCTTCATCACTCGCGTTTACGTTTATAGAAAGCTGGTGAGGGGGGTATTGACGTCGTATGCTTTTTGTTTGAGTTAGGCAATATTCACACTGGTTATGGCGTTACAGACCGCATACACGGAAATATACAAAATTGAAACCGGCAATTGCATGTATCATCGCTATCATTTGGCTTAGCGATACTCTCTATTTGTTCACTTAAGTATGATATATCTCCGACGTGCAGGCGGCTGAGTGAAAATAAATATATAAATACCCGCTATATACTGTATCTAGAAGCTAAAGCTTCATAAGGGCGTTGATGACGCCTCTAACCTAGCTGTGCGAATATAATAAAAGCCCCCGATAGAGGCAGAGTCAGATATACAGAGGACTTACATCCCTCGAGCTTTCTGTACTGTAGCGTTGAGAACTTCTTCTCCAACTCAGAGGCCGTCCACGTTCGGATATCTCTATCGACCTTCTCATTAGCCGTTGATATGGGGAATAGGCACTCTTTGTACGATGGTCTCAATATCTGCATAGATACCTCCGGCTGGTTGCGATCCTTATCTCGTGAAATCTCAAACTAGTCGCAAGTTCTTCATGTGGACGACTCACATTGATAGCTTTGAAGATATGAGATAGTGGATCTTGTCATTGAAGGTAGCATAGAGGGGCTACATTTGCTGAGATTCTTTTTTTCTAGTACGCGAGCCACGATACATATTTCGGGAGATAATCCGTAGAATGAATCCGCAGAATGAAGCACAAGAGGCAAATCTGACGAGTTTTTTTGGAATAGGGATCTGGCATAGTATTCTTGTAATGTGCGTGTCATAAGGCAACTAATATTCAGCCAGAGAAAATTGTACATATGATATTAGAACCTGACCAGAAAGGTTTGGAATTGGAAACCGCCTTCACATCATATTCGTTTGAGGGCTGGATTTATTTTTCGGCATGCATCACCAATACCATTTCTTGAATTTCAGCTACTTAACATTCAGTCCTTTAGTGATATTTTGATTCCCCCCTGCGCCAGCCCCTGAACTAGGTAGGAGTTGGCGTATAATACAGATGGATGATAAATGACTTTGACTTTTAGAAAGCTAGTTCTAATAATCCACTCTTTACGTCATTCTTTTTAACATAAGAATATTGAAGGCTAGCTTGAGAGTATATAATGTTCTTATCATGAAAATCACACTGAGAATCAACGAGAAGAATAAGATTCAAGTGTTCCCCCCCCCCTTGCGATACTCACCAGTTTCAACTTCTGTAGTACCTGCGTATTGTCCGGTCAGCAGAGTAAATCTAGGTATACAGGTTTTCATTGCCAAAATATGGGAGGATTCACAGATGAAAGGGACGGGAGCGTGTGATGGCTCTAATAATTCCCTTGTAGCTTCTACCCTTGACCGGTTGCGGAGCAGTGTAGCCGCAGCCATGGGTGGATTCGTGATGGTGTGTAAAATCTATCTAAGCGCCAAGTATGGCTTCATGGGCGATGCCTTTCAAAAAAGGCATGAGATGTCTAGGCAGTAAAAAGTGAGAAGGTTTCGTGTAGGTATCGACATTGGGGATGTTGGGCGTGGCTGAGAGACTTGGCAGAGGAGTCGTAGAATATCAAAATACCCAATTCAGAAATCGAGGAACCGCTTCTGGCGTCAGATGAGCTTATACGATGCGGATCCCGCGTCTTTCAAGCAACTGAGCCGTATCCAAGCGGCCCATGAGCAAGATGTAAGTCTTTAGTCAACGGTTGAGAATACGAGAGGGTTGTCCGGATTCCAAAGCCTCGTCCACGAGATCAATCCATTTCTTCTTGTGTTAATCTATCTATGCATGATGGCAGCTGTGGGCCGGGGAGATGATGATGATGGAGAATCAGATGTTGTGCAGGGCTTAGCGATGCATTGGGCGTTTATTAGAAGCGAGTATAAGAAAGCCGTTAGATGATTCGACGATGGGGGTTTCTGTCAAAGAGGAGATAATCTAGATCGGAAGCGGGGAGTTTAAGGAATGGATTTTCATAAGATGCAAATAAATATACATGATGATACAGTAATCCTTGGATCGGGCTACCCTTGAGGTAGCACCAAAGTGTCTGTCACTTGCAGTAGTTGTCGTTGCGATGTGTGACGCGTCAGTCATTTTGTGCTTTGGGACAGCTATATGGAGGTACATGAATACGTTTAACATTGTAAGTTGGAGGTACCTAGAGGGTACTTGATGATATTTTTTCCCCCTTCCCTCTTTTTTTTTTTTCTAACGGTTCCATGTTTGTTGTCTGCAGCTGCAGCTGATGTAACCCTATTACCATTATTTGTAAAACCAGAACCACCATAGGGTCGCTTGTGGTTCTTGGGTCCCTGCCGAACGGCCAAGACGTATGCCAAGACAAGCTAGACCAGCCAAGGATTAAAGGGCCAACCTTACCAACATTGGTATCAACATTTGGTAACCGGTATCAGCGTTGGAGTAGCAGTATGTACCTGGGTACCAACTTGAAGATATTAAATAACTATCGCGTCACGTGATTGAGCCTAGCCAACATTATGTAGGTACCATGTACATTTCTAATGAATGCTTACATGCATATACATGTATATAAACCTTTTATTGATTCTACCTTTTCCCGTTTTATATGCGTATATAGGCACATAATGTATGTAGGTGTGTGAGTAATATGTATGTACCTATAGGTATGTACGTGGCGGGGAGGCATGTTATTGCCGAATTTTACCTAGCCGGGCACCGTTGTATGTAACTTTAATCGATGTTCCTATCCGTGCATGGATTGATGTATGGTATAATGTAGGTACCTCTTCTGGTCCCGACGCAATTGCCCAATGCCTTGCCGCATCGTACCTACCCATGCTGTGGCCTGCAGAATACCAAACAAAACCTGAAGTCAACAAGAAAAGTAAAATACATGCTTACATACATACGTCCATACACGTACATGTTACCAAGGAAAGAACAGGTTGACAAAAATAAAAAAGGTTTAAAAATTTTAGATAAAATAAAAAGAAATACCTTAAAATAAACCTCATACAGGAATCAAGCGACGCACGTACGCTTCTTCTTTATCTCACACCTCGCACTCTCTCTCTCACACACACAACATGTCACCAACACGTTGACAAGCCGACACACCGCAGGTGACCCCGTCCATGGCGACACAAACCGGGACAACACACATTGCATTACATATGTAGACGATAGGAATGCCATCCTGGGTTTCCGGTGAAGTTCGCCGCATCTCCCGCATGGTAAATTGCTTTGATACCCATTATTGATGATGCTGATGCCGAAACCCCGTGTTGACGCTGATGCTACCGACGCAGATGCTGTTGCTGTTGCTGTTGCTGTTGCTGCCACTGTTGCTGCTTCTGCTTCTTGCTACATGGTGTTGATGTAGATGCCGGCTCTTCTTTTCTTGTAGTCGCGTCTCATCTTCATCACCGTCATCGTCATTATTTTTCTACCACAGTATCCATTATCTCAACCTTGGTCATAGCTCTCTCATCATTGTTCTCATCTATCATCGTCCTTCTTACCGCTTCTACCTACCTACTTATTCTCTTGTTACTCTTCACCTACTCTTACCACTTACACTTCCTGCGTCTTTCCACTCTCTCTATTCTTCTAAGAGAAACAAGGCCCCGGCTAGTCCGGACGTCCGTCTGATCGTCTAAAAAACTTTCTTACTTTTTTTTTTCTTACCCTCTATTATTTTCCTTCTATTTCCCTTCTTGAACATAACGGTACCTTGAATTTATTTTAATTCTATTTTTATTTTTATCTTATTAATTTTTTTATTCTAGTTATTTTACTTATTTTAGTTATTATTATTATTTTATTTCTTTTCCACCCCACCCCCCACCATAAAACCCCAAGTCTCTCTCTTTCATCTACTTGGAAACTCTCGGACGAGTTTACTGGTTAAGGGCCCGTCATGCTGCCTTCGCCTTCGGCCGGCTTTAGTAACAAACCGCCCCCATCAACGGCCGCGGCCACGGGTCCAACCATTGTCACTAGCACCACTACCTCAGCTCCTCCTGTACCTGGTCCTGGCCCTGCAGCGACAGGGGCAACACTCAAGCGACCAGCTGCAGCCGACCTGCAGCGCAGTGCCGGCGCAAGCGCCACTCCTTCAAAAAGACAAGCAACATCCGGTACCAGGACGAATCCGATCGCGAATCCAAGTCCCTTGGCTGCTGCTACTACTATTGCTTCTTCCTCGACTTCAGCTTCGGCCGCTCCGACTACCACCGCAACCCAATCCTATCTTCAACCTCAAGCTGTCATGTCCTTACCTGCAGGCGTCACCGAAGAACAGTTGCTAGGCAGGACGCCCGAACAATTGATCGCCACCATCCTCCAGATCCAGATGCAACATCAACAATATGTTGCCCACATCTCGGCGCAATTCGATAATATCAGCCAGCAGTTAAATGACCTTCGTGGTAGCCTGGTAGCTTCGCATCAAGCTGCAGCATCCGTATGTCTTCTGCCTAGAAAGCTTAATTTCTTTCATTTTCCCTGTCGGCATAATTTATATTAATTACTGACAATATCGTACTGCTTAGGCTCTTAGTTCTCGCGACCCTTCTCTACGGCCCATCATTCCTCCGCCACCCCAGCAACCGTCAGCTGCTTCGTATCCTCGGGGTCCGCCGATTTCTATGCAAACGCCAAGTCGCCCTGCCAGACCCCCTCCGGCCTCCCCTTCCACTTCCTCCCAGGCCGTTCAGCCTAGGCCATCAGCGCAAACACCGCAATCTGCCGGGCCGCCTCAATATAAATACGGAACCGTTGGCACGGTGGAGGAGGTCTGGAAGGAGTACCGCGAAGGAATGGACGGCCAGCCTGCCATCGAGGAGCTAGATGCCACGTGGGGCTCGCGCTGGCGACCCGAGCCTCGGGGTCGCACGTGGTACTCGAGACGAAAAGTCATCTGGGATAAGATCAAGGAATACATGTCTGAGGGCCTAGGAGAGGAAGATGCAGTGAGGGAAGTGGAGAAGCTACGCGACGGCAACACCATTAACAAGCTAATTCGAATGCTCCAAGATGAACGCAAGGAGAAAGGAATTGCGGATGACAGCATGGCTGTCTAGGTCGGCTGTAAACTACTTGATTTGGACCCGGCGTTATTTGGGGAGCGGCATTGATACCACACACCATATATTATGAGAGGCTGCATTTACGGGGCTTGTCACGAGAGGATCGCGGAAGTGGAATCGGCATATTCGTCATGGCCATTGAGAGAATTTCTCGAATTTCTCGTCAAGGCCGACTACAGCATGATTATTGTTCACTGGCTGAACGAAGGGAAGCCTGGGACTGGCGTTTAGGCAGATCATTGCGATGACATTCGGGCGGTGGATGGGAACATGACGTTACTTGATTATAGGTAGTCTACCAAACCATTGCACAAGGCACATCATCGAAGCACCCTGTCGGCTATGCTACTACTGAATACGTTCAATCCCTTACCCCCCTTTTCTCCCTCGGTATCTCGCTTTTGGGATGTGGATTTGACGGGATAGATTCCGGTCAATGTCTCCAACTTCCAAGACGAAAATAGTCATTACCGCACGGTCATGCGCCCCCCAGATATTCCCAACAAGCGCATTTGAGGAGAGGCGAAGCTTCGGTGATTCGGTATGCCTACATGGGAGTCACCATTACGGATCTCGTCTAGCAACCTCTTATAATCGGCAGTGCAAAGATCCACGAGAGCGGTATAGATCGGTTACACGAAAACCACAATATGCAGAGTTGTGTAGGTTGCTTGATTGGTGCACCGGTCATCACAGTAAGCCCATGGGTCGAGCCAACTCCCTGGCGAGCTCAAAATATCCCGCATATCCGAACACGTCGCAAAATCTATTGCCGGTGCTGTTGACGTGGTAGAAGTGGCCAAGGACGACGACAATGCCAGCCTAATTTACTTGCTCAATGTCCTCATCAGCTTACGGCGCGGCCTTCACTCCGCTTCATTATCCCTCCTTTGTGGTAATCCTAACGTAAGCTGCTCAGCCGCATATTGCAACCTAACGCTACCTAGTAAAATTTCCGGGTTGTTGACTTCAGGTCTACCGAGCAGCTCTCCATTCTGTAGACCGAATCAATATTGAGATTGGAGAGAGCTCAAGTTTTATTTTCATTCATTTATATTATTTTTTATCTCAACTTTTTTTAATAGATAGATACTTGGCGCATTGCCAAACCCGGATGGCCTCGCATATCTCAGTAAAATATAACTTCAATATCCTTCCCATTTACCACACCAACCACACCAACCACATCAACGCCAAGTGAGGATGAAGGTTGGTTACAAATCCCGATGTCGGTAGTTGGAATAGGTTAATTACAGGTAGAGGAGGGTAAGAATCCGGCGGCTGGAGTAAGTTTATCTCTTAGGTTTATGACACGAACCTCAAATACTGAAGTTAGCTCTAAGGGAATGTACTGGACGACAGGCGGATGTCAGTACTGCAGGTAAACCACAGGTAGATGAAAAAGACAATGCGACCTATCTAACATGACAATGCCGTCGGACCATTGTGAAGAACATAGAGGTGATATATCAAAGCGCTTGTCATTATACTTGATTAAAACAAAAGAAGTATATACATATAACATGGGCATGCTCCCATGATGTTCGGGACTCATCCATTATTTAACACAATATCACTTTGAATCTCCCAGTCCTAAAATTGAACGGTGAGACTCGAACTACCACATCGTCAACCGGCATAGCACCTTTTCCTTTGATTCCCGCCATAATGTGTTTAGAAGTCTACATCCACAACACTTCACATGAACATGACACACGGCTCCCATGTACCATAAACCCATCCACAGGCTACACGGTGTATAGTCCTTTTCAGGAACCTTATCCATGCCAACCGTGTGACTATACTCATGTATTTAAGCCTATTTCTCCACAACAGTTTTGTCCTTATCACCCAGGATGCTGCAAACTCGAAGGAAAGATTGTATGTCGGTTCAAAGAGGGTACTTGTGCAACGCGAGTGAAGTACCACCACTTCGTCGACAAAGAGAACGGCGAAGGAGAAGATCTTTCGTTTCTCGATGCATACTTGGGTAATAATCCGTCACTCCTCTTTATTGCAGCCTGGTTTTTTAAGGCCGGTGTGGAGCTTGCGCTTGCTAATGTATACCGAAACAAGATACATGAGCGCCTTTCTAGTAATGACGGTGATAATAGGGACGAACTTGACAATGTCAAACGAGCGGGTCTCCGGGTGCAGCTCGCACATTTATCCTATGTCATTGCCTGTTCCGAAGAAGCTCTTGCCCAGTTCGGCTTTCTCTGGAACTTGAATTCCGGACCTGGAAAATTGCCTCAACGTCCAGGCTGGCACCCGCATCCAGAGCAAAATGCCGGATTATCGAGACTACTAAACTTGAGAGTCCAGGGCTGGAATCGGAGGGACGTCAGTCAGTATCCTTGGCCGCCAAAAGTCGAGCTGTGGGAAGAGTTAAAAGCTCGATCACCTGTACTTTTTAATGATCCTTCCATTATGTCTTGGGAATTCGTGAACGAACTCCAGGGGTTCATACCTCACCCACCTTCGTCCTTCTTAAATTTCAATCGTCGTCTGCCACCACCGGAGCCAATTTTTCGCGCAGAATTTAACCCGAACACGCAAATTGCGCCTTTAGGCGGTAGCGCGTCGGTAGAAATGCCGCCTCCACCTCCATCGGCTCTTTCGCCTCCCTCTCCTCCCCTTAGCACTCCCAATAACGACAAGTCTTCCAAGTGCGTATCCGTATTCGACTCTGAGTCGAGTAGCAGCGAAATCGAAAACGACGACGAGGAAACAGATATAGTGTATCCAGTTGAGGCAATTGTAGATCACCGTCCACGCAATGCGACATTCAAGCATGTTACGGCTTTTAAGGTAAGGTGGGCAGGCGACTGGGAACCAAGTGAAAAGGAGACATGGCAGCGAAAGGGGGATATCGCTCCTCAGATACTCAAGGAATACTGGGAAGAGGTAGGTACAAAGAGCCGTAAGAGAACAGCTGTGAAGACGCGAAGACGACTAAGGCAGCAGAAGGGAAAGTATTAGAGAAAATAGACCCTTCATTCTCATTGCAATAGTCCTTTGCAGCAGGTAAACAAGCCTGGGAATATGGCGCACCCGTTCACGGCATATAGGAACAAAGAGTAGGAACTCTGAATTGGAGTTCCCCAATACTCTTTAGGTGGTTAGATAGGTAATGTGCCGTGCGTTCTCTCCGTGAAAGGAGACGGCATTTCATATATATACCTCCTTTTGCGTATTTTATGAAAAAGTCGAACGAAAATAAAATCAAGCGTATTATTTACTTCCTTTTAGTATGCTTGTATTACGGCTACCCCTTATTTGTATTGTTGCTAATGGCATCACCGCGTCCCTAGCTCCTTAAAAACACAACTACCAAGACTAAGACTATAGAAATTCTATCTTGTAAAAGTGTGAATACTAGTTCGAAATGACTTACATGTATGTCGTTAAACATTCAAGTGACGGGACTTTTACTCTGGTCGTAAGCCACTTTAGGCTATTCGCTTAATATCGTCGAAGAGGCATCCAATTTCGGAAAGACCATACCTCAACTCCGGGGCGAAAACCCATAACAAGTGGAACGTTTAATCATAAAAGTGATGATCGTCGTTCTATGCTGTTCCAATGAGTTTAACTTTCGCATAGACATTATATTCAACATTGTCCTGTTACGAGGAGCCATGAAAACATTCAGCTTGACCTTCATTCCGCTGTGGTTGGCTATCAGAGCCGCCGCTGCTCCGTCGCGGGCGTTGGCTGCACCACCGGATGAATTCACCCCGAATACGAGAGTCGGCCCTGGGGGAACCAAGTACAAGGACTCGCCTCACTTTCGCGTCTATGACGCAGCAAGCGACTCCGTTGCGAACGCTCTGCTCCAGACCTTGGAATCTGCTTATGACTGCTTCGTGCTCGGCCAAGGATGGCGGTCAACAGGGCTGTCATTTAACCAAGACAACGATAATGGCCCATGGTATAAAATGAATGTCTATGACGTGGCTGACTTGGGGGCCAACACTGCCGCAAACACGGGGACGGATAGCGCTACGGGGCTAAGTTTCCTGAACGTTGTGACGCAATGGATGAACACGCCTTCGATTACCGTCCACGAGTTCGGACACGCTATGACTTATGCTGAGCGGTACTGGATTAACCAAGGGAGAACTGGGGCCTGGTGGGAGACGGTGGCTAACTTTGTCGCTGATACCTTCATCACTTCTTCGATTTGCGCCGATTCGAGGGCTCGGTACAACCAGCCCAGTGGTGACACTCTTATGAACTTGAAGAAAGTTATTAGCGATTCGCACCAGGTTATCGTGGATGGATCAAGAGGAACCGGGAACTATTACGAGGCGTGGCCATTCTTGACTTATATCACGAATAATCCGGACAACTACGCCGGCTTGGGCATGGCGAATTTCCCGAATGTATGGCGGAAATACAAGCGCAATAGCAACGAGACACCTCTGCACGTCCTAGACCAGCTCGCGGCGCCTACTAAGATCCAGACGGTCGTGGGTCGTTATTGGGCTCGTATGGCATATGTTGACATCGGGCACGAGAAGGCTAGAGCGCTGTTCGAACGGCAAAGGAAAGAGTTCAATTATGCCAATCTAGACTCATTAGGCGGAAGAAAGTACAGAGTCAAGTCCGCCCGACAGCCGCGTTACATGGGCGCCAACATTATCTCGCTGAAGGCAACGGGGACGTCAATTAGTGTCGCTGTGACTGCCACAGCACCTTACACGGCTACACTCGCAATCAAGACTTCGAATGGTACTGTTCGGTACGTAGAGGTGGTGGATAGCAAGGCGCAAGCGACTCTAGCTAGCGGAGAGGAGGCCAGCTTGGTGGTCGTAAACACGCCGAGCACGCTCTATCTTTATGATCCTTTCTCACTTACGAGTGATGTGAGTCGAGGCTTAGATTACCAGATACAGCTAACCGGTGCAAGCGCCTAGGTCTGGGTTGATAGAATTGCTCCGAAGGAAGTTCAAATTATTGTCTTAAAACTCTTATCAGTGTCATAACTTGGAATAACCACGTCAGAACCGTTAGGAGTAGCTGAAGATTAATCTATATAGCGTTGTGCCTTCGAGATTATGTAGAACAGTGGGGAATGAAGGGAGATAGTGGGAGAGAGGAAAGGGGTTGGAAAAAGAGTTCACGTAATAATATAAGAATGACGCACCTAATCCAAACAGTTGACATTCAAATCGCTGCCAATCACTTCATACTCTTGATGGGAAAAATCTTCACCGCTCTATTCGCCTGAATGATGGCCTCCCTTGCCCCTGGCCAGGCTCTTCGCTTTCCAGTCTCAAAGAATCGAAATGCGTGAGAGGTTTCAACACCGTGATTCATCAAGTTGTACATCTCTCTATCCTGAAGCCAGAACTTCCACCCTTTCAAACCCCAACCTAGGTTTTCCATCCCCGTGCCTGCAGCATCGTGGAGAAAACCTTGAAATTCCCACTGCTTGACCATCGATGTGTCTATGTTGTTATCAAGCTTCCATCTCGAAGCTACCCAGCTGTGATGGGCGTCAATTTGCTTCTCCATGTCCTCTTGAGACGGGATTGGATGTACGCCCCGCCATATATTGCTTACTGCCATTGATACCACGTCCGAGAACGAGAACCCGTTGTTCTTCCCGAATGCTGAGTAGCATAGGAGACATGCCGAGTCCGCATACTTTGGAGGGAACAGGTTCATCCACAGCCTAGCGATTGGTTGGCCGCCGTAATGAGCGGGACGGCTTTTCTCAACAAACGGAGCGACATCAAAGTCTGCAGAATATCCTGTGGCACATATCACTGCGTCGATATCGTCAAGCACCGTGCCGTCGTCGAATTCAATTGAGCGAGGTCCTACGAATCGTTTTAGCCCGTGCAGCGAAGTCAGTGTCCCGTCCTTGAGCGAGGTGACGATGTTCGCCCCCGTGCTCGGTAGCGATAAGGTGATCGAAGGGAACGGCGTAATCCGCCAGGCTGGATCGAGACGTCCCCAAGTTGAGCGCATGATGTATTTGCACCCCAAGTCTATCGCTGCCCTCGTGATATTTGGGAAATTTCGCTGTAGGAACATGGTCACCTGCCTTCTTCGTCGAGTGACCAAGAGGTCAGCTGGGGTCCCATTCCTCCATCTCTGTATGATCATCGCCCCTCGTCGATGGGAAGCATAAACCTTTCCAGCTACTGGAATTAGCTCCTTTATGATATCTCCCGCAGTGCTTCCGATGCCTACCACAACGACATTCTTGCCTGCGAAAACGTCTGGGCTGCACGGATTAATCAGGTAACAAGCGCTCGGTATGGACAGTTCCCGCTTACCTCCGGTACGCCTGGGAGTGAATGACCATGCCCTCAAACCTTTCACGACTTTCGAGGTCTGGCATGTTTGCCTTCGTTTGATACCCATGGCAGAACACGACCTTGTCGTACTCTAACACTTGAGGCTTGCCATCGATGACTACCTCGAAATGCCACTTTGTGTCCTCTTCGTTCCTGACGACCCGTTTCACGAATGCATTGAACACAATATCTTTCAGCAAGTCAAAGTGCTCGGCATATGATTCCATATATTCCTGGAACTGGGCTTGCGAAAGATGGTGGGGGTACTCTGCAAGACCGTATAAGTTTAGATGCTATGAACAGGATCATACATGGAGGACCTGCCATCAGGCATTGGGAAGTCTGTCATCCCGCAGGTATATTTACTGATGTTCGCTTCGGTAGCTAGCACCATTGGTGAGCAATGCGCATAGAGCCCAAATCTTTCTATATCCTCACAAGGTAAAGCGGTGGTCATGGTCGGATCGTCGGAATAAGCCCAGAGACCACCGACTTGACTCCGCCTCTCATATAACGTGACTTTGAAGCCATCCTCGCGCAGTGTTTTGAGCATAGAAAGCCCAGATGAGCCTGGAGGCTAGCGTTAGCGTCTGTGGTTGATGCTCGCTTGAATTAGGTAGTGTGTGTTTTTACCTGCGCCGATGACTGCAACAGTTGGTTTCTCTTTCATCATGGCGGTCGTCTCAACGCACCGAAGAAATGCGTTGGTGTCATATCTTTCGCCCGACTGAAGGACGCGCCATATCTGACTTCATATACTACCTAGGTAGTAATGCAAGGGTTGGGCTCATGGCGTCAGCAATTAGACTGGTACCAGAACCTTTGTCATTCGATTTTTAATATCTGGCTGAACAGAACCAACAGCGCGGCTTGGCCAATGCTAGACCTCTCTGTATATGGATTCACCTAAGAGATTGCATTGATCATTGACACGCATATATGCCTTGTCATCGTCGAAACGAATATGTTTTGAGTATGCACTATCCACGCGCGGGGATCTAATAGGTATGCCCCAATGGACACTAAAAGGTACCATCTCGTAGTACATAATATGGTCCGGTGTTGGGGCTACATAAGGTATGCTAATGATAACCTCCCTTGCGTTGTCCAATGAGACGGACGGTAGACCCATAATTAAAGGGGTTAAATGATATGGGCTGATGGGCTATAGGGGTCTTCAACCGTTCATCTTGTAAAGTATCGTATTGTCATGTAACAAAAAGCTTGACGCTCTCCAACTACATACCTACCTCAGGTAGAGAATAAGAAATATCATTCAATGTGATATTGAAATATCCAAAATAACATTGAAAGTGTGATCTCGTGAGAAATTTATATGATGCGGGACTTCCAGAAACCCCTGCAGTTTTCATGCCTGGAATACCAGGTAATGAATCCTTCAGAAACTCCCTATCGATTTTCAGCTGACATTTTCGCGATGCTAGGAAACATCACCTGAACTCCAACAAAATGGACTCGTGTGCTACGTGTCGTAACCTTGAACCTCTGCCAGGTTTCTCTGGAGGCTTCATTACGGGTGGCACAGGCCAGGATTTAGAGAACTCAGGCTCCACTTGTCAGTTATGCTCGATTCTCTGGGAAGGATTATGTACCTTTTGTTTGGATAGTCCGAGTACAGCACAATGGATCGCACTGCATCAGGATGAGGAACCCTTCCGCCTTCAATATAAGCAGTCGCCGGTTGACAAAAAGTGGGCGGGCCTTCATTTCTATACGAAAACTTGTAAGTCTTCTCGCAGCACGTTTAGGCGTGCTTGATATGTCCCAAGTAAAACGCAAAGAACTGAGTCTGATATACTCTGTACTAGCACAAGATCCGCTGTCTGAAATTTTCAGACCCAGCAGCGACCTCGAGCCGGATACTGCGTGTGAAAAGTACCTGTCGCAGATGAAAGGCTGGGTTGATTCTTGCAACCAGAAACATGGTACCTGCAAGAGTCGTTTGAACAACAACTACCTCCCCACTAGAGTGCTAGACGTATCACGCGAACCGGATACTATCTTCCTCTATGAGCCAAATGAAAGTGACCGGGGTCCTTATTTGGCACTAAGCCACTGTTGGGGAGGCACTGTTCCTATAATGACCAAGACGAAGACTTTGGACAGCTTCAAAGCCGGAATCGCCATCGAGTCATTTCCTAGGACATTTCAGGACGCGATATCTGTTACTCGGCAGCTCCAGTGTCGGTACCTTTGGATAGATTCCCTGTGCATCATTCAGGACGATGTTGAAGATTGGAGACAGGAGGCTTCGCGGATGGCAGATGTATACGGTAATTCCTATGTCACTGTTGCGGCTACAGCTTCGGTTAACAGCTATGGCGGCCTATTCCATCAACATGATCCACTAAATACCAAGCATGTCGTTGAGCGTCGCGCTGAAAATGGCGAGCTTATAACAGTCAGCGTACGCCCAGCATTAGAACACAGCCCCTACTTTGCTAGTAGCCCGTACGGCCTGGAATCATCAGCGCCAGCCCCGTTGCTCGAGCGATCCTGGTGTTTTCAAGGTTAGTCTTTCTTAGCTCGATTTTACTTAGACATTTAGTCGCAGCCTGATAACACGCGAAACGCAGAGTATCTTCTAGCCCCCCGTGTACTCTCATTTACTCAGTGGGAAATGCTTTGGGTATGCCTTTCCAAAAGGTCATGTAACTGCGGGGAATACAGTGAGAACACACGCGAACTCGTTGCTTCGAGCGACCTAAAGGCAAGATTCGATGCGCAGCTTCAGGGTGCTTCCCTAAAGGACTTGCGCCGACTTTGGAAGGATATCGTCGAAGCATATCTGCTTAAAGGGCTAACCTACGACACGGATAGACTGCCTGCCCTGGCAGGAATAGCGCAGCTCTTCTCTAAACGGGGCCTTGGTCGTTACGTCAATGGCCTTTGGGAGCCAACCCTTCTTTCTGATCTTTTCTGGTGTCTTAGTTGGTCATTTGCAGCAAACTACGGTATAATAGCGAAGCGCAGCACGGACAACATGATGCCATCATGGTCTTGGGCATCCGTTTCGGGCTCATTTCGGTATACCCCTACCACATACGTGTTTGAGGGCATCGAGGTCCTTAGCATTTCATATGAACCGCTAGTGAGAGCGTCGCTAGCAGAAATCTGTGCTAAGACCATTACGATTCATGGAGTCTTAACCGAAGCTCAAGCTTGGGGTGGAGATGGCAAGCGGCACAACAATTTACGGCGGATTCAAGTCGCTGGGACTCAGGAGCACAATTGGCTTATAGATATCGCATCAGAGCTTGATTGCGACGCTGATAGCCCAATGACCGTCTACATCCTTTCTGGGACAAAGGGACCGGGACTGGTCCTTCGTCGTGTAGAAGGCAGGGCGTCTACATACCAGAGACTAGGTTTCATAGAAGGGTATCCTCCGAGAAGGGATGAGGTCAACTCTACCACAGTTCAACTAGTATAACAACTGGGAAGAAGTGGAATACATGATCTAGCGTATAATAAGAGGACAGGTTTTCAGAGCATTGCCTTTAAAGTAAGGGGTTGCGAGCTAAGTGGGAAGGTATGAGATGAGTATCTAGGTATAAAGCCCCTATTTACCCACCTTACCCATGGGAAAACAACTCTAGTAATAGCTCGTCATATGATTTATACCTATTCTTTCGATGGAAAGTAGTCGCAAAGGGATTTCTAACCCTCTTAACTACCTAGGTATTTAGTGTACCAAGACAGCACGTCATTGACTTGTCAAGTCATATGAAGATAGCAATACCCTTAGGTACTTGCTTATAGGGTTTGATTTCGGCCAGATCGGTGCACTGGGACACATTCTACAGCTACCTATCATTTAAATTGGAATGAATAAAATCATATATTGGAGTTCGTACAGTTGATTGGCGCGTCTGATGCCACTTGCGCGACCGGCAATATGGCTAGAATGAATATATATTAAGAGGTAACCTTCGCAACGGCAATTGCGGTCAAAGTAATTATACTAAAAATAGGAGGGGCCTCCCCAAATATCCTGTCCGAATGAATACTGGCACCGGGCTATTTGCTCTGCTGAGGTCTATTCTACAGACAGCTACAGCCAAGGTCTAATCATACTCAACTCCACCGTTTTCTACGGATTGACCGTCTGGTCATCCTCGACAAGCTCAAGATGCTATCACGTTGGGGTTTAGCATTGACAAGCGCTGGGTTACTTTTTCCGGGTGCCTCTGCTTTGCTTCGATTCTCATGTTCTCAACTCGTTGTTGAACGTCTCGATCCCTTGGTAAACCCAGGAGTTGTCGGGTCACCTCATCTCCACCAAATTATCGGCGGAGTATGTACGAAAAGAACAAACGCATGAGAGGTAACCCTCTAACCACGTGTAATCATAGAATTCATTCAACGCGTCGATGGACCCAAAGACCTTGAACATCCCTGAAGAGGCTACTTGCACCACTTGCACCTTCGCAGAAGACTTCTCCAATTACTGGACAGCGGTCATGTTCTTCAGGGCGCGCAATGGAACATATAAACGCGTTCAACAGAAGGGTGATTTCATTCATAAATAATATATTGGACGAAAAAGCATTAACCAGAGAGCCTAGGTAATGTATACTTCGAAGAATCGAACGGTGGAATGACGGTCTATTATATACCGAGTTACAACAACACGAAGGTTACCGCATTCAAGCCGGTGAGTCGCGCCAAGTCTCTTCAACTACTCTAGTGAGATATTTATACTTGATTAAGGGTTTCCGAATGATTACTGGTGATCCAGCGATAAGAACGAAAGAAGAGGCAAAGAGATACCGACAACTCACCTAGTAAGCCACCTCCTACTTCCATAACTGCCACTTCCTCCTTGCGTAATATCCAAAAATTGCTTTCGGAGGGCTTTCAAGTCATGTTTCTATTGATATATTTCAATCCAAATTAATTACCATTTACCCTCATAGCACTTGCCTTCAGGATCCCATGACGCGAACAGGCGAGACGCTGGACATGCCGAAAAACCCGTGTCCGGCTGGGATAATGGCAAACCTTAGATTTCCGACGTGAGTATTCCAAATATTGCCTTCTTCGATCTATGAATCTCATATTCAACGCTTCAAGATGCTGGGACGGAGTCAACTTAGACTCTCCGAACCATTCTAGCCATGTATCGTATCCCGAGAGCGGCACATTTGAGGAAGGGGGCCCATGTCCCGCAAGCCATCCGGTACGTATAGAAACATCCCGTATCATAATTCTGGCTCTTGAACCTGAGATGGTTCCAGAATTCATATAAGATAGTTGCTAACGATGTGGCAGTGAGTGAAAAATTTGCTTATTGATATCGAATTTAGAAAAGAGAAGCAACTTCTGGTGGTAGAAAAGGGGTTAAGGTACTAATACGACGTGTTTCCATTCATCAGGGTGAAGATTCCACAATTATTCTACGAAATTGTTTGGGACACCACGCCGTTCAATGACAAAAACTTGTGGCCGGAAGATGGCTCGCAGCCATTTGTCTGGAGTTACGGCGACGCCACGGGCTTCGGTAATCATGGTGACTACATGTTTGGCTGGAAGGGAAATGCGCTGCAGATCGCCATGGACACGAATTGTAATGGGTTTAGATGTCCCGAGCTTGGGTATCAGGAAATCAAAAAGGGGAACCAATGCACGAAGAAACGAGTGGTGGATGAAGATATTGATGGCTGTAAGTATGCCGGTATGCTACCAAACTCTGTACCTAACAAAATGTTACAGGGCTCACAGAGCTTCCCGGAGGTATGCCAGTCACTGACGCTAGCGGAAAACCCATTTACTAGGTATTTCCTATAAGGGCAACGGTGGTCAATGATAGGGCAGGATATGACAGTATCTACGATAGCTTGAGCTGAAACTCTCGCAATAATGAAAGTTTTTGGGGTTGTTGCTGAAATGTGTGGTATAATAGCATACCGCTTCTTGACTTACATAAGACTTCGGATACAACTAGGTACTTTGTAGAGTGTTCCTTTGTTACTAATTGGGACTGAAGCTTTCTAGATCATTTCCGGAAATGTTTTTCATTGTTATTTGGTAATTGAATTGTAACAGATGAGTTGTCTCGTTCAAGCGAAGAGCCACAAAGGAATCAGATTGCTTGACTCATGCTCCATAGGGAGAAATCCAACAATGCTTGGATATAATTTCGAATAGAACCAACCAACTGAGCGATCGTATTAGTTGAAACTGCACAATAATTCTGCTACAAGAAGTAGAATGTCATGGTCATGCCTTCAACAACACTAGTTGGCATTGAAGATCCCGCAGATACCGTCAGCAAGATAGCTATAGCAATCGATCCTAGCGGTGCTGCTAGTGCAGGCTTGCTCGCCGGTGACTGGAACCGAGATCCATCATGGCTGTGGCCACCGCCGCCGCATCAACCATATTGTAAACTTCATTTTTTAAAAGAATGCTCGCTATATCATCTGCATGAGAACGAGAACTTTAAGCAAATAATCGAAAAGCGGACACCGAGAACAAAGAATAGCAAGTGGCCTGCAAGGCCGACGAGAGTTCAGCCAGCGAGACGAGCTCGTGAAAAGAATTGGAAGGGTCATTCGGGAACGTCAACTAACAGCCGGGCTTCTAGTCCTGCACTGGGGGATAACCCAGATGAATTCTCTGTCGCCCTCGAGACTCGCCGTGAACAGTTGCAACTCCATCTTCCCTGGCCTATATACAAAACAAGGCTAGAAAACCAAATTGAGCAGATATCAGAAAAACTACAGAAGAACCAACAAGATAGTAGCCAGCTGTCACCTTCTTCAACCTCTTTCGGCCTTGGGTTCTCGGAATGCCGATACTGTGGATTCAATCCCGAAGTCATCGACTATGAAGGCTCTGCACCTAGAAGATTAGCACCACCAGCGCCGATGCACTGTATCCAAGAGGATGATCTGAGAGAAGAGCAGATCGGCGACTTTGGGGGGCTCAAGTTTGCAGTAAACGTAGTTGGCGAGCATGAGACAGTCATCGCCTTAGGAATGGCGAAGCTCAGTGATTTCATCGGGCGCGAAACCATGGGTTCAGCGCAAGAGGAATTAGTTGAAAAGATAGAACCAACCCGGACTCTTAGGTCAAGGAAGAGGAAGATTTCGGACTCATTCGCTGAGCAAGACAAAACAGAAAGTAGACCACCAAGAAAGAAAAGGGGACGGGATGATAGTGTTGGATGATGCCGAGTCGCCTATTGCAAATAACACAATTCAATTGAATTTCTCAGTGATGTATTTCTGATGGTTTCGGTGTCTCAACGGCGTTCTTCTCCCATTTGGTCGATGCCATGGTTTCATTTCCAAGGGCTGCAGTGAATGAAGGCCAGGGTGGTAGGGTGGATAATGCTGTCCTGTCAATAAAGACAAGGGAGCCTGCGGGAACTAGACAGGGTAATCTTTTTCATGGTTACATAGATCTAGGACCTACCAATCGGTCCGGCCAATAGAACGGGACCTAAAGAAGATTTTAGGAAAGTCAAGGGTGAAGTCTAGACCGACGTCTAGCATAGGAATAGGTCGCGTGTGGTGTTGTCGTGGCGAGACGGATGAGAAAGGACTGAGGCTCTTTGCGACTGCGAGCTTAAAATTTTGGAATGAAACGGGGACGCCGAATGGCGTCAACTAGAAGTCTTATGTGAGGATGGGAGCGATTCACCTTGGCGTTTACTTGGAAGATGTGCGACCTTCCCTCTTGATCATGGCGACTTGATTGTGTGATTTTCTGGTCGCTTTCGAAATCTCGGTTCCCGGTGGTTTAAAGTTGGACTCTAATGCTTAATGTTACATCGTAAAGCGCCAGGACGATGGTAAGCCTAATAAAGTCCAAAGGACCGCCGGAGACCACTAGGTTTCGTTTGCGTGCGATGGCGTGCGAGCGCCAAGCATCCACACGAACCTCACGAACCTCACGAATCTTAGCACCCTGCATATTACTTATACGTAATAGGTAGTCTCCTGATCTCGAATCCTACAAGTTCTAAGAGACAGGAATATTCTACCTAACAGTGCCACTTCCTTGGGTCGAGTTCAATAATATGTGTAACATACGACTGTAGTTGAATTGAAAAGGAGGCGTATTCCACGTATTCCATCCAGGAGCTAGTCTTGATCGTGCGCGACCTTCTACGTTCGTTCTTTATGAGATTACTGTATAAAGGTTGAAGGCAAGATGACGCCGACAGAGGTGACGAAAGATTCAGATCACGATACACGGGAACTGACTGTTCCTCCGGACGAGGAGTACGCTTCCTCGACTAATGATGGGATCCAGCAGTTTGCATATTCCGAATCGCGGAAGATTGGGGTCACAGGTGCAGTATTTCTGATCCTAAACAAGATGATCGGGACTGGAAGTATGTTAATAATTGAGTGTTGAATTATTCGAATATACTAACAGCCTCGCCTAGTTTTCTCAACCCCCTCGGCCATCTTCGCAGCGACGGGTTCGGTCGGCGTGTCGATTATACTATGGATTGTCGGCGGTATCTTGACGTTCTGCGGTCTAAGCGTATTCCTCGAGTTCGGGCTGGCCATCCCATTGTCTGGTGGCGAAAAGAACTATCTTGAACGAGTCTACCGTCATCCGCGTTACTTGGCCTCGTGTGTTTTGGCGTCGCAGATGATTTTACTAGGATTTTCTTCGGGGAACTCTCTCGCATTTGGCCGTTACATCTTGGCAGCCTCTGGAAGCAAAGAGGGTGATGGCTGGACGGCGCGCGGAATTGCCATCGCCTGTATTACTTTCGCTGTCGTGCTCCATTCAACTCTCCCTAAATGGGGTTTAAGATTGGTGAACCTCCTGGGAATATTCAAGGTTGTCATTCTGATCTTCATCGTCTTTTCGGGATTCGCAGCCATCTCTGGCCGACTTCTCGTGCCGCCGCCCGGTAACTTTCACAATGCATTTGCTATCGAGGTAACCGAGAACTATGGCGGCCAGGGCGCGTACGGATACGCCACCGCACTGCTGCAGATCATTTACAGTTACAAGGGTTGGGAAAACGCCAACTACGTGCTTGGGGAACTGAAGAATCCACGCAAGACGCTTTCGATTGCGGCACCGATCGCCATTGGTGCTGTCACCATATTATATGTCTTAGCCAATGTGGCATATTTCGCTGCGATAAGCAAGGATGACCTGGCCACGTCCGAGGTCCTGGTTGCGGGCTTGTTCTTCCGCAATGTATTTGGAGACAGCGCTTCGGCGAGAGCTCTTCCTGCATTCGTTGCACTGAGTAACTTGGGAAACGTCTTGGCCGTCAGCTTCGCACATGCTCGGCTCAATCAAGAATTTGGAAAAGAGGCTCTCTTACCTTATGGGAAATTTTGGGCATCGATAAAGCCATTCGATGCGCCGGCTGCTGCTGTAAGTGGTTTTTTCTTCATCACATCCATTATACTCGCATATTTGATAGGCAACTGACCGGCATAGCTCTTTCTACACTGGCTTGTCACAGTTATCGTGCTCGTCGCTCCCCCGGCAGGACCCGCGTACAATTTCATTGTGAACCTCTACACGTACCCTGGTGCGTGGATCAACGGCTTCGTCGCCGCTGGTCTCATCTACCTCCATTACAATAAGTCCGAGAACTGGTCATCGCCGTGGCACACGTATCTACCCATTACCGTGTTATATTTGCTGGCTAACATTTTCCTCGCTCTGGTGCCTTTCATCCCGCCGAATGGAGATTGGAACGCTGAGGGCTATCCCTATTTCGTCTTCCCAGTCGTTGGAGTTGGCGTGTTGATCCTAGGTGGTGTTTACTGGACATGCTGGTCTAAGATCTGGCCAGCTATTGGGGGGTATAGAATTGAAGCTCACAGGATCGTTGAGGACGATGGTAGAGAGGTGGTTCGATATAAGAAGATCAAGACGAGGTAGTGTAAACGATGATATCCTAGCCTTGGTTATTTGTATACCTAGGTACTTAATCTTATGGTGCCTCTTTATAGATTGAGGCTCATAATACTTTCGGCGTAATTATAGGGGTTAATCGTAGTGGAAGTACCAAGAGTTAATACCTCCCAAGTCATTGTTCATTATGTTAGTCTCTGTGATATTAAGTACAATTTACAAATGTCCACGTGCTCTCTATAACTTCATAAGGACATTAGTTATCATTGTAAGCAAGCGATATAGTACATATATACATAGTATACAGTGTATTATATAATCACAAATCCCAGCGGAAAACCTACGGCTTAGTTACCTAAGGTACATACAGTATAGTAGGATGTATGAATGTAAGTGTTTATAAATATGTATGTAAAGCAGCAGGTGACTTATCAACTGATATATCAATTAAACCGCCGTCAACTTGAACCTTGGCTACCTCACCAACCAACCAACTAACGTAACTAACTGCATGGTGATCCATGCTTATGCATGTAATCCGCACCTACTTTGGCCTACTTGGGTAAGATAGACGAGGGCATGCCCATGTTACACGACTGGCGGGGAAGTTGCATCTCGATTAATCATATGGTTAGGTAGCACGGACAGCACGGGAAGCACGGTCTTATACGGGGAAGATACGGCAAGCGCGCCTATCCTTGTACATAACCCCATCGCTATCATCGCTATCGTACAATTTTCCCGGCTCCAACATTTCTGACATTCAGTTCGATTCGCTTTTCATTCCCTTTTTACTGCCTACCCGGAAATCTATAGCCCGGTCTGATACCTGGTAAACCGTTACCGGCACACATTTTCCTTATAGCCCGGAGCCTTTTTTTTTAAATCCATCAAAATTTCTCTTCTTTCTTTCTTCATCCCCATATTCCTTCTTCATGGGACAGAGAATACACCTTCTTTTAAGTCCGTCACGTATACTCCTTCTTCTTCAACTACTTGTTCCCCCGGTCTGTTTCGGGCTATAGTACCGTCAATTTTCGGCTAGACTCCCTCTTAACATTTTCAATTCATGATTGGTCACATGCCTCCGTCACACTACCGCTAAAGGGTGCGGTTGTCAAGCCTATTATTCGGGGTACGGCCCGGTGCGTGTCTCTGCTGTCTCTGCACTTTCGGCGTATTAGTCTGCGGCGTTCTACGGCGTTTCTTAGTGCGGAGAACTGCTGAAGCTGCATATCTCGTTTATGCTTTGGCCAAACGGGGCCAGATCAACTCTCAATTCTTCCATTCACTCGTTTATTCGCTCGCTCCCTTTCTTTCCTCAACCAGTCCCTTGAATACTTTCCCTCGGATTCGAGTCCTAACATGCCTAATCAATAATTGGCAATTAACCCGAATACAATTCATCTTGATTACCAGCCTATAGTGATCCCATGAACTTCTAATTTCCCGGCCCGAGATGACTGAGGAAACGCCACCGGGCGACCACGGGAGTCCCGTCGGCAAGCTGAACAACGCCATTTCCGACTTCGCTTCTGATTTCGTCAAGAAGGAATTACAGCAACTGACTCGCGAGCGAGATGATGCATTGGCGCGTAGTCACGTTCCAAAGCTGCGCGCCCTCCTTAGAGAGGTTGATAGGGAGCGTCAGGCTTTTGAGCAAGATAAGGAGAAGCTAATCCAAGGTCTGCGCAAGAAGCTAGAGCTGCTTGAAGTCGACTCGGATACCATTGAAAGTGCCATCGCCGAACTCAACCCAGTAGCCCCCAAGTATCTAAGCATCATTCCAAGCGCATCGACCCTGACCATACGACCTCCTACACCTTTCATGTCGCCGGTTCGCGACAATTATTTCACCACCGTCCTTGGCGCAGATATCTTATCAGGTGCCCCTCAATCAGCTCCTCAAGCCCTTGGTCAAGGGGTTTCCAATTCAGTCAAGGGTCATTGTTCAAGTCCGACAAATATCAACGTCTCACCAAGCGCAGGTCCCAACATCGACCACCAAGTACAGAGTCAGATTCTATCAGAGAATTCGATGGCTGATTTAACCCCTAAACGGCCCGTCCCGGAAGGAGATGGCACCGTAAGCGCAAAGAGACGACGAGTAGATAATGGAAAGGTGAGAGATTATGTAACCCCTCTTGGATTCGCCCTATGATCAACTAACATGCGACCAGACTCTAAGCCGAGCCCAATCAGATATCTTCCGCAAGATTGCGTTTCCAAACCTGGAAACAGGGGAGCGTATCTTTCGTCACTCGGAGCGTCAAGGATTTTTTGTCATCCGATGTAACCGTCTCAACTGCCAGACGGGATTCTTCACGGATCCGCCTCTAGCCTATAACAGAGCTCTGAAGCACTTTCAAAATCATGGTCAGACGGGACCTGACGGCGAGGAACTAACTAACGAGTACATTTTCGAAAACTTTGCGTGTGAGAGTGAGTCATGCATCCTACTGTTTTCCATAGAACATACTGAGGGCTAATTTTAATCTACAGTCGAGGGTTCCAGCATGGTTAGCAAGTATTGGATTAAGGAACATCTTGGCCCATCGCCGCATACCTGTACGTATAAAAGTTTTCATGCGTCTAGAGGAGAGCTTCCTCAACATGAATCGCTTGAAGCGTAGATGTTAACATCACCAGTCGTTCCCGGAAAGTCAAAGTCGAAAACAAGTCAGGCCGAGCCAGTCAAAGACCGCAAACGAATTGAAGAAGATAAGAACTACACGCCGTCTAGCAAACCACGTAACCCCATTGAGACCAATGAATCGGAGTTGGAAGAATTGGAAGTCGAGAAACCACGCCGCACAGCTCGGAGCGTCGCACGTCCGGATTACGCAGAGTTAGTTGCGAACAAGGATCCTTGGAACACGTCAGATGCCGATAGCGAGGTGCGCTCCCTCTTGAGCCTGAACCTCATAATATAATTACTAATTAGATAGCAGAAGGCGATTCCCCGTTCGATGAAGGAGCCTCGAGTATTTGCCAATGGCTCTAGGAAGTCCTCGAAGTCCGGTGGTAGCAGATCGCGAAGCACCTCGAAGACATCTACCCCTGGGCCGTCTATATCGAGAGCGAAGACAACGGAACCGAGTAAGTATGTCAACGCCACCTTCCGTACGACTGAATGTCGTCTAACGTTTGTAGGCCCTTTGGGTATACCTCCGAGCAATGGCCGAGACGTTCTGCGCCTAGTTAGAGGCAATCAGCACCGTTTCAACCGTCCGCGTGTCAGACTTATCAACGGTCGCATGCTGAAGATGGTCGTTAGTCCTGCAAACCTCGCGCGCATAAAGAAATCACGATGATTGAGGGTTTCCTTGCATATTGCATTACTGTTCCGTAAATGAGGTATACCCATGTCGAGACGGTTTAGAAAGGAGGGTTATGTCACATATTGTCGGGACTCTGAGCTGCTATTGTTCAGCTTAACCTCCTACTTGGCCTGGAGAGTGTCCAAACGCACTATCGAAGGCCATTTTGGGGGTGGGTAATGTCTATATGAATTCTAAACCGCTGTTACTACCATAATGTCCAGTGCGAGCCTGTTTATACTGCATCTAGCATGTAGCAATCAATGCTCCCCCACGTAATTCTTCTCGTCACCTATATTCTCTTGTGACCTTGGCCACATAAATAGCGCGCCGCCGCCCAATTGTCGCATGCCATCTACGCCTATCTCCATCTTTATGTGATACCGTGTATCTCATACACGACGTAGGAGTTTGACCACATTTCAGACACGGAGAAAAGCAAATATACGTAATTCTGTCCGTAGATTTCGTAGCAACCACTAACTTCCAAGTATCATAATTTCGCTCGCCCGCCCTTAAGGGAGTCCCAATCGGCCTGGGTGAAGGGAACGTACTCATCGCCCTTAGCGTAGTCAGAGATCCAGAAGACGGGGTCGGGCGTCGTCTGCGCTGGGTCCACGCCCGCACGCTTGAGGGGCACTTTGTCCTGCTTATTATTATGCGTCGCAGAGCGCGCGGCGATGCGCCGGATGAAGATGGGCACGGCGTACTTGGGGAGATAGGTCCGAGCGTGTCTAGTTCGGCTTCATGTGAGTAATGAGTAATACGAGTGATGCAGCAGGAGAGAGGTAAAGTGAGATTAGCGAGGAGCGGGTGGCGGGAGACGTGGCGCTTTTTTCCCTAGGGGAGTTTGCGTAGATGGGGAGGTGGAATAGGGGAAAGTGGGAGTGCGTGTATACACGGAGTATTTATGCTCTGTGGCATTGGTGGCGTTTATTTTGTTGAGCTTGGATGGATGGGGTGGTGAGGGGAGACCGACAGAGTGCATTGCATGAATGTAGTGACACGGGAGGATCATTACAAGAGGAGGAGGGGGAAGGAAGGGCTCGAAGAAATTCGAACTTACTTGAGTAATCCGTTGTAATCAAAGTGCTTGACAGCCGGATCGATGTAGATAGCCGCCATACCAGCCTTTCCGTCGTGGTTTGGCAGCGACACGCCATACACGGTCGCCTCACTGACCCCGGGGTATCGTCCTAGCACCTCGGACACCTCGGCCGTCGATACGTTCTCGCCCTTCCACCGGAACGTGTCGCCTAACCTATCCAGGAAAAACCAACGGCCGTCATGATCGCGTCGCAACGCATCGCCCGTCCTATAATAGCAGTCCCCCTTGCGGAACACGTCGTGCACGTATTTCTTAGCCGTTGCCTCCTCATTCCGATAGTATCCCGGGAAAGCGGGCGTGATGGTAGGCGGCTGCTTAACAAGAATCTCGCCGCCGATGTGGTACGGCACGCGCCGCGCGAACCCCGTTTTCGGGTCTCGCGCGATGTCTCCCGAGTCCACATCGATCTCGACCGGAACGAAGACGTTGTAAAAGCGCCATCGCTGTAGCAAGCCATGGTGTCCTACGGCGTGTGCGCGGAAATCGCCGCGAGCTGGGTTATCTAGCGGCATGATGCCTTCTGTAGAATTGAAGAACTCGTGGATTGTCTCGATGCCGAAGCGGTCGCGGAACGGCTTCCAGACGTCCGGACGCAAGCCGTTGCCGTAGATAGAGCGCACGTTGTGGTCTTTGTCGCGCGGAGAGGGCGGCGCCGCAAGTAGGTATCGCAAGGTTTCGCCGACGTAGACAAACCATGTAGCGCGGCTCGCCCGGATATCATCCCAGAAGCCTGAGACGCTGAACTTGGGCGCGATGCACAACGTCTGTCCTGTCAGTAATTGAGTCATGCCGCTGATACCGCCTGTTCCGTGATACAGCGGCATGCAGTCATAGTACCGCTGGTTTTCACCCTGGACATACGCATATCCGCATTCCTTACTAGCACCGTACCCGAAGCCGGCTGCGGCGGGCAGAACGCAAGCTTTAGGTAGGCCGGTTGTACCGCTGGTGTAGAACAAGCCGAACGCCGAGTCAGGCCGGACATTGTTGTCGCGTAGGTCGTCAGGTGGACGCTCGCCCTTTGTGGCATTAATCTCGGGCCGTACATCGGCTAGATGGACGATGCGCACGCCCTTGGCTGCTAGCTCTTCCCTAACGGCGTCAAGACGCTCGAGCAACTGAGGCGCACCGTCAGCGAGCACGAGTTTAGCTTCTGCTATGCTCAAACAGTGCAGCAGGGCCTGCTTGGTCAAGTTATGGTTAATAAGAGCGGGTGCAGCGCCGATAGCCAATAAACCCATCCAAGCAAAAACGAAGTCCGGACTGTTGGCCATAAAAAGGGCGACAAGATCGCCCGGCTGGACGCCACCTTCGCGCAGGAACCACTGGGCATATTGATTCACACGGTAGTAGGTCTCGGCGTAGGTGTAGCTACCCTGGCGCGACCAGATGCACTCCTGGCTAGGATGGTCCTGTGCGTGCTTCTCGAAGAAGTAGTACGACGAGAGTCGCTTGTCTTGGACTGCTGCTGTGTAAACGTATGCACGTCTATGATACGACCGTAGGTTAGGTAGCTTACTTGCTTTCTGAAGCTGCTTGGCACCCTTATTTTTTGAACGGATGGCCTGCCAATCCTGTCTCAGATGGAATTTCCCATCAAGGTATGTAAGGCCAGCTGCGGTGGCAGCTATCGACGCCGCTATTGTGCTAGTCTATTAACCATCTTGCAGGGGAGTTTGAAGGATGAGAGAGAAAACGTCTTTCGGATGTCGACCGAGTAGGATAGGTATGTTGGGTTACGGAGGGGCCGGGAGCTCACCGATTGCAGCCATCCTTCTCAGGTATACTTATAAATATACTTTATAAACCAGCACGTATTACAGAAAAACCGTGGTCACAGTACAGTAAGCTCTAGTTTTCTGATAAAAGAAGTTGAAGTTGCATTTTAGACCCAAGCCTTCCTACTACCAAATAACCAACATCGGGATGCCAATAGAGGCATCTTAAAAACAGCTCAGGAATAAGAAAACGGAAAGGAACAAAGAGGCGAGACGCGCCTACAGTACAGCCGAACGGTGACCTCGGGACATTAGCTATATTTGTCGATTGGACGGGGGAAATCAGCAAGACGGCACATGAGTTTGTGGGGGACAAGGGGGTTCTTCACAAAGGGGGTCTGAGGTCTAGCTTGGCTCCAGGGCTGCTTGATACAGCTGCCACTGCGCTAAATTACCCCTACCTACTAAATGTTAGGTACCTAGACCTAGCCACCAACCCCGAACAGCCCGAGCTAAACCACTGGTTATATCTTGGCCCAAAGTGGGTACTATTAGCCGTTGGACATTAGCCCCGCTATTTCCCGGGTCTGTTGGTCGGCAGTATAAAATATCCAAATTTCCAACTATTGTCTATATGAGCGTAGGTACTTCCGAATATTTCAAAGTTGATTCTGGCTTGACGTAATTGAGTGATTACGTATACCATAAGACCTCAGTTGTATATCGTAATTTAAATGTTTACATAATAATATATCATGACCACTTCTTGCCATTCGCAGGTAATGATAGAAAAACAGCGAGGGTTCATTATATTCTTATTCCAATGCGTCAAGGAATAACTCCCTAGTAGCTTATTGAAAGATGATGATCGATATCATATAAGATCTAAGTTTTATTCCCCATTCCCAGTGGCCATAATACCAGTAGATCAACATGATGTATTCGATTGGCAATATTGCGCTATAATTTGACAGACCAAAGTGTAGGTAGGCATAGAAGTGCCTCAATTCTATACAGGACCAGGGAATGAGATAGGTAGAACTGTAATTGGAGTGATATATGTCTATAATAGTTTCGAGGTGGTAAAAAGAAACCGTCGCAATTCGAGTGAGAGATAAATTGACGACTTGAACCCAAAATCACTTATCCTCTTCGATTTCCACCCCTTCCGGAGGCGTGAAGGGGGTTTCCTGCGCTTTCCAGGCTTGCGTCACGTATCTGTCAAAGTTAGACTCGTTCACAGCCAGCCAATACCAGAAAGGAGTGGTAGCGTGAGAGTAGGAACTGACTTTGTATGACTTCCCCTGGCCGCAAGTTCGCCTTTAGCATTCCTAAAGGTAATGGATGTGTAGGCCAGTGTCTTGCCCACTGTGGTATGTGTGAGTTTTATACCCTAGTCTAAATAAGAGGAGAGGTGGTTACTCTTGTCACAAACTGCAGTGGCGCTGATCTTGTCGCCAACCTTGCCGCCGCTGTTCAAATAGGTGACTGCAGCTTGTTAGAGTCACTTCCAATTGGTATAATCAAGATCACCTCCTTAAAGGACTTATAGAATAGCCCGGAACTTACCATTCAAGTCTGTGGATACGCCGGTAGCGTAGAGTCCCATCGACGCAACTGCTAATGAGCCTCCCAGATCGACCATGCTGGCAATTGTACCGCCATGTATAATCTTTAGTCGATTCTGCGTAATGGACGATGAGAAAGAGCAGGGCATCAGCTAGTATGAGGCTTGGGTTGCGCGCCTTACTGTGTGGTCTTTGGTGATGTCCAGCTCGAAGTCAACTTTGCCGGCAACAGCATTAGTAACCCTAAGCTAGGATACTCAGCAGATTGAATTCCCATTTTTCATGTAATGGTGGCTTACATGTGGTCCGAGAAGCCTGGAGTATAATTTGTAGGTGAATATCTAAGAGAAGCAATTGAGTATCAAGTACACTCACCTCGGCTCTAAGCCGGACTCGGCCATAAAAGACTTTAGGACCTAAAATCACTCAGCTAAAAACCACCAACAACCTTATAAAAATTTAGGTACTGACCGATCTAACGAACCTAAGTGGAGGTAATTTCTGTGCCATTGTGAAGATGGGGGAATCCTCAAGTAGGAGGAGAGACCGAAGGTGTTGAAGTTGAGGGAAACCCGACCTGGGGCATGCCTCTAATTCTTATCGGTACCTAGAGTTCAAGATAACAGTTCACCTTTACTCACCTTGGCTAGGCTAAGCTAAGCTAAGCTCACCGGGAATCTCGCTGAGATCTCACCGATGCCCATCTAAGAAAGTAAAAGTGGGCCCAGCACGAAAAAGGAACTTTGCTTCATCCGCAACTTTTCGTAGCCGCCGGTAACAATCTTCCAACACCAATCGCTTCTTTGTGTGGAATTTTACCAAGCAAAAGCTGTTTCCTCTGCATGCCATGGAATTGTGGTAGCGATAATTATGGCTGCAGTCCTCTACCCCTCCGAAACTCAAACCACTTCGACAACCGACGCTGTCCCGTACACGCGACTGCATATTACACCTTTAGACGAGTCGCTGCTGGGCGTCGTCGTCCCCTCTTCTGTCCTACCTCGCGCGCGAAACATTTCGTACCACACTATCCAGACTTTTCCCGAGAAGCGATACGGCTTTGTCGATCTCCCCACTGCCGACGCTGACAAGATCAAGAAGAAGCTCAACGGAGCCGTCTTGAAAGGAACCAAGATGCGCATCGAGAAGGCCAGGCCCGAGGCTATCCCCGAACCCACGGGTGAGGCTAATGGCACTGCGACAAAGGAGAAGAAGAAATCAAAGAAGAGGAAGCGCGAGGTTGATGTCACTCCCGGAGTCGAACTTGAGGGCCGCAAGGTCAAGCGTGGATGGACTACGACGGAACGCGAGATGATTGACGAGAAGCGGAAGAAATCTAAAAAGGATAAGAAATCCAAAGACGACAAAGACAGCAAGAAGAAAAAGAAGAAGGAAGTCAAGTCAAAGTATACCGACGGGCCGGAATGCCTATTCAAGACCAAACTCCCAGATACTGGCTCATCATCGAAAGACGCCGAGGAGAATGCTGGACACAAGAAGAAGAGGCGGAAGAGCGATCGCGAGGTGGTTGTACACGAGTTTGAGAAGACCGTGAAGCATCCCACATTCCTGAAGGCGAACGTTGAGAAGGTCAATTCAGCAGCTGTGACTTTTGAGGACGGCGTCGGTTGGGTGGATGAAAACGGAGCTGTGGTCGAGCCCGTTGTAAGCAAAAGACCGATCAACCATGTTTCAAAACCAGCCAAAACAGAGCAGAAATTGCCCGAGCCCGCTCCTGTAGCAGAAAATGACGATGACACCACAAGTAGCAGCGGTTCCTCATCTGAGGATTCTGAGGACGAAGAGGTTTCCGACCAAGAGGCAGACAGCTCGGACGAGGAAGAGGAAGAAGTCAAGGCTAAACCGGAAGCAAAGACACCATCTAAGGACCTCAAGGTAGAAACTAAGGCCTTGACCAGCCCTGTATCGATTCTGAAGAATGAGTCCGCAAGACCGAAATCATCAAGCTCGGTCACAAGCCTCACTATCAAGATACCACCTGTAACCCCTGCTGCGGCAAAGGTGCACCCCCTTGAAGCTTTATACAAAAGGCCTAATGGGAACACGACTACTCCAGGCGGAGCTGCTGAAGAAGCTCAACCTTTTAGTTTCTTTGATGGCGACAACGATGATATTGAGGAGGATGATACGGTGGGACGTCCAAGTCAGCATCCCATGACTCCATTCACGAAACAAGACTTTGAGTTTAGAAACCTACGAAGTGCTGCACCAACGCCAGACACAGCACATCCCAGCCGAACATTCAACCTCTGGCCCAGGCAAGGCTCAGCGGATCATGAGGAAGGGCAAGAGGATGAGGACGAGGAGGATGAGGGACACAAGGATGAGGATACGGCTATGACCGGTGTTAGTAATCAAGCTGCCGCAGCTGATAGTGATAAACAAGCCCCAGTCAGCGATTTTCAGAGGCAATTCTGGGAAAGCCGAGGAGACCTAAACCGCTCATGGAGAAAACGGAGGAAGACTGCGTCAAAGGAGAAGCGATATAGAGAAAACCGTGCTCGTGCGGCTCGAGCCATCTAGAACCAAATAGCCATTAGTAATGCAATTATTCAGTCTGTTCATCTACTAGTGGTTTCATCCTGCTAGTTTATTCTCGTCACAGCACGTAGACTTTGACACTGAGGTATAATTTAGTAAGAAATGAAAGAATTGTATTGCCTATCAACACGGCATGATGCACGAGCGGCGAACCTAAATACATGCGAGAGTCGTGTCGCCCTCCCGACGCCCTTACATCCTAGGACGTGGGTATTCATTCCCCTCCTCTCATCTTTCCTTTTCGCCATTCCCCTTGATATATTAGCCCGTCGAATCGTGAAACAAGTTGTCATGGGATGAATTCGTAGTAAAGAGAAACAGGAAAAACAGAAACTTTGGAAATTTCGGAAACGTGAATAAACTTAAGTCTTCATCATGGTACTACCATCTGGTGTCCATAATCATCGTCCCCTATCCCCTATTCAAGGTGCTCTCGGGGGCCTCCGCGCACGCTCGCTTGATGGAAAGCCTGCGACTCATCGACGTGGGGTCTGCGACGCTCGACGTGCGTCAGAGGAGGGAAGCTACCACGAGGATGATTGTATTGGGCGCGCTCCGCAGCTGTGGCCTGGTGTGTTTTGTCGAGATCGCCCAGCTCAACCCAGCGGCGAGTGTAACGACGCGCGCCTCCGGACTCCTGAAGCTGGGCATCTCGGTGATTGTTGAAGGCCAGCAGGAACACTAGGACGAGGACACTCGCTCCGATCCACAACCAGATCGATGTTAGTTCGTTGTCGGTCGGGTTGTTGATGTGCTTGAGAACTGCGATGCTGGCGATCACGCTGCCGAGGGCGATGGAGATGAGACCGTAGAGGATGTTCTGGGCGGTGTTGGCGGGCCAGCCTGGGAAGACGCCAACAACGCGGTCTCGAGCATTGCGAAGGTTTGCCTTGATTTTCTCAGCGGTACTCTGCTGCTGATGCTGATGCTCCTCCTGTTGCTCTTCCTGCTGGGCTTCCTGCTGGGCTTCGGTATCATCAGGAGGTACAGAGGGCAGATAAGTGTCGTCAAGTTGAGCGGATCGGGGGAACTTGACATCGTTGCCTCGAACACCCCAAGGGAGATAGGGATTAGCTGCAGAGCGGCCCTTACGAGCAACTGATGACGATGATCCAAGCATCTTGATGCTTGGATTGTTCGGTGTAGAAGTGTTGTTGTTGTTAGGAGGACCTTGGTTCATCGCACCCTGAGGAGTGAGGTTGCGGACGAAGACAGGACGGGGTAGATACGTGCCAGTGGTTGTAAGGAAATGTCCACTGGAGCCCGCATCACTGCTAACAGTATTCATACTAGTTTCCCGAGATAGATGCTGCTGAGCAACCGGTTGCTTAGCACTTCCGGAGCCCTCAGCAACAGCAACAGCACGGCGACGAGGGGGCTCATGGTCGGAACTGGGCTCCATGTCGGCGACGGAGAGACTAACAATGAGAGCCTACTACTTGTGAGCAGATTATAGACTTGGGTTTTAAGCGGTACGTACCGAATGGTCTTCAGGGAGACTAAGAACGCGACGAGACGCGAAAGGGGTACGGCAAAAGACGTATACCTAATGGAATAGGCTAATTAATGTAAGCATAGTCTTAACTTACAGGAATAAGACGTAACTTACTATGATAGAACAGAAAGACAGGATGGTCTAACTGCCAAGTGTGCCGTACTCGATAGAACCTGTGAAGTTGTGAATGTTAGTAAGGGACATTCACATCATGATATGGTAACACCATCAGATATAACACCTAGAGAATAGAATATCGCGCTTGAAGAAGAGAAACAAGGGTAGACAGTAGACACAGAAGCCAAAAGGCAAAGGGCAGTAAAGAGATATAAATATCATAGGACATAGCCCAAGACTTGCCTCCAAAGACCGAAATTGGTGCGCGCCTGTGAATGTCGGGTAAGAAAAGAAAAGAAAAGAAAATATGACAAATTGGAGTGAACCTGCTGGGTTAATATGAAAGAATAATCGCAAACAAAATAATCACTAAGTAACGTACCTAATGTAGAACAGTACCTTGAGTGGTAAAGAGAGGCGGTATCAATGTACCAAGAGTGTTCACTGTGGGCTAAATGAAAAGGGGGAATGCGACATCGAGATGAAGCTAGAAACGTGTGAGCAGTACTGAAAGTGAAGAGGGCCAAGTAGTGTCATAGACACAGACAGAGGCCAAAAATAAGAACCCAGAAGGTAGAAATATCAACACTTACCACAGACTGACAGACAGGATGGTTATTGTAAGAAGGAACACAAAACAGGAGCCTTAGACAGTATCGGAGAGGACAGTAGGAAGGCAGTGAATTGTCGTACGGGTTATGGGACACTGTAAACAAGCCTAAGATACCTGAAGGGAAAGTAGCAAAAGCCAATTAGGTGAATAATCAGATGCAGTTACCAATATTAATTCTAGTATGCGCAATAGCCAACACTTGAGATGACACTGTGAAGTTACCTACGCAACAGTCAGCCTCACAGGAATGACACATCTACCTTCCTTCTTTATCCAACTCCTGAGTCAAGCGAACATTCCTCTTTACTTAGACCTGGTTCTACTTAGGAAACCGCGCCATCATGCTGCTAACAGCATGAATTAGCTTAAATATAAGGCATAAACATCATCTTGATGTCCTTTGAATTGGCAAAATAATGTACGTACCGCTAATTAAAAATATCAAACCTAGGTATCTATGTAATTTATATAAAAGGCGAGTTGCTCTTATCGAGCTTGATAGTGGTCCTCCTTGAAGAGATGTATCTACCTAAGATATGATAAATCGCCTACTATTCCCAAGCGCTGCCTAGTCTTCCAACGCCTACCCCCTATCTAAGATTTGTCAAAGCTTAGAAGGCTAATCACCTTCCCGTATAGGGAACGGCGATAGGAAGAGTTTAGCAAAGAAAAACTCCTCCATTGGTAAAAATTTACCTTCGGGCAGGCAGTGGGTTATGAGCTAGAGTTGAGCTTCCGAATGCTGGACAACTTTGTATTATTATATAGTGATTTCCAAAATCTTTCGAATCGGCATAGTCATCCATTCTAATAGCCTAGATGAGGTAATGTCGAATGAGTCATAAAACGGCCGGCTAAGATTAAGAGGAGCGTATCGGTTGCTAACTATCCCCTGGCACCGAATTCCAGCATATAATTTGGCCATGGCCTGAATTCCTCCCGCTGTGGCTTAAATGGTCAAAAATAGTCCCCACCCAAAGGGATGGCTATGAAATTCATACTCCTATTGGCAGACGACACGTTTAACAACTCGTAATTAATAAGTTAATGTTATATAGGTACTAAATAGAGCCGTCCTAAGGGACAAGCTAACGAGTTTAACGTTGAAGTATAATAATGACCGTAGTTCGAGTCACTATCATCTTAACTGACTTAACTTCAAGACACGATATATCATCAATGCCCACGACATGGGTGATATATGGTAGTGTATCGTCGAGGCTGTACTAATAGCCAGGAGAACTCTTCATAGTCTTTAGAGAGGAATAATGATCTCTAGAGCACTAGAGGTAGTGTAGATGGATATATATCAGTGATTCCGAATGCGACTCGCAATCATGACGATTTAATATATTAAGACGTTCTCAAACATGAATAGATGATGCTTATATAGAACCGTTGACAACCTAGTGCGTTATGAGACTCTTCGGCGAACGTTTGAATCAGAAAAGATTTGGTAATATGTATAACGATTTCGCCCCCGGATCTGCCGGCATTACCTATGCGAATCTACTTCACATCCAACCACTGAAGTTGTTGACGTAGAAAGAGCCGTGATGTGATATTCTCGGGCACGATCAACTATTGTGGGGCAGTTCTTTGAGGTTATACAAGTCAAATTTAGCTCTAGCCTATAAGAGAGGCTAATTAGGTATATAAAAAATTCTATATCAAGCTTAAATTTTAGGTTTGATGGTTCCTGCATAAGTCATCCAAAGAATATTACTTGGTTGCTGTTATGAAAGTTTGAACCATGGGCGTTTATCACATAAAGTAAGGCACTAGGCAGTTTCCCAGACAAGTAGATTTCTTTTATACTGGAAATCATATGTCCGCAGACAAGTGATAGGAACGACGTTGTCTGTATGTCACTTTCGTTGCGTAGTGTCATTGTTTTGAATAATGAAGCGATTGGCCAATTTGCTTGCTCCATCCTCCTGTTGAAGGCTAGGTGCCTGGTTAATCACTATACTTTGATACTCATGATTGTGGTTGTGGTCCGTGGTCAGCTGGTTCCTATTACACGAGCGAGAGCGGAAGGAAGCAGGGTTCCTGCTGTGGGGATGTGAGAACTGTACTACGGAGATTTGGTGATATCAAGATAGCGGGCGCATTAACTTGATGTCATTGGACTGGGTATGCGGTAGTCCACTCTGGACACTACGTAAGGGACTCGACTTGGCAACATACCCGAGCAAAGGTGGATATTCGGGTCACAAGAGTTGCGGTAATTTGAGAACGAAATATTCAATAGTTTAAGCCACGATCATGGGTTGTAAGGAGAAAATAATTGTGATAACTGGATATCAATTCATGCCGCAGATATAAGAGAAAGCATTTCGCGACAAAGGAGTGACTACCAATAAGCTACAACTCGCCATCTCTCTCCATTACTCAATAGCCCCAACTTCTCAAAACCCCTAGAATCCCCCGAGACGTATAACCATATTGTCTGGATGTACCATCATGACGATTGATTTCCGACGCCGAAAGATTAAAGGTTGTATTGATAAAACGTGGTTGTGATGTTTAATTGTCGAAGAGTGAATGAATTGAAACCTTGGCGCGAGGTAGCAGACTCAATCCATGGATAAATGGTTGTTTATTTGCCGCAGGCGCAGCTGGAGCCGCACTCGCCTATTGAGAAGCATAGTTAGCATCGTCTTCATATCAAAAGGTCAACGGTCAGAGATCATATATCAGATCTCATCAGATCTTGCGGTTTGACATGGTGACAAGGGTCGTGAACAACAATGGAGGGGTACACGAATGGCGGGGGATATGACTTACAGTTGTCAGCGCAGTTGCAGTCACCCTTCATTTTGAATGGGAGTGGAATTTGATTGATGCTGGAGTAGCTCGGTTGAATTCAGAGATTTGTTCGTTGCAGTTGATCTTGGATCTGATTCTAGTCGTGGTGTGCAGATGTTGGAAAAGTAATGGAAGAAGATGTTTCGTGCCAACCCTTATATATTGATAGGTGCCTTGACGGGTGGGTCGGTGGATATTCCGGATCAGGGCGATACAAGTTGGCACTGGCCAATCAGAAGCTTAGATGGTGCTGCGTCGTTTGTGCGGGGTTTGCGCTTTTTCAGCGCGATGTCGCCCTGTCTCACCACACATAGCACACCAAGAAACAACCTCCAAGACCTGGAGTTGAAGGAACATTGAAGGTAGGTACCTTATAGGTACCAAAAGGCTTTGAGTTAGTTGGGTTGGCTTGGCCACCAATCCTGCACCTGCAGCTTTTGAAAGTTACACGTAGTTTCTTCAAACCGTCGACTTACCAATCAGCTCAAACGAAACTGAATGTGTGTCACTTAACACGCACAAGTCGCGCAAAGGAAGTCACGATTACGGGATCATATATGCAGATGCCTACATAAATAAAGAATGGTTAGTCCTAAGCTAACTAGAGATAGCTAGCCTCACATATTCTTCAAGTATGTCTTATCTTATGACCCTTTATCATCTGGTGGCAAGCCCTCTCAGACATACATGGAGACTTAATTGAGACGTTTATGCGTTATTGCCAACCTGTCGATCCGATACGCCTTTGTTTCCATTTGTAGACACCATATGACGCCAGGGCGAGGCACTGCTTTCTCTGGTATTCGGAGTAACTTCCAACTGGTTCTCTTCTGATCCAATTTCTACAATGGGTTATCTTCTTACGTACCTAGCCACTTACTTACTGTCTAGAACGAATGAAGCCAAAACGACAGGGAATGACATATGGTGCAAGGACCATGCTCAATTCAATTACTTAGTGTGTACGGCTATTAATTTCAACATTGGTATGGCAGCTCAGTCGTATCATGTTCCTTTCAGGGTCCTCTCCGCATTTTCGAAAGCCTGCAGCTGTCCGGCGCGGGCATATTTACTCTCAACAAGTCCTGATTCACAACGGCTTACCAAAGCCTATTAGCCAATCATGAGCTCCAGCACCTCAAGCTGCTGTCCACTCCTGAGCTAATTTTCATTCGAGCACACACTCCCCAAGTCCCAGTTTAGGACGCGAGTCTGCTACGAAGCTATGTGGGCTGCACGACAGCTAAATGCATGCGTCAGGGTTACATTGCAGATCTCCCAACTGTCCTTGATTCGCCATCCGCGGCTCGGTATTCCCAGGGATCCTCATTGCCACTAACGAACTGTCGTTCTGTCACTTTGTGAATTCTAGAAACTACAACAGATTTCCAGGGCTCAAGCAGGCTGCAGGCTGCCACCATGATTAATGTAGCGTTGGTAAGACGGAATCCATCGGTCACAATGTGACTATCTCCAAACCAACGTTGTAATTCCCCAACGTTCTCGGTATCTATCATGTTTCCTGGGATTTCAGTGATTTCAGTGTGTCATTCCGTCTTATCGACCACAGGTGCGGGAAATTCGAATATACGAACATACCCGCATCTGGAGTCAATGCCAATTTCGAAGACCAAATGCCGAATGCTAGCAGCCACGGTGATTAAACACGTAATTACATGCTGGATGACATCGAAGGATCCAAACGTGGGCTGTATTCCCGCGCTGCTATTCAGACCATCAAGAGCAGGATGTAATATATTGTCAGGCCATTTGATAACGTTTACGTGTATTTTTGAGCTGTTTTGCGGGATGGTGCATGCATTGATACGGAAAGGGAGAAGTCGGGTCGGGTATGGCCGTGTTATGTATGGAAAAGTATAATGGAGTTGGTAGTATAGCTCACACACCGTGATAAGTATGGGGGTTTGGTGGTCAGCGGATCTGACGTCGTTCCCTATTACAGTCCTAACCCAAGGCTTGGTGTGGAATCGAATCGGGGCTCGGTCTTTCAATTGTCGCGTACTTCTTGAATCTTTGACTTTAGAACGGTAATTTCCTACATTAAGAAGGTCGTCAATGTACATGCCCCTATTCCAACTCTTCTTAATTCCAAGGTGTAAGTAAGCAAAAGACGAAGAGACCACGGAGAAACGATTAGTGGTGAGCGAGTGATTCAACCCTGGCTAGGTAGCCAAGAAATATAAGTTAATCTGTAATGCAAGGTCCATCATCAGGCTGTATACATCGGTAAGTATGGGAAGCCATGACAAGCAGGGCAAAATACACCTTCATAGATGGAAATATCACTGATTATTTTAAGAATGCTCTCAGCTTCGTCCACGGCCTTTGATATATAAGATCCCCTTCATATACTCGTAGAAATGCGTGATATAGGTGTATTACTAATAAATAGCGCATCTAGATGCCATCAAGGTAGCTTAGCTAAATACATACATAAATAGAGCACCGAGTAGACCTGATCTGTTGGAACAGATATTATTGCCCAAGTCTTCCTCAGTGGCTAGCAACAACAAAAAGTTGTATAGAACAAGGGCAGCTAAGCTAGCATGCGTATTACCGAACCGGCGTGTCTAGAATATCGATATGTAATCCTCGTTTACCTCTTCAGAAGCCTTCGAGTTCTTTATGTGGATATGTCACGACGTCGACCCCTGGGCCAGCTTGACCAAGAACCGAGATCCATAACACCGAACCGTGAACGATCCCCTCGACGGTAGCTATTGTACCATATTGACGAGTTCGGCCACGGTGATAGTCGTCAGAGTGGGTATACCACATTGGCTATTGATGGCATGAATTATGATTGTACTGGCGATATTTAGAAACGAGTCACTGGACACCGAGAATATCCAACGGGATCAGAACTTCCGCTCAATCATCCCAATACCGTCGGTTATATATTTGATACTGAAGAGAAAGTAAATGATGGCCTCCCGAACCTACATAAATACTAGTATTGCATCTTGTCCTACACAGATGCTTCCAGACTTAATCATGGACCGGCAGAAAACTTTCGGCCTCTAAGTATCGACACCGAAGTTTACATGTCGCATTTACCAAGAAGCGTCAGACGACCATCGTTTCGAATATCAGCCACCATTACAGCTACCTACGAGTTTCGTCCGGAGGATACGGCCGACTAGGGTTCGAAGAATTTGGATGTTTGTGCAGATCAAGAGAAGAACTGACGCCATAAGAGGGAATCCCCTCCAATCCTCTACGTCCCGAGATCATAAGAACGACTAACGCCTCCCTTACGTCGTCGACCGTCCAATAAACCTCAGCCACGCCTCCAAATCAGCCACAAACCCTTCCGCCAGCGCTACGTCTATGACACAGTCCTGCCAATCGCACGACACGTACAATTCCTTGCCCTTGACCGCGACAGGGCACAGACAGAGCGCCGCGCCGTGGGCCTCGGGGCTGACGGAGAACACCGCGCGGTCTATAGTCCACTTGCCGCTTCCCTCCCTTGCGTCCGCGGAAATCGCAACATCATCCGAAGCGGAATCAGAAGGGTCTCCCTCTATTACACCGAGATTTGTGATGGCAACGGAGTGGGTCCTGGGCTTCTTTGTCCAGTCCTTGAACAGGACCCGGTAGTCGGGGATGAACTTCATGAGTCCCATCAGATCGTTCTTGGTTCCGTCGTCTAGCCTCTTCTGAATGGCAGCGCGTGCGCTTTCTGCGGCTGGCCAGATGAGCGGCTCGAGAGCCGCCATTTCTTTTCTTCTGGTAAGTTCTCTTTCCTCTTCCTTCGGCGGCTCGTCGTGAGAGCTGCTCGCGCTCGCGGCTCTCACCTTGGCAACCCAGTCTACGTCCCATTCGTGATTTATCATCGTCATAAAGTTCGCCATGGTCCTTTTCGGATCTACTCCGGCTAATTTTAGTGCCTTCTTCTTCACCTCCGGCCCGCTCATCACCGGCCGCAGATTGACGACCGTGCTACTTAAGAACCCTTTCGCATCTTCAGCTGACAACCGTATTGAGAGGATAACGTGAGAAAGGGCCTGCAGAAGGCCCGTTAAGGTCGTGTTGTGCTTCCGGCACGCGGTGATGATATTCTGGAGTGTAGGATTATCAATACTAAAGTGCCGGTATTGCGTTACGTACGGCTGGACTTTGATCGGAGACCATGTGGCGCGTAACTCGGGCTTCGAGCCCGTTGAAAGACCGGAGGGCCCCAGTTCATCCCACAGGGTTGCTAGCGCATAGCTGGTCGAGATGGGGAATTTGGCTAGCGAATGGAGTGGCGGCAATAGGTCCCTGCGTTTTGAGGGCGGGATAGTGAGGACGCAGTCTTGGAATTCTTCTAGCAAGACGTCGCTATTCAGATTCCGAAGCAGATCCTCATGGAACAGCTTGGCGCCCATGCCGTCCAAGTGCGCGTGTCCCCACTCGAATATCATATCCAGAAACGCGTTTCCCTCGACGTGCAGCACAAGAATTCGCCATGATGGCGCGTCCTCCGGCTGTTCGACTTTCAAATCGATACGGGTCGCAATCGACTTGAACAACTCGGCTTCATAGTCGGTATCCTTATCAAAAGAGCGCCATTCAATATGGCGGCGAAAATCGACAGCCTCTAACTCGACGAAGTAGGGTTTCCTCGCATCTTCATGAAGCAGACCAACGCGTAAGGAAGGGTGATCTAGGACGACCTTGGCGATGGATGTCTCGACCTTTTGCTTTAGTTTCGCGTACGACTCTGAGCCCTGGTCTTTCCCCAATGGAACAAGGGGTGTGGGAAAGGCATACCGACATGTTACCATGGAGCTGCGGTAGAGGCCCATCGATATCATGACTGCTTCATAGCGTTCTCTTATGCATGTGAGCATTGGTGTCAGCTACGATTGAGATCGTAAGGGCCAAATTGGACTCACAGATGTCCGAGGGGCCTGATGACCCTGGCCTTGGGTTCTTTGCTCCGTGGCTTCTCATCTCCCTTCAAGCCGCTCATAGCTGCTTTGTTCGAGAAGGATGCAGAATATAGGACTCGAACAGTCCTAAAACAAGTATTCCAGGTGAAAATTGTAGTATGCGAAGCTCACAGTCGGTCGATTACTTATGTATCCAGGTAGGTAAAAGCTATTGTATATTATTATAGGATCAAGAAATTGCTACACTGAGTTCATATACACGAGGACCAAACCCTCAATTCTCAAGGAATATATTTATAATGATGAAGACTCAACTCTTACATCTTAGGCAGTCATCGTCTACATAAACCTCCCGCATTTTTTCGCCTACGTTTCGGTCTCCTCGGCGGCCGAGAATAGCGGCAGGGCAAGCATTCAGGGGGTGTCGAACCATACGGAGCGGGGTGGCGCAGCAGGAATACAACTACTCGTTCCGTCGCTGAAGTAGCAATTGAAGCTAGGTAGCTTTCGAATCTTCAGAGCGCCCTCGTTTAGGCTACCACTTAGCTCATCGCCGTTTTTCGCATTCGGCTTACTAGGTAAGAAGCCCCTGCTAGATATCGAGTCGTGACCAATAAGAATGATGCTGTTTCTAACAAGCTGAATTGGCTCATAAATGCGTTTCTTAAATCTTAGCGTATACCTAGGTAGGTAGTTGATGTGGATTGATAGGTGTGATTCGTATTTTATGTGTCTTCTTATAATCGTAAACGGCGGAGTCGAGGGGATGTTTACCTTCCATATAAAACGTCGACATGGGGTTTACAATGTCAACGTGAATGTTAAAAGGCTTTACGGGAGCATGGGGGTGGCCAGGGAGACATCACATATTGTGTAAGCAGAATAAGATCGTTGCCAGCGTTTGTTAAATCGTCAGATAGCACTTCATTTTGGCGATGGCGCAGTACATATTAGCCTATTACCTAGGTACTGAGCTGGTACAGCACGATCTCTTGGTCCCTGACGTGTAGAAAACTCGACGAATATCATTCCAAGCAACCGGATGCGTTCCTAAGAGCTTGGGAACGAACCGTAACAAGACTAACCCCCTAACGCCGAGTGTCATGCAATATCAAGCCTCCCTGATGCTTCCGCAATGATAAAGACAGAGGAGAATCTATGTACAGATGGATCAACGGACGAATGTCTCGGGACGGTCTCCTTTACTCAGTTCTGACCCTCTTGCCCCGGCCTCGCCCACCTAGGAACTGCTCACGACCGCCAACGCTCTCCCAGTATTCCTCCACTGCCTTCGGCGCGATCTTCTTCATCTTGGGCTCAGCCTCCATCGAAGTCTCGCCGCGCTTAGGTGGGTGACCAACCCATTGAACCTCGAACTCGAAACCGCCCCTCGGCTTCTTTTCGTGGCGTAAGACCTTGAAGACATGGTAGGTCTCGGGAGGCGCGTTCTTGGGCTTGATGAATAGGGCATTGATACGTCCACCTTTGGCCTTCCAGTATGCGTATAATGTCTCCGCTGCACCTTGTTGTATCTCTTCTTCAGGCTCCCAGGTGGCCTCTTCTTCCTTTTCGCCTTCCCAATGGACAAGGAGCTCGACCCTACCGCTGCCGTCCTGGGCCATTCGATGTTGAAGGAGGGCATGAACCTCGTGCTCCTCGCCTTCGTCGACGTCTGACTCCTTCTTATCTGCTTCGCCTGCTTCGGTTGCCTTTGCCTTGCCTTTCGCACCACCACGCGTGGATGCCTTATCAACAGACGTCGGTTTGTCTTGGGTGGGACCGTTGACAGCTATGCCAGTATTATCCTTGTTGGGAGCTTCTGTGCGACATGAATATTATTTAGTTATTCTGTAATGAGTATAATGCAAACAGGAGGACGGGGTACTAACCGGGAATGCCCATATCGGCGACTGGGACCAGGGAGCTTTTGGGACGTTGGTCCTCTGGTTGAGCATGTAGTCGCGCGGCTTGCGGCTCCTGCGCGCGAGCTAGGTTCGCCTGGGCATCGACACGCGATCCACTGGTTGCATCATCCTTTCGTACCCCCAACGAGCGGCTTCGACGCTCTATCCTACACGTTAGCTACGATCGACGAAGAATTGTCAAGGTATTCGGGCATACTAGTAGTAGTCTTTCCCGCTGAGGATGGTCGGCCCTTAACGGCGGAGCTTGGTGCTTCAGAAGAGATGCGCGATCTGGTTCGTATACTCGAGGGTGTTCTCTGGATCGTCGAGTCGTCTGTTTGGTCCGTCAGACGAAGTCCATGTGACACAAGTGGAAATGGATACAAAGCCTGCAAATAACTGCAAAGATTATGGTTATCTACTTACCATCGCCTATCTCCTCATAGGGATCAGCCTTAGCTTTGCGCTTGGTGCCGCGCGACTCCTTGTCACCGTTTACTGATCTGGGCGCCGGCGACTTTGCCCAATGTGAAATTGTGTCAAGGATTTTCGACATGATGACAGTTGAGAGGTATATCTGAATACGGATGTGAGAAGACGAACCGGGCGAATCAATTGACTCGATAAGGAATTTATAATGGTGATGGGGACAAGGTCAAGGGTTGGGGGTAATGACCGTAATGACGCTGAAAGTGCAATAGAAAGCTTTCAGGAAGCTTTCAAGAATTAGAGAAGTGGCGCTGCAGGGGTAAAACCGCGACTTTTTGTCATTGAACTGGAATGACGAAGAAGTTGCCGGCCCTGAGGAGCTGGTCAGAGCTGCTACCTGTTATTGTGTACTTGTAAAGTGCGAAGAACAAGCCGTTAAATTCACTAAAATGAGATGTATTTTTGAACGTGCATTAGACTGGGCCTACCCCGGCAAGGGAAGCTCCAGAGCATCTACTTGCTCTTTTTGGCAATGGTCTGTGCCTACATAGGTATGTACCTACCGTACCGTATGTACGGATGTTATCCCTTAAGGCTTAAGGTGAAGGTGCAAGGTGATTCACGCAAGTACCTATCAATTGCACATCCATACATTCAAATCAACAGTGAAGTCAATTTCTAAGCCTAGATGCCCTTATTGCTAGAATTTACTGGTAGAAAAATTACCCAAATCTGTAAAAATGTACTTGAGCATTCACTTGTTGGAATATACACATATATTCCACTTATACTTCTACCAGACTCGAGCCAAAACTATCATCAACAATGTATCTTTGCCCTGCTTTGATAAACAAAATAGTAACATCATGTCCTTGTTGTGCAGAAGTCCGATTATTTTCATATTAGACTACATATGATTACCTAGGTAGTAAACCTCCCCGAGGCCTCCCGTATTCACCATCTCACAGAAGTAATTACTAACTCCGCTGCCTACCGGCCTAGGTGTCAAGTTAAGTAGTGGTGGCCGAAAAATGCAATTCCTGTACTACGCAGGCCGAGCTGCTCGCAAGATTCATATACTATAGTCGGTCCTTCTCCTATTTCCTTCACCGTGCCAAGATCGGTTTGCTTGTTGCAATACGCAATGAGGCGCAGTCGCTTCCCCTTGCCGTGTAAGCCGTACATGAGCGACGGCTGTGTAGCATAGTTGGAGATATGATACACCGGAAGTTGTCATCATGCCCCTCCATCTAGAACGCCGATAAGGGTTGCTCTCGACGAATTGATTGATAAATATATGATACGAACATGTAGGCTGTGTGCGCCTCAATTATTTCAGGGACCTCGTTACTCGAGGGAGAGAGATCTCAGAAATTCGGCATGTCGTTAGCAAATTCATGTGACTGACAAGGGGGGAAGAGTAAGACAGGTGGCAATAAAAGGGAATCCCAGCCACTGATCCTTTTTCATGCATTCTACTCAATGGCGCGAAACAACTCAGAACATTGTCGCGTGTAGCTAGAGCTGCAGAGAATTTCGTATAACACGCGTGCCCTGAGCGTATACCATGGCAGAAAGTCTTGGTTGGCCATGTGGTTGATCAATTGCCAATCACGACATCTTGAAGAGTTCGTCAAGGATGTCCCGGCCTACGCCATATTATCTCACACCTGGGGCGAAGAGGAGGTGACGTTCAGTGACATGAGTAACCCAGAAAAGGCAGAGATAAAGGATGGATTCAAGAAGATTCGGGCTACTTGTCGGGTTGCATTGGAGCAAGACCTCAAATATGCTTGGATAGATACGTGCTGCATCGATAAATCGAGCAGCGCTGAGCTATCGGAAGCTATCAACTCCATGTTCGCGTGGTATAAAAAGGCAGCTATTTGCTTCGTCTGGCTCTCCGATTTCACATCTTTTCCAGATGAGACCCTGGCCGAGATTATAGCTTCATTTGACGCTCGAGAGGAATTAGAGGCACAAGCAGAAGGATTTTACAAGGACCCTCCTCAATTGACGGGCGCCGAGATTGACATACGCAACACAGTAAGGAAGAATCTTGGAAATTGCAAGTGGTTTTCCCGCGGTTGGACGTTACAAGAACTAATCGCGCCGAGTCAAATCAACTTCTACGACAAAAGCTGGAACTGCTTCGGATCAAAGCTTCAACTGGCCTCTATCTTGTCGTGGATTACCGGAGTTGACACGAGCGTATTGAAGGGCGGGTCACTAGATGAGATCCTCGTCGGTCGGCGCATGTCCTGGGCGTCGAATCGGACAACCACGAGGGTGGAGGATATAGCATATTGCCTCCTTGGTATCTTTGACATCAACATGCCGTTGCTATATGGCGAAGGCAAGAAGGCCTTCACACGCTTGCAAGAAGAGATCATAAGATCCAGTCACGACCTGTCCATTTTTGCCTGGAAAGCCGATGTTAATGACACCCGCCGTTTCCGTGGATTGATGGCTAATTCACCAGCCGAGTTTAAAGGTTGCCAGAGACTCGTGAAACCGTCGTTCGAATGGAACAACGGGGGTGAATATGGTCTCACCAGTCGCGGTCTGCGCACAGATGGCTTAATTCGAATTGGCCGAGGAGAAGCTGGTGAGGCAGGTAGCTATTTCATGTCGCTGGGTTGCGTCGACGAGCGCCAGAGGAAACTGATATTGGCTGTATCCCTTCGGCAATATGGTTCGGGCCTTTTTGCCAGGAGGAAGCCCTGGCCAATGACCACAGTTTTCGATCTCAATGTGTATTCGGCGGCGAAGCTCACTCAACCGCAATATATATGCTGCAAAGACAGCCCCTGCCTCGAGGACACAGTAATGAATAGTCGCATCAACGCAATCCAGATTAGGTTCTCTGCCGACATCTTCGACAATGACAGTGTTTCGGCATTTCCGCAAGCTGACTGGGACTTGAGGAATTCCATCCTTCTCAGCTTCCAGCGCCCCTATTATTGGGGTATGTGGAAGGTCAAGGTCAAAGATCAGAACAATGGTATTAGTATTGTGTGCGTTCGGTCATCTGGCTGGCTTTTATACGGTATCTTTGCCTCGGATAAGCTCCCTTCCGCCCTAAACCGAGACGACCTCCTTCCGTCGCACGTCGAGGATATTCTTCAGCGATTACCGGACCGAACGTCGACCGAGTGCTCTGGTTTCATTCACACAATTAAGGATATTCGTATTGATCTTGGAGAAACCGGCGTGGAGATCCCGGCGACGCTACTTCAAATAGACAGCACCGAGACCAAACGTCTAAAAAAGAGTCGTTCTAGCATCAAGCTCAAGCGAGTACAGACCTTTTTCAAAAAGACCAGGTCGATGTAGGTCGACTTATATGGCACTGACAGTGGAGGCTTCTACTAATGCCGCCGATGAGTGTTTCTGCCCTGTATGGTTGGGCACATTCTGGCTTATCATCCCTACCTCATATACATGATGGATGTAAGGTAGTAAGTATCAGGATGAATGTATAGTAATGATGTATATACGAATTTCTAATATTCATATATGTTTATGTATAGTATAAATAAATAAATAATCGCAATATTGAAGTTATACCCAATTATTACCTACCTTCATGTGCTATGATACCTGGTATTCGCGCCGTGAATACCTGAAGTTAAAACAAAAAATTGCCCGTTTAACTTTTAATATAGCGCCCAGATAGCCGGAAGTGGTACCTGACGTAAGTACCGGCGCATTGACGCGAACCAATGAAAGAGCGCGATGGGCGCGGGGGAGGGGTAAAATTCCAAAACCCAAACAATTTTCCCACCATGAGTCAGACGAAGCCGTTTTTCTGTAGTGTGTAAAAATAAAAAATAAATACAACTTGCCTCTTCATGATCGCCGGCCGGTGCTTACATACTAGAACTATCGTTGTTCGCACGGCTAGGCCACTTAGATATCATCAACCACGGAGACTCAATTCTGCAATCCCCCTCCTTCACATTATCACCGACAGTAACCACACCAGTCTTCACCCCGCCGTCTTCCAGAGACGCGCCATTGGCATCATGGCGACTGCCAGCGGAGTAAACCAGCTTCTCTCGAAGTTGGACAACCTCAGCCTCGAATCGATCGCCGAGAAATACCCCACGGCATACCCCCAAACCAACCCTCTCGATATTTACCGAGTACACCTTAGCGAAGTTCTTGCGCCCATTACAGGCGTCGCAGCCGAGAAGATCCACCCCGTTATCCAGTGGACGAACGCCCTTGACAAGGGCGACTTCACCTTGCCAGTCCCTGCCCTCCGAATAAAGGGCGCAAAGCCGGACGTGTTAGGAGCAGAATGGGCAGCCAAGGCAGGATTTCCCTACCCCAAACATGATAGGCACAAGGAACTAATTATTGCTCCCAATAGTTCCCAGAGGATGACCCTCTCTTCGAGAAGCCCGTACCTAACGGTGCTTTCATTTCCTTCTTCGCCAAAGGCGGACCCTTAGCCCAAACTATCATCCCCATGATCCGGAAGCTTGGTCCAGAATACGGTCGGAATCCCTTCCTCGGGCTTAAAGACCCCAAGGATCCTAGCAAAGGCAAGAAGCGGATCGTTGTCGAATTCAGTTCCCCCAACATCGCCAAGCCATTCCATGCCGGACATCTTCGTTCGACCATCATTGGAAGTTTCTTGGCGAATTTATATGAGGGTGCCGGCTGGGATGTGGTCAGAATCAACTATCTCGGTGATTGGGGCAAACAATACGGCCTCCTAGCTCTGGCTTACGAGAGATATGGCGACGAGGAAGCGCTCAAGAAGGATCCAATTGACCATCTCTTCCGGCTTTACGTCCGTATAAATGCCGAAAAGGAGGAGGAATTGGCTGCCATTGAGGAAAAGAAGAAGGCGGGTGAGGACGTTACTGAACTCCTGGCCAACAGTCTAGACGAGCAGGCTCGGGGCTACTTCAGAAAGATGACGGATCGGGACGAAAAAGCCCTGGCATTGTGGAAGCGCTTTAGGGACTTGAGTATTGTTCGCTACAAAGCTACATACGCTAGGCTTAACATCAAGTTCGATGAGTATAGTGGTGAAAGTCAAGTCTCTGAGGAAGCTATGGAGAAAGTAGCTAAGGAGATGGCCGAGAAGAAGATCTCCAAAGAGGACCAAGGTGCGGTCCTCGTCGACTTCACCGAGCTTCTGCCCGGGAAGGAGGGCAAGCGCCTCGGAAAGGCCGTTATCCGAAAGAGGGATGGCACGGCATTGTACCTCACTCGAGATATCGCCGAACTTCTAAGTCGATACGAGAAGTACAAGTTCGACCATATGATCTACGTCGTGGCCAGTCAGCAGGATCTCCATCTGCAACAACTATTTAAGATTATCGAGCTCCTTGGTTACAAGGACATCGCAGCCCGCTGCCAGCACATCAACTTCGGACTGGTCCAGGGCATGAGTACCCGGAAGGGTACCGTCAAGTTGTATGTGCCATAATTCAGCCATCTACTGCTGCTAAACTAACATTCGAGTCTAGCTTGGACGACATCCTGAGGGACTGTGCTGACCACATGCACGAAGTCATGCGAAAGAACGAGGCCAAATATGCCCAAGTGGAAGATCCCGAGGGTACGGCTGATACCCTCGGAATTAGCAGTGTGATGACACAAGATATGAGTGGAAAGAGGTTCGTGTAGGAATCCCTTTAGAAAGATGAAAGCTGACATAGGCGGCGATTTAGAGGTAACAACTACGTATTTGACTTGGCGGTCATGACGTCTTTCGAAGGAGACACCGGCCCCTATCTTCAATACGCACACACCCGTCTCTCATCCATCAAGCGACGGGCTAACGTATCGGACGAGGAGTTGGACAATGCTGACTTGTCTCTGCTTACCGAACCTCACGCTATCAACGTGGTTCGGCTACTCGCCCAATGGCCAGATGTCTTCCAGAACACACTGCGAACACTCGAGCCGACTACGGTTGTGACATACCTCTTCAGACTGACGCACGTCATCAGCAGTAGCTACGACCAGTTACAAGTTGTAGGTAGCGAGCCGGCAGTAAAGGCCGCCCGAATGGCGCTATATGACGCCGCCCGGATTACCGTTGGCAACTGTATGCGGTTGCTCGGATTGAGTCCCCTTGAGAGGTAAGAGTAACACACTCCTGTGGTGAAAATAATGTTCTAACTTTCGCAGAATGTGAGAGAGCAGCGCTTACAATAGCTACAATTGGGCGTTCTTGTCATAGATAGCTTTGCTACGAGGAATCACGCGAGATTTTCACTGCGCCTGTTGAAAATCCCGAGCCTCATGCCCACCTACCGTACCCCGCGAGAGTATTAAGAAGCATGTCGGGTTTTGAGTGTCAGCCAGTTCATCTTGGCCCGCTCGACATGCCAATGGCTCAAGTTAGACTCGATATTAGAGAAGAAGTGTCTGTGATGGTGTGTTAGGATTATCAGGGAAGGATACCCCATAGTCTCCTAACATTACGCGGCGCTATGGCTAGATCAAAAACAATAGAAACCAATGATACTGATGAAGCATTATCGCCAACTGACGTAGTGACAGTGTTATCTCTCGTTTTCATTCTAGTGCTAAAGTAGTTGGTCGTGAAGCTTTACAGAATTGGTGGGCTATGATAGTCAACACCCAAGCTTGACTATAGGATGTAGATACGAAACGGCCATACCTACCTAGGGATTTGCTACTATGCCGACCGCAAGTACCTCTTACTATAGTTCTATGACCTCAAGTGGTTCAGCACTGTAGTAGTTCGTATAACACTGCCTTACAATACCAGAGATGGGACGCCATACAATCAACATGTAAACAAATTTCTTCAGAACTTCCTACGTCCTGGCAATTAGTGAAGCACTGGCTACACTGTATGTAGGAATCACTAGTAGCCACTGCGATTCATGCAAGAAGAGATAGTTCGCATTCCATATAGAACCCTGCGCTTTTTGGTATACACTACTGAGTAATTTACATATTCGAAGCACGTCGCTATTGTATAGGTAGTCTCGAAAGAATGGCTCATGACGACCGGTTCGCGCTTAACCACCACCTTCCCTATGACGAGACATCAGCCACCGTATCTTTTCACCAGCCTATACAACCTCACTACATCTGCAGTTCTTCGGGATACCCTTCTTTCCTAGTACAAGTTGTGCTTCAGAGTCTGAACCGGAACGTATGCTCTGGATCGAGAAACCTTTCATCTTGCAACCATCTCTCAACTGAGGGTTCAGGCTCAGCATCCGGCTCACTGCGGCGATTGAGCCATTCGTTGGTATCCGCGAGTAGTCTTCCCAAGAGTATGGAAAACGCGAACGCTAAAGCCGAGAAAATCAAGAGTACGCCAACAAGACTCTTGTTGAGTGTTCGGCCCTCCTCGTGGATGTCAAACGGAGGGGCAAGAATGGCGTAGATGTTACCCAAGCGCGATAAAGTGGTGACGATTGCGATACACGCTGCTCGCTTTGATCGATCCCATGGCACACAGTTCAATACCCATGCAAAGGCTATTGATAAACAGAAGTAGGCGGCAGGCAGGCATACAAAGGCTCCTAAGAAGAGAAGCTGTGGAGGGTTTACCTCTACGCCTGAGATGATGATTTCGGACAGCATAATCAAAACACCCCCCGTAAAAACGATGCCCTGACATATGTTGATGAAGAGACCTCTTTTTGGAAATCTGGAAGCAATATAACCGCCCCAGTAAGCCACACAGAGATGGTATGCCTGCTCCTCTATCAGCGATTCAATTTCTCCATGAACCAACTCATTCCTGACTTACCAATGTTACACTCACGGCGGCATTCATCAACTTGGGGTCTGTGATGGGCAAGAGTACAAGATTCAAATTGCGCAAGTCGCTCAGCCATGGAATCGGGAATGACACGAACAAGCATACCGCAGCCTAATGGAGGAGTTGACAGTCAGAAAAGTAAATCCATAGAGTTGCGAACGCTTTTACTTACTAAAACCCAAGTCTTTGGATCTATAAAAGCCATCCGTAAGCCCTTGAGAGATTTGGACCAGGTCCTTCGCTCATTTTCGTACGAGTCCAGATGCGGCCACCCGTACGATTTTGCCAAGCGGGATAGAACAACCCGACGCTCGACCTCCTGAAGCTATCTCGAGGACCGAGGGAGGTGAGGTACTTGCTCGAAACCTATAGTGATGAGGAAAGCGAGGATGGTTCCAAACAGTAATACGTAGATTTTGTATGTGGCACTAAGACCTCCCAAAGCCATGGAAAGGCTAGAGTCGGGCTCACCGGCCGCAGCCACGAGAATACGAGTAAGAGGCAATATAATACCCATAACGCCCACTTTCTTGCTTAGGTCCTGACTAGGATACCAACAGGATAGGAGATGCAAGAATCCCGGCTATAGAAAGGCGGTTAAGGCAGGGGTTATCAACGATCTATGGCATTAGGAACACGTACAAAAAAAGCCGATTCTAAAAGTCCCGATATAAGGCAGCAGATAAGGACACTAATAAAACTGGCCATGCAAGCTCGAAGCATCTGTGACGCAGCCCAGGCAAACGTCACGGCGCATAGGTAATTTGCTGGTTCGTCGAACATGTTTAGAGCGAGGTTTGAGGGAACTATTAGGATATTAGCCTTGGTGGTTGATCTTTGGATCGGCCAACTGTTTTGGAGACGAACTTTGGCCAACAATATAACCGATTTCTCTCGCTAATGCGACCATCTATAGATCGTGAGTTGGATGTCTGTACGCCAACCTCTATTGAGGCGGGGGTCTGACGAACATTATATTGCGTTGCAGTTAATCCCAGAACGAGCTCGAAGTATGGGTTGTATAGCGCGAACATCACACGATCGAGTTCAATGGCAAGCCCTGTAGAGTCGTTAGTTAAGGTGAATGTCACTTTACAGAACGAAAGATATATCTAAGAGATTGATATAGGTAGGAGAAGGGGAGCCGTGACAAGTTTCTGGTAGAAGAAACTGACATATTACGCCGACGAAAGTTAGAACAACACTGTCAACGTGAGCAAAAACCTTGACTGCCACTTGTTCATCCTCTTCGGGCGGTGGTCTGTAACTGGGTGGTGGTGGTGAAATCGAGACGTTGGCGGGCATGCGGTTGTCGCTGAGGTCAATGAGTTCGATAGCCTGCCTATCTGGTTCTGGCTGTGTCCTTGGATGCGGTCCAGATAAGTCAACTATTAATCGCTGCCTTGGAAACATATTGAGCGAGCGGTTTATTTGGTTAGGTGAAGGGAATAGTCCACTGTCTATGAACACTTTTCTGATTAGGAAGATATCTTGGAATAGATGTTGTCGTAACTGAGTGAATGTTTGGTAATACAAAGTCAGGTAGCTCTGATGTTGTAGAGACGACTTGAGAAATACATGACCCCCTCTATACAGATTGCGCTTTCTGCTCTCATTGGTGGTTGGACCCTTGTGCTTTCCTTTTTGGGATGCGGGGGATGCGCTGGGGAAGTGACAGTACCAATTACCGTATACTAAAGGTATGATATGTACCTCTGTGTGCCTACCCCGGCAGGTATGTCGATCCATATGTACACTGATGTAGGTTAGGCACATGGGATCAATGGGGATGAAGGTATGGTGTGGCATAAGAATACATACATCCAGTCCATACTTACCCCCTAGCACGCGGGCACTTAGGCAGGAAATACTACGCGCGACTAGGCTAGCTACATTAGTTATATGTAGGCACAGAGTCGCCGGTGAACATTTACCATTGATCGATTTAGCAAGCTATATATAGGTACCTACCTATATAACCTAATGTCCATATAGTCTTAGGTAGGACCGAAGAGAAAACTAAAACACACATTAACCCTAACGAATTCCTTATCGGCGCTATTTCTTCCATTTCTAACGAGTATGTAAAAGACCGGACAACATTCTATCCCTGGAACCAAACAACCGTGCGCATACATACCTTATGCGGACAGCCTGTAAAGAGTGGGTCGAAGATCACGACGATACCAGGTCATCAGCACAGGACGAGTTGCAAAATGGGGGTCTCTAGAAGTAAACTCCAGAGCTATACCGAAAATACCATCGGTAACCGAATCAAGTCTTATTAGTACGCCAATTAGTCCTCGTCGAAGGCAACCTGCATGAACCGTCTAGCCCCCACGTTGGATGGAAAAAAGGGGTTGGAATCTTGTACAGCCACATCTTACTCTACCCCACTGTTCCCCCGCTCAGGAATTTCCCAGGTGTCATGTCGTGGGAGACGATCAGGCCGGAGTCGAGACTCCCTCTCTCCACAGAGCTACACGATATATGGGGTAGCGCACACGAGCCAGCCGTCTTTAAATCTACACCGGCTCCGGAAGACCTCCGGTATACTCCACGTATGAAGCTACTCTCCGTACCCATGGACGTTCCTAGTGTCAAACTTGCAACAAAAACATTCCCCACATAGAGCTATTCCGGTTTAATCGTGGGGGTTTCTCTTACTCCAAGGTTGACGAGGGATTCACCGACAGCCGTCTATTTTGTTTTCCGGCACAGAATTAGGTCGGTTCTCGAGGATTAAGCAATTGTTCGCAGAAATAGATATTAGGGGCGGACAGTAGTCCGGATCATCTCTCATCGTTCCAGCTTCCAACTCAAAACATCCAATTACCTCCTACGAGTTGGGCGACGACATACATAGAAGTGAGGGCCTTCAAGATTGGAAATACCCCGGAGCTAGTTGGCCAATACCCTAACAAAACATGGAGGTAGGTAAGTGGCGTGAATCCTTACAAGGATGTCTGATTGACCGAGTTCGGTTGACGAAGGTCCAAGGAGCTACCTAATACTTACATAGTCAAAACTAGGGCTCCATCAACTAAGGCAAGCTGCGAATAGCTACGATGTCTTTGCTAGCACCGAAAAAATACAATGCATTTCCCTCAAGAGATCCAATTTTCGCCTCCGGCTTCATTAATAGCTGGGGTCCTCCTTGACACTCACGTCCAGAACTCTAGCTTTCTTCAGATACCTATTCAACATGGCTTATGAAAGAAACCTCGCCCGCATGACACTTCGCGGCTCCGACGAAGATGATACCTTCCCCGAGCGACATGCGTTGGATCCACAAACTGAATTCAGGGCACAGCCAGACGCCGAAGATGAGGATGCTCCGTTTGAAGCTACCAAGAAGCCTTTTCGGAAGCGGCCGAGACGCCGGTCAGAGAGCATTGAGGGGTACGAGATGAGGGATCGCTACTGGGAAGCTATGGACATTATCGATCGAGACCTCAAAGAAGCAACAAAGGCACCAGCTGTATGGGATTATGTCTATGACCCGGTTTGCTTACCCCCGTCCGGAGTAGAAAAGACGCCTGCCATCCGCCAACTTGGAAACCTACCAATTCGGAGGGCTTGGAGGCGTCGGAACAGCCGTGAACGTCCTGATCTAGGTTCGACGCGCAACATTGAAGCTATCATGCTATACGAAAGAGGCACGATGCTTCCCCGGCAATCCCAATGCACATATTGCCAGCAAGGCCAAGGAATATCACCTGGGTGCGTTATTATGGAGTCTATAGGAGATGCCGAAGAGAGTACCTCTAGCATCAATGAGTTGAGGTCAACATGCAGCAACTGCATATACGACGGACGGCGCAACCAATGCGACGCGCGAGCATCCTCACCAGCATCAACCATACCTTCAAGGACACAAACTCCAAGTCAGATCAAGCGCTCGTTCAAATCGAACCCGGTACATCTCGAAGTGCTCGACCTTGTAGATAAGATCTTGAAATCGAGAAAGGGAGATGGAAAAGACGACGTCGTCGCCAGGGCAAAACAGATCGAGATGGCAGCTCTAGAGATCGCCCAAGCAGCACACGAGTGGGGACTCGGAGTCAAAGAAAAACGTCGGAAGAATGTAGACCCAACAGATTCTACGAACTGACACGTCATTTTTGTTCATATGTTTCCAGGGATGAATTGATGTGAATGCGTAGCATACGTGACGATGATGACCTAATTCTCCAATATTTCACGTACCCAGCTGGCACGTCTTGTTCGTATATGGCCCCTGGTATAAGGAATCCCTTACATTGTGGGTCGATCTGCCACTACCCTGTCAGACAGACGACGTAAGAATAAGGCCTACACGTTGCTAGTTGCTATGTATAGAAATGTTAACCAAGATACTGAAGTCCCGGGGAGTCTTACGACCACGTTGGAGTTACTCCGCTCTATTGCATAGAATATTTCCAGGACTCTAGCCAGTATGGGCCATACGTGTTCCCATGAGCTGTCTAGCGGTCTGCATAAGCACTATACACGTTTTTCATTTTCGTTTATTTCTAGGGATTGCTATAGGAAAGGGGACGAGGAAAAGCAAACGTAACGGTGGCGTCCGTCTATTGAAATGCAATATAGGACTCACGTAGGTACATAGGTATTTTATGAGAACACCCCTTTTCACCGCCCCTATCCATAACTGTATTCTCACTCAGATATTCAAGGTACTTTTTCATAGCCAACCACGTTAATATCGCCATTTCTTTTTTAGAGAATTCGTGTGGGCTTCCCTGGCTCCAGCCAGCGCACGTTATCCGCAATTCCCTCGCTCTCAAATGCAGCAGCCAGAGGCTCTTTAGTCTGCGAAAAGTGGTCCCAGGCCTCGAAGTGGAGAGGCACCAGCAAGTCGGCCTTGATGTCGTGGAACAGCTTCGCGCCTTGTGCCCCGTCTAGAGTAATTTGCAGTGGCTCCTCGCTGCCAGGAGGAACGACCGATGCGGCCCCTAGGTTGAACAGTGCTAGGGAGATGTGGAAGATGTCTTTGATGCGTGATAGTTCTTCCAAGTAGATTGTGTCGCCTGAGAAGTAGATGGCGTTTGGTATTCCGTTCGTCGTCCCGAAGTTTTCATTGGTGAGTACGAACCCGGTACACTCGCCTCCGGGTAGATGCTGGCATGGCGTGGCGGTCACGTCGAAGCGTTTGCCTCCTATATTCAGGGTTGTCTCCTCCCAGGGCTGCAGCCCTTGCACGCCTGGCCGCGGGCTCAACTTAGCAGCGCCGTCGACTGTGGTTAGAACACGCCGGCCATTGAGTAGGCAGGTGCGGCTTAATTCATCCAAGTTATCTGGATGGTCCTCGTGACTGAGAAGAACGACGTCGATGGGTGGGAGCTCGTCTATGGAGATGGCCGGCTCGTAGTGACTCTTTAGAGTGGCGATGCCCACATCCCATGTAGTGCCGTCGGGAGAGAAGTATGGGTCTGTTAAGAAAGTGACGCCGTCAATTTCTATGATCGCAGTCGCGGTACCGATGTAAGTGACAGTGACGCTGCTCTTGAAGGATAAATTAGCCATGACTTATTGCTATTATTAGTAACGTAACGTTTCAATGCTGTATTTGCCTGATCTTTGAACACCTATGGTTTCGTCCATCTAGTTTTCGAGATGAACTTTCTTATATTTAAGATTTCCCCCTCATCTGTACATCAAACCCTTATTATTCCCATCTGAGCATTGCGATTAGTTCATTGTGACAGACTCCAATTAGACCCCAATTACGACATTGAGTAATCATAGGTTGCTTATAGCGCCGCTTACTAACATTAGAGGAGAAATACTCGGGATTTGTAAAATATTTACCTAAGAACTTTCCATTACTGGCGCGAAAGGCGTGCTGACTAACGGAGTAGTCAGGGTGGACTAACAACATCAGTCATTAGCGCTGAAACAGCGGGAGAAAAAGTAGAGACGCTGTATCATGAATAAGAAACCAAACAATAAAGTCACTAATGCCACCGCTCTCATATAACTCAGAAGAATGCGACACGCAGGTGCGCAATTAGTAGGGCAGGTAGAAATTTGAGAGGAGGTGAGCAAGTCTATCAGCGAACTTGGAACTATACTATATTGATGAGACCTCGTGAACCGGTGAAACAATGGCTCTGTTCCACCACGAGATCGATATATCGATATAACACATCAAATCGCTTTTCTAGCTGCGTTTCAAGTTACATAAGTGCGTTCTGCCCAAGTAAAGTTGGGCCGGCGGCCGGATGCGACCTCGAGGACCATGCGTTCCTGTCCTTCGGAGGATGGCGTGATCCATATTCACCCAAGCCGCCGGCAGTGTTCAGGTAGAAATTAATTGGGAATAGAGAGCCGCATCGGCCATGACGACGGACACTTGCCGGTTCGTTCTAGGTCGCCCAATTGATTGCAGTCCAAGGCAGCCAGAATGAAGAAGAGTTCAGCTAAATCATATAAGATGCACTTAGGTTGCTACCTATTCAGGAAGCGACCCTGAAGATCTGCGACGCACCCCAGAGTGCCGAGCGCAAAGCAAAATTTGAGGTCCAAATATCTCGTCCACTTGGATCTCTCTGAATGAGTATGAGTACGCGCGTTCGTAGGTGGTTTAGGTTGGTGCGCGGAGATCTCAACGAAACACTCGCTTTAGGGGAGATAAGCGCACAGATCGGCGTACGAAGACGACAATGCCTTTTCACTTTATAACCCAAGTATTTCCACCACTTATTGGCAGCCGGGACAAACGATGAATATACAAAATTATAGAATATTTGAATACCAGAGTCATCATGTTCGGTCACAAAACAGCCCTCGCCATCGTCCTTCTGGCTGCTACGGCCGTTTGGTCGGAAGTCTCGCCAGACCAGACGTGCGGTACAGGGAAGGGCGGCAACAACAAGGGGTATACTTGCCCTAGCGACATCAAATGTTGCTCGGGAAGCGGATTTTGCGGCGCGAGCGACAAGCATTGCCTCACAACCACGGGCTGCCAGGACAAGTTCTCGAATGCCACCGGTTCTTGTGTCAAGCCAGTCGACGGAGTTTCCATCTCACCAGATGGCACCTGCGGATCTGTTGGTGCCGGTAAATATGGCTACAAATGTCCTTCCGAAGGCAGATTTTGCTGCTCAGTCGCGTATGTTGTCTCTCACTTTTACCCTTTAGTCCCTTATTTCTTTTTGTCTGCCGAGTTGAAGAAAGCCAGACATTTTGCTGACGCGTTGAATCTCAGGGGCTTTTGCGGGAACTCGACAGCGTATTGCTCTACTGACAACGGTTGTCAGTCGAAATACGGAAAGTGCCAGTGATTTTGATGCTACTGCGCAGTATAAGCGATCGGCCGTAGAGTTTGCGAGGAGGAGTGTTAATAGAGCTTTTGCGCGGTCTCTGCTGCTTCTGTATATGTCTTCGTGGTAAAGATTACATTCGAATGGAACATTTTATTCTTCTCGATTTGGCCAGTTATATTACTTTGAAGGAAAAGGAAGAAGACAATACAACATAATCGGGACACTTCGACGTAGATAGAGCGGCTGGACGTTCAGACGACCGAGCAGGATGGTACGGTTCGCCTCATCAAACTTCTATTTGCCATTGTTAAACAGTCTACTCTAGTAATGTATTTCGGGAACGACTTACGATAGAGAAGCTTCAAACCCAAATGTATGTGAAATTGTGTATTGCGGTCCAACGACAATATGTATTGAAGAATCCATACTAGAGATCCCCATCCCGGCTCTTATGCCTGAAGGCCGATCGCGGCCTCAAGCTTGGGTGGGGATCATGAGCACCTTCTAAATCTAGACAACAACTTAACAAAATAAGAGCGACTTCATTCACGACCAAGTAAGTATTTATTAATTGGGACTTCAATATACCATGGCGGCTTTGTTTTATAATGGACGCTTCTTCCAGTCCGGACCGAAGGGCGAGAACCATTCATTTGCGGACCTTTTGCTTACCGATGCGTCCGGCAAAATAGTTCATGTCGGGAGTGAAAATGACGAACAAATCAGAGCAGCTGAGGTCGCCGGGGTGAAAAAGCACGATATGCATGACCGCATCGTTCTACCAGGTTTCATCGATGGGCATATGCACTTTCTGATGCTGGGGCAGTCTCTGCAGAAGGCGGGACTGGAAGCATGTAAGAACCTGCAAGACATCCGCCGGACCATCAAGGAATTTGCAGCGGCACACCCGTCCGTGGCTCGGATTATGTGCAAAGGATGGATGCATTCCATGACAAATGGAGAGGCGCTGGCTAGTATGATAGACGATTTGGACCCGAGGCCTATCTTTATTGACTCCAAGGACTTGCACTCGACATGGTGCAATACGGCGGCCTTGAACGAGATGGGGGTCCAGGACATGCCCGACCCAGAAGGCGGTAAAATCTACCGCGATGAGAACGGCAAGGCATCTGGGCTCTTATCGGAGGCTGCAGCTGTCACGATTGTCTGGCCTCATATTGCGAGGGTCGCGCCTATGGAAGAGAAATTAGCAGCCCTGAGAGCGGCGGTTGAAGCTTATAATGCGGCTGGCTACACCGGATTGGTGGAGATGGCTATGGACGAGAACGCATGGGAGGCTTTGCAGATACTACGCCAGAAAGAGATCTTGCCGATCAGAATAGCGGTTCATTGGCTCATCACACCGCAAAAGACAGAGGCAGAAAACCTCGCCCAAGTCGACCGTGCGATAGAGCTTAACCGTCAGTTCAACGCAGACACCAGCCCGGACTGCCGAGTAGTGGGTATCAAAGTCATCGGGGACGGTATCATTGATGGTTGCACTGCTGGGCTGTCAGAACCATATACTTCAAATGGTGTATCCTGCGACCCTATCTGGTCACTCGCAGAGCTGGGCCCTGTCGTAAAGAAAGCAGACGCAGCAGGCCTTCAATGCGCTTTACACGCGATTGGCGACAAAACCATCAGAGTCGCCATCGATGCCCTCGAGCAGAATGCTTCGCCGAGCCGCAGACACCGGATTGAACACCTCGAACTCGCGTCGCCGGAAGACGCCGCGCGGTTGGGTAAGTTGGGCATCACCGCATCGATCCAGCCGGTGCACGCCGACCCGGCGATCCTGCGCGCCTGGCCGTCTCTTCTCGGCCCTTCCCGCTGCGAACGCGCATTTGCATATAAAGAATTTGCCGACGGAGGCGCGGTACTCGCCCTAGGTTCTGATGCGCCAACCGCGCCACACGCGCCCCTAAAAAACGCGTACACGGCAACGACACGGCGGTCGGCTAGAGAACCGGAGTTGACGGACCGGATGAACCCGCAATTCGCGCTGGAGCTGGCGGCGGCTATCGCGGCGGGTACGGAGGGCTCTGCGTATAGTTGTTTCGCTGACCGGTGGACGGGCAAGCTGGAAGTTGGCCGTATGGCGGATTTGGCGGTAGTGGATATGGAGTGGGATGCGAATAAGCTGCTAGAAGCAAGGGTTATGCAGACTTGGTTGAGTGGGCAGAAAGTATTTGATGCTGAAGTATAGTTACCGTAGAATAAGCTACCTACCTAGCATGAAGTCAAGAGTGTAAGTAAGTTGAAAAGATGTCCAACAGGATTTTCATCATTACTACCGTAGGTAATGAAGTTACTGGTGTAGATACAGAGTCGGGGCCTATGCTGATGTCTACCACGCTCACCGCTATTAGCGAGTGGACCAGTAGTAAGCCTCATCCCTAGTAAGAAGTGTGGAAAAGTCTTGGACGCCGAGCTCAGCAAATATGGCATCATTCGCAGGATGCAACAAGTTGGATTATTCAAACAATCTTCAAGACTGTATAAAATCAATTAGGTCAGAATTATTGGAGGAAGCTCCGTGAGTGACGATTAAATCGGCCCCTAGACCGGAGTGTTCAGGTAGGTTAGGTACCTTGGCCCTCTATGGCGTAGAGCGCCCGCGCCCCCCCTTTTCGGCCTCTAGTGGGGCAAGTATTACCGATGTAGCTCATTGTGTACCGCCTGGAGAGTTCGGGTGGTATCTTTCAGAACTAAATGCACTATTGTCTGGATTCATTTACGTTCATTTCAATCCTACATCGATCATCATTATACTATAGGTATTATAAGGTATGTCGGGTTTAGCTGATGATATGTCTTTCCAAACCTTAGTCGTTCAAGCTATTTGATCCTTTTCGGAGCCGGTAGCGGCATGGCGGAGGTGGGGAAGTTTCCGGCGGGCGTTTGACATAACCGAACCGGCTTAGTCTTAGGGATGACCTTCAGTAACCAACCGGCGATAGTTTCCTCGAGAAGAGAACAGACAGGGATTAATCAACTTACCTACATACATGTATGTACACCATGGATGTATGTCGTTTACTGTGTACCTGTATGAAGTAGCTACCCACGTGAGTTCAAGTATCGCCTCTTGAATCGCAATTGCAACTACTTTCACTTCAGTACACGTACGCCTAGGTGGCTTGTACGAACGATAAGTAACCCCCAAGAAACCCGCCCAATAGCTAGTTGGCTTCAGTGTTCTTAGAATTCCTTGGCCTTCCCTAACAAGTAAAGCGTCGCCTCATTCTGCCCACCTGCCGAGAAATAGAACGACAAGGTCATACAAAGTTCGTGGGTGAGACAAGGGGTGTGGAGAAGCTTCCAAGAACTGTTCCATTCCTCTTTCCAGTCACCATTCGCCATTCACCCCATTCAACCCATTCACCTGATCTTTCCACCACTGCTCGTGTCTTATCAAAATTCCCATCCCCAAAACGTCCAATTACTACCAAGTACCTTATTCGATGTTTTCATAGTTCCATCAACTTACCACTGTGCATCCGCTTGGCATCCAATCGTCAGTATTCCCTGTCTGCCCGTTCCCCCATTCCCTGTTCTCCTATGCAATCCTCTTTATGACGAGGCCCAGACACCCAATCAATGCCTCTAATATCAATACTGTAGCCAATGCCTCGCCTCACACACGTCGAGGTCTTCCCTTGGCGCAGGTTGGGCGCTATTCCACATGGCTATGGATTGACCTAGGCGGGGTCGACGAGGGTCGGTTAGTCGTATTATATCTATCCTCGTCCCCCACGATCTCGCCTCCGATCCGAACCTCCAGATCCTTCTTCTCGGATTCCCCTATCCATCTTAGCACTCTAGCTACCTGCCTACCTACACCGTGAATGGGTATAGAAGACCAACCTGCTGTCGAGGAGTCGACTGAACCCCCTATATGTGGCTACATCCATGCCGCAACGGGAACTCCGCCTGGACTTAGAAACCAGGACGCAACAACTAGCATCACTAGCAGCATAACTGGTCTTTCAAACTCACCACAGCGCGAGAAGGCCGTCTCCTCCCCGGCAGGTGAGAACTATCCCGAGCCTCACACTCTAGCCGTTGAGGATCTAGAACAGTTTCTCAAGACCGATGTGAAACATGGCCTCGGCAGCCGTGAGGCAGCTCGTCGCCTGGAGTGCGATGGGCCAAACAAGGTGGAGGGAGCTCAAGGGCTATCCGCGTGGAAGATTCTCTTGAGACAAGTATCCAACAGTTTGACTATGGTCCTCATCATCGTTATGGCTCTGTCCTTCGCCATCAATGATTACATCGAAGGCGGCGTTATTGCAGCCGTAATCTCGCTTAATATCATTGTAGGGTACGTACGCTGTCAAGGAATGGCTTATGTCGCGTGCCATACTAATTGCTTCCTGGCAGATTTGTTCAAGACTACCGTGCTGAGCAGACTATTCAATCCCTCTACGCACTATCCGCCCCGACATGCAAAGTTATCCGTTCCGAGCAGGTCGTCACCGTCAAGGCTGAGACTCTCGTCAAGGGCGACATTGTTCTTCTAAACGTCGGCGACATCGTTCCGGCTGATATTCGACTCGCCGATGGATTAAACCTGTCTACCGACGAGGCGTTACTGACCGGGGAGTCTTTACCAATCAGCAAGCATCCGGGAGTTGTCTTGAGTGATGCCGATGTTCCTCTCGGTGACCGCGTAAATATGCTATACTCCGCAAGCACCGTCACGCGCGGTCGGGGAAAAGGTATTGTTGTTGCAACTGGTATGGATACGGAGGTAGGCAAAATAGCTCAATTACTCCGCGCGCACCCTGGTTCGAGAGACGACATATCTCTCCTAGATGCATACTGGAAGCGCGTGAAGGCTACTACGCGCAGTATTCTGGGATTGGATGGCACGCCCCTCCAGATTAAGCTAAGCAAGTTCGCTTTGCTCCTTTTCGCTCTCGCGATTCTACTTGCTGTCATCGTCTTTTCTGTTAATCTCTGGAGGGTCGACGACGAGGTTCTCATCTACGGTATATGCGTGGGCGTCGCCGTCATTCCCGAGTCTCTCATTGCTGTCTTGACCATTAGTATGGCTATTGGGACGAAGGCAATGGCTCAGGGAAACGTGATTGTGAGAAAGCTTTCTGCTCTAGAGGCTGTCGGAGGGGTGACCAATATCTGCTCTGACAAGACGGGTACTCTGACTCAAGGCAAGATGATCACCAGAAAGATCTGGCTTCGCAATGGGTCTATGGCTACCGTTGAAGCTTGCACCCATCCTTTCGACCCGTCTAGTGGAACGGTGATTTGGAACGACCAGAAGCCCGAGTTGGAACATGGGTTGAAGTCAATCTCTCGCTTACACCCAATTGCCAGAAAATTTATCGAGTGCCTCTCTTTGTGCAACAATGCTACAGTGATGGATAGAAATTCTGCACCAATCGACGACGCTACCGAGACCTCAACCATTTCAACTACTGCAGTTTCAAATTGGACGGCAGTTGGTGAGCCCACTGAAATTGCCCTCCAGGTTTTCGCGATGCGGTTTGGCATGAGCAAAGCTATCGTTTCACAGACAAACAGCTACCAACTATTAGCTGAACACCCCTTCGACTCTTCTTGCAAACGCATGACTGTTATTTACTCATCTCCAAGTTCGAAAATGGTTGATATATACACCAAAGGCGCTCTAGAGGTCATGTTACCGCTACTAGATGCATCTGACAGCGTTAAGGCTGAGTTTACTGCGAAGGCTGAATCGCTTGCCGCCGAAGGACTTCGAGTACTCTGTGTCGCCCACAAAGCCGTCGAATATAGTCCCACTCTGAGAGACACTCGCGACGATGCCGAGTGCAATCTTACACCTCTAGGTCTTGCCGGTCTCTATGATCCTCCTCGGCTGGAAACGGCCGAAGCTGTCAAGAGATGCAGAGTCGCCGGTATTTCGGTTCACATGCTCACTGGTGATCATATTAAGACAGCGACGGCTATTGCTCATGAAGTCGGCATTCTTGGAAACGGCCTTAACTCGGCCGAGGGGGCGAACGCTATTATGCCCGCTGCTTCTTTCGATGCCTTGACCGACACCCAGATTGATCAGTTAGAAAAGCTTCCGCTTGTTCTAGCCCGCTGTAGCCCGTCGACGAAGGTGCGCATGGTAGAAGCAATGCATCGCCGTGGCGCATTTTGTGTTATGACTGGTGACGGGGTAAACGACTCGCCTGCCCTAAAAAAGGCGGATGTCGGTATTGCTATGGGGCTTAACGGCAGTGATGTGGCCAAGGAGGCTGCAGACATGGTTCTTACTGATGACAACTTCGCTTCAATAGTCACCGCTGTTGAAGAAGGTAGGCGTCTGTTCGACAATATTCAAAAGGTAGAAATCACTTAACTTACGAAAATGGAGTTCCAGGACTAAGGCTAATAAATCATTTATAGTTTCTACTTCACCTTCTAGTCTCGAATATTGCACAGGTCATTCTCCTACTCATTGGTCTCGCATTCAAAGACGATGAAGGTCAATCTGTATTTCCTCTCTCGCCGATCGAGATTTTATGGGCAAACCTGATCACATCGTCCTTCCTGGCACTTGGCCTGGGTCTCGAGGAGGCCCAACCAGACATCATGCTAAGGCCACCACACGACCTACGCATCGGCGTTTTCACCAAGGAGATTATTATTGACAAGATGGCATATGGTACCTTCATGGGCTCCCTGTGCATTGCGGCATTTACATCCGTCATTTACACCCCAATAGAGGAGATTTATGGGAAACCATCACGGCACGGGACTCTAGGAATTGATTGCAATGCGGTGTACAATCCATCCTGCGACAACGTCTACCGAGCCCGTGCGACAACATTCGCCACGCTCAGTTTCCTCCTCCTTCTTACGGCCTGGGAAGTGAAACACTTCAACCGCTCCTTGTTTAACATGTATCCGGAAATGTATACTGGGACTTTCTCGGTTTTCAGGACAGTCTGGAGAAACAAGTTTCTTTTCGGAGCGGTCGTTGCAGGCTTCGTTATTACGTTCCCTGTCATCTATCTACCAGTTATCGACAGAGCTGTATTTAAGCACCAGGCAATTGGAATTGAGTGGGCCATCGTTGCTGCGTGTGTCCTGGTGTACATCGCTCTGGTCGAATCATGGAAGGCCGGAAAACGTCGACTTGGCAAAGGCATCATTGTCAGTACTACTGGGAACGTCTAACCGCCTTACATACCTATCACTATTCGAAATCACTTCAGGAGCTTGCCTTCCATGGTGATCTTTTCAACGGATTCGATTCGAGTGGATGTCTCTCTCTTGAGCAAAGCGGAAAAAGGCACCGTATAATTCACTTGTTTATCTACCACTTACTTCCCGCGTTAGGTCTGGAATTTCGCCACAAATTGATGAAGCTGTCTTCAAGATGAAGAACAGAGGTACACATTCACTTATGAACAGGGTCTGGGAACGCATTAGATTTTTTCCCCCTCCAGATGAGCGGACTAGGAAATACGCCATTGGATGAAGAGAAAGGGGGAAACCATTTACTATCAATAACAACATACCTTCTAAGCTAGGTGATGTATTCGCACAAATATTGACTATATACATTCGTTACCTACTTAAATGCAAGATTCGACTTTCTTCGCAAGCAATTGATTCATAGTATTGACCTACCAGTCTATATCAAGTAACACTGTATGCAGCTTCAGCCCATTGCCTCCAACGTGGTTCCTCGAATCGAACTTATCCACGAACTCTTTCCCCAAAGCCTGAAGCATCTGAGAATTTCCGGGAGATGTGATCAGCAGCCGGGTTCGACTATCGAGGTCATCTACCGATTGGGGCGCTTTCTCGAATAAATCCAGAAACGATTTCAGAACCTCTCTCGCCGCTGGTTCAGCGTCATTAGCAATGAAATTCCACCCATCAACTATACAGACACATTCCGGTAGAATGCTAAGAAAATAGGCGAAATATTTCAGCGCTAGCGGCATGCTCTTCATCGAGACATCGAGTTCGGTGAAGGTTCCATCCACATCTGGCACCACGAATACTGGTACATCTTCAAGTTGTTGTACCAACTGGAAAAGCAACGAGTATATCATCCTAAAAAGTCGGTCTTGAGTACTAAGAAAACGCCCAGCGGCGCTGTGGCGGCCTGCAAAGGCAATTACCGGCCGTGTCCTGTCCAAAGCGGCGGTGTAGACTGTGGCGCTGATGACGCTAGCTTGATCTCCGTACAGCCATAATCGCGGTGGAATCGGGGGTGCCGGCGTCTCACCGTTGATGGTTTTACCACTGAACCATTCGGTGAGCTTCCGATTCAGCTGATGATCAGCACGAATGTTTTTCACACTTATATTCAGAGTTGTGCTCATTATTTCATGTGCAATACCATCAAGATGAGACAGAGCCGAATCTCTGTCAAGGCCCGGACTATTTGCTGGAGGAGGAATTCCTAGGTCCGGGCCGGCGTGGAGGAGTGACAGCATCTCTTCCTTCTCGTGCTCATTCATGTTCACCAGTTGGTTATGAGCTACCATCTTTTTCAAGATCTTCAACTCATTGAAGATCGCCTTATGCCACATTATGTCGGTTTCGTGATATACTCCCTGGGTAATGGCGCATCGTTTCAGGAACTCGCTGGTATTCAGCATCAGCATCCATCAAGGAATTCATATAGACTAAGACAGGCACCAACCTATTAAGTTTTAGGTAGAGGTCTGGCAGTGAGGCTGTGAGCTCATTGATATGTTGGATCAGATTATCTACTTCTTCTTCCTTTCCGATGTACCATCTCAATTTGTTAATCTGGTGCATAGGCCAGTCACGACGTCGCTTTTTGCTGCTTGGATCAAGCTTCATGTCGCATCCCTTATCTATTAGATCCTTGAGTTTTCCAAAGGCAGACTTGAGATTAACGACAACAGAGCGAATGTCATCCTTGTCTGCTTTCTCCAAGAGACTTGCCTCCTCGGTCTCCGTTAAAGGGTCGGGATTCTGGTCTTTCCCAATTACTTTGCCCAAGATGTTGAACCGAAGTCGGATCGACGTCAATGTAGCGGCGGACCTTCGATAGTGTTCTGGTGCACCGTCTGCATCGTTCAAGGCTCTGTAAAGATCCCAAAGCAGTTTTGCCGCAGCCGCAACATCGCCCGCGCTCCAACCGAACGACATAATCACAAGTCGGCGATAAAATGAAGCAATTATTGGGCGATAGTCTTAACCCGGAGTAAGGCCAACTTTATGGCATCTCTTCAACAAAGACTATGCTGTCTATCTTGCGAGGCATTTTCAACTATTGACAGTCATCTATGCAACATAATCCATCACGTCACTATCAATTCGAGTTGCACCGCCCCCACGTCAGAGGCTGAGCTGGAGGTGCATGCATTGCGCCTAATGGCGACCCCTGAGTGGTTCTCTATTTAACTCTGCTGACGCCCCGCCCCCTCCTTCATTTCTTTCCCAGCTGTAAAGTCATGTAGCTCTGGAATAGACGATTCTCGGTCTTTTTACCTTGTTTGTTCGTATAAATCATATTATCAGGTATTCGTGAGGTTAAATGTCGAATATGTCGTATCAAGGAAGATCGGATCTAAGTTCGGCGAGAGCTAGCGTAAATGATGAAGTTAAGCATCACCGGAGAGTGTCAATTCCCAACAGCGTGAGTACGACTCATCAAAGGCGCCCACGTTCCCCCGTACCACCATCCTCGCAGGAGTACCCATACATACAACAATCATCCCCACCGCTTGCCGCGACAGCCCCTCCCCCTTCCAATGGAGGACTAGGAGAAAGTCTTCAATCCGCGCCTCGTCCGCTAGAGACGCCGTCACGGAATAGCCGCCGGAGGCGACGTCCTGGGACCCCTACACCAATTCCGGCGCATTCTCCTGCACCATATCCTACCCCACCAAGTACTGGTTCCAAGTTGAGCTCGTCTAACTCGACCCGACGTTATCGACATCATGCACACGGTAGTATGAGCCGCAAAATATCAGACAAAGAGACTCAGAATAGTGGAAATAGAGACCCCCTCTCCGCCGATCCGATTACGGACTCAAATTTGGTTCACGATGATGTAGTAATACCGCCTCCGTCGCCGTCTCAGGGTGTCTCTGACGTTCTGTATCGCTTGATATGCTTGTAAGTAGCAAGAAGGCATCTCCCTATTGTAGAGCCACTGGAGACAATTCCCGTGCCGTATCCTCCGAAAGCAATTTAATAAATGAACGCGATGACCTTGAAGTGGTTTAGCTAATTAGAAAATAGGGACGGTGAAAAGCAAACCTTCCGTTACTCTTGGAACCCGTTCAAGGGACTTCGGAGAGATAACCATGAAATCCAAGAGAGGAGAGACTTGGCTGTGTTAGATATTGTAGACATGGTTGAAGGCAATCACCTTTCTGATCCTCCGAGGAAAAGCCAGTTTCGGCACAGCTTTAAGCAGGATGATCCTGCTGAATTCAATCTTGAAGCCGACTTCAGAGTGAGGAGAATTCACCCTACAGGTCTCCGAATACACTCTCCATCCGTTCAGTCTGTGCTTGGCGACCTCATTCGCTATTACCCTGGCTTTGATGTCCAGGAAAGGGAGATATCTTTCATTTACCCTTTCAAGGAGCTCTTCCACTACTGGGATGACTTGCAGCAAATTATAGAGGAGGCACGAAAAGGAAAAAAAGAAATGATAATAAAAAATCCCGACACTGGATCCGATGTTACCCTTAAGTGCGATCGTCTCAAATACGAGCATCTTCTTATCCTCACCAACGCTCCTCCGGTAAATGATGCGTTTGAGAAACTTGTTGAGCCAGAACTGCAACTCTACCACGAGGGATTGGCCTCTTATGACTTATTGTGGCTTCTTTTCAAGCCTGGAGAGATTGTCTTTACACAGATTCGGGGCAAGATTGCTGGATTTGTAGTCATGAAAGTCACTCATATTTCCAGGAACGAGTCGGAATCACCCTTTTTCAATCCCCATCCGGATGACAGATGGGAATTATCGCTGTGGAATCTAGCTTATGACAATAAGAGGCTGAGACGGCAGAGCCACAACGTCAGCATCAACCGGTTCTATGGCGAAAAGTCGATATCAGACTTACCCGCCTTCCCTACAAAATTCTCACGGAATCCAGGAGCATTAAGGGACGAGCTAATAGAGCGAGGTAAGCGATATCATGCCATAATTTGCGACGAACAAAGCCACATGCGCTATAATGGCTTGGTTATTGCCGAGAAGCCCTATCAAGTGAGTTAACTAAAATTTCCCCCTTTCACCATGTTGACTTGAGCTCATGGAATTTTTCAATACCTACCTAGTACCAAGGTGAAATCATAGTGGACCACCAGAGCTACAAACTAGAGGCATCCAATTCTTCGTCCAATGTAGAAATTCCAGATATATCCGGTGAAGAGCCCGAAGACCTTCGCGGAGAACCCCTCTTTTCGAAATTCAACGACATGGAATGCTCGGCAGATAACGAACTAGAGCCGGCGCAATATCTTCTCCTACCCACCTACGTCCTAGGGTTCGCTATCGGGAAGAGAGAATGGGGTGAGCATTTTAATACCATCTTCCCGCGTCTTTCAAAGAGGTGGTAGACGCTGACCGAGAACCCATAGCCATATTCGATATGAGTTTCGTTGAGGATCTAGAGGCAGATGGAGAAGACCCAATGAATTACTTAATCATAGATCCAACGAAACGACACCTAGTCGAGGCCGTCGCCGGATGTCCTAGAGAGGGCACTGCGTTGAAGCCATGGGACACTGACTGGACCGCCGACTTTATAGAAGGGAAGGGTAGGGGTAGAGTCGTATTCCTCCACGGTAGTTCAGTGCTCATAATTCGATTCTTACAGTGTGGTCGCTAATTTCACTATAAAGGACCCCCCGGTACCGGGAAGACCATGACAGTAGAATGTATTGCAAAGAAAACCAGACGGCCCTTAGTCCGTTTATCTGCGGCAGATTTAGGTACAGAAGAAGGCCAGATGGAAAAACGCTTGATGAGGTGGCTAGATCGGGCGACCATTTGGGGTGCCATCGTGCTTATTGACGAAGCCGAGGTTTACCTTGAACAGCGTCACTCTGGGCAGATCAGCCGGAATGCCCTGGTTACAGGTATGTTTCCATGCTATTTTACTGAGAGAAACCGGCGAGTTCTCACTGATTTCTCTTCCAGCTTTCCTTCGCACAATGGAATACTTTCCAGGCCTTCTATTTCTCGTGAGTTTCACCTATAAAGAACTTCCAGTTGCAGAACACAATACATAGGAAATCTGACTAACGTGCGCTTTAGACCTCGAATGGCATCGGCCTCTTCGACGAAGCCGTGATGTCGCGTATTCACCTAGCAGTACGATATGACCGCCCCACCGACGAGCAACGAAAGCAGATCTGGAGAAGTCTCTTCGATAAGCTGGAGGAAGACCGTAGACTGGCGAGTCAACGAGTTCACACCGCCTCGGTTATCACAGGCCGGTCCGACGAAGAGGTGAAACCGGAGATCATCATTCCGGAGACTACGAGAGACGTTGCTTTAAGCAAGAACGAATACGCTGTTAATCTCCAGCTTAACGGAAGAGACATACGAAACAGTGAGTCTACAAGGCTCCCAAAACGTTTACAGTATGATGTAAACCAATATACTTACTACTGCAATTTAGTTCTTCTAAGTGCCATCAGCCTAGCTCGATACGAAAGTATCGGTAATTCGGGCAGCGGCAAACGTCCAGCAGTCATCAAAGTCACAGCCGAGCAACTACAGAGGGTCCTCAAGAACAAGGAAGAATTCAACAACGATTATAAGCATACGACGGGATTTTATCCGGATCAGATGGCCGCAGAAAAATTCATGAGAGCATAAAGTTGAGGGCCGGAAAGCAGGCGAACCGAGTCCAAGCCATCTTCGTCATATTATTCGCTCTCTACTATGCTCTATATTGCTTCCTTGGGGAAAGATGGTCATACCTAGGAACCAAGTACAAGGTGACTGGATACGCCCACTGAAAAGTAAATTTCAAAGATAAGTCAGTGATGTATCTTAGTAGATGCGTACTAAGCTATTAATACAGCCAATATTAATATCACAATAGTTGACTACCTGGGTATGATGGATAGTGGCCACCCTTATTAAGGCGAAGCAATTTTAATACCAGGATTTTCACTTATCAGGGTAAATACCCGTCCTACTTTTTACGAAGAGTGACACAGTGCTAAGCAAAGAATTGACTACCTAGTGAGGACCTTTATTAGTCTGAGCTATAAACATCCTATGAGCCACAAGAGTTTGACCTTATCAAATCCGCGCCAGCTCAAGGCGCATCTCACACTTCCCTGTGTCTAGACTCAGTCCATACACTATCATTTAGACCCTCCTCTTCCGAAACTCTCAATTCCAGACACCTTTGAGGTATCTCAAAACACAAATGGGGAAACCCATCGCCTAGTCGATCGATGATCAACGTGAGGGGGGAAACCCTATGAACAACTTTCCGTAATAATAAAAACAGGTGGCAAGAATTCTCAACAGTTGCTATAAGGCAAGGCAAGACTCTTGAATGATTCAGGTGAACAGTTATTAGTAACAGAAAACCATTGATGCGGCATTGCCATTCCACAGCGACAATTTCCATCAACTCATGCAGGTAAGTAGGTACCTGTTTCTGAACCAAAGACCAGGATGATCCCAATTGAACACATGACTGAGGATTTATAGTCTGCGCTTCACCAGCAGGAGGTACCAGACCTTTGTGTGAAGTCAATGGTAGCTCCTGGAGAGTAGTGACGTCGGCGGGGAGGGGTGGATCGGCGGAGATATTGGTCCATCTCCTTTCCGTTCTTGATGCCGGTCTTCTTGGCTTGTTTGGCGAGCTGCTCCATGTGGCGGTTTTGGAGCGGCAGAGCTGAGCCCTTGAGACACTGCGTCACCGCGTTCTCGTAGCCCAGGTTGCACTTGGCGTGAGCTCCGTACATGTGTGGCTTAGCATCGGGAGCCTTGTAGGTCAGGAGCTTAAAGCTCGCTAGCTTGTTCTTGATAGCGTAGATGCTTCGGGGGAACGTCGACGCATTGAGAACTGGAAAGAGGCCGGCAGCAATCAGCTGGGGCATGATCGATCCAAGCATCATGGCGTCACACTCTGGAACCGGCTCAGATACACTGCACAAGGGCTTCTTTGGGATGCCGGAATTTGTGAGGTGTTGCTTGAAGGGTTTCTCAATGGCATCCACGATGATGCCAATCGCCTTGCTTCTCGCCTGCGAGACCAAGTCTATGGTGACAGTGAATTAGCACTATATTCTAAAACTTCTGATAACGTTCGCTTACCAAATATGCCAGGAGGTAGCACCATTTCCTTCAGCAATTTCCCATCTACATTGGCTAGCTCACCCTTGATGAGGCGAGAGCTGATGACGAGCGCATCTGTCATGTCACGGAAGAGCTGGACGTGACCAAAGACCCAAGCAATGAGGAGGGCCTTGTGACAGACCTGGTGGAGGCTCGCATCCGCAACGAGGGAGGAGAGACTTTCAATCCATTTGCTTGCCCATGGGTAGGTGAGATGTACGCACTCGTACTGAGAGAGTACGAGAGAGATCTCATAAAGCTCGTCGAGGGTAGGGGTCTCGGGAACATCGCTGAACTTGAAGTGGACGATGTTAAAAATGGTGGTCAACGCATCGACATTGCCATCGATTTCGACCATCCACTCGTCCGCGTCGGATCGGCCCACATTGTTGCGATAGAGATGTTCGGCCCAGATTGCTGAGGCGGATACCATGTTTCCAGACGACACCTTAAACATGACCTTGCCCTTGGAAGTCTTGACGGGGACAACGATATCACTGTCGACATGGAACGAGATGATAGACAATATCTTCTCCGAAGGATCAGAGTTAGGGCTGGTTGGCTCAGAGTTACGCTCCTTGATTGGAGACAATTGCTGGGCGGGCGCTGCGGTTGGGGTTCCGTTAGGAGAGGTAGCAACCTTCTCAGTGCGAGTGGGAGTCGTAGATTCTACGTCGTTCTTGGCAGAGGTAGGAGAGGTCGCGGAGGTAACAGCATCGGGAGCAGTCTCGTTAATCGTAGCGACAGAGGAAGAGGCCGAGACCTTAGCGCAAGGAGAAGCATTCTTGACATCCGTAGGCTCGTCAGCAGCGGAAGAAGAAGCACCTTCGACAGCCATGGCCTCTTGATGCTGGAGCTTCTCGTCGCCCGGAGAGGCACAAGCTTGGTTCTTGCTAGCAGACATTTTGTACTCGACACTTGAAAGTTGACTTGGAATGTGGCGTCGAGCAGGAGGAGATGTAATGAGCGTGCGGCTATGTGATGTCAGTAACAGGGGTTCTAATTTTATTAACAGAACAAAGTTGTTTCAAGACGGTGATTGTTGAAATAGAGTGTTGAAATGTATGCGATACGGATGGTATTCCCTCTTGAGCTAACAAACGACGTGGTGGGGACGCGTATGTTAAAAAGGGAGACGCCACTGACGGAATAGGGATGTGTTAAGGGGAAGATGATATTGTGAAGTTGACGACGATATAAAGATGGCGGCGATGCTAGGACTAATATGCGACGTAGACGAGAAAGGGAAAGGGATATCTCACCTTGATGGGATGCAGAGATGCAGAGATGCAGAGATGCAGAGACGCAAAATTACACGATTGAGAAAGTCAGCTTTGGCTCAATTCTGAAAAGCTGCGTGAAGTTCAATGTTGTTGTTCGGTCGAAGAAGGTGGAAGGAGTTGTCGAAGTAGGAAGGGGCAGCCCATGTGTTTATAGTTGGCTGGTCGTAGAAGCTGCAGACGGTGAACAGGTAGTAAATAGTGCAGGCGCGCTGCAGTCATAGGAAAGGAGGTACATGTACCTTACGTTTATTACTTTCAAGCTATTACTTTCTATCAATTACTTGTACCTTACCTTGTACATAACTTCATATACACATGCATGGATGTATGCTGTGCAAAACGTTTACTTCAAAGTGCGCGTCGACTCAGTAAGGGTACGCACCTAGAGAGGACAATATCCTAGATGAGAAGGAATTTCTACCATTGATCGAGGCTAAAAACATATACCAGAGTGATAATGCACATTGCATATTTCAACACGTCATGTAGTATATTTTCCACTCAGGGGACTTTTGTATTGTCGTTCCCTATGTTGTCGTTGGTGTCTAGGAGGTAGAGGAAAGAGCTTCGTACGGCGAACCAGTCAAGCAAGATGCATGACCACTTTGGGACTGAATTAAATCAACTACTTAATCATAATTATCTATATGTAAGGATAGATGCATTCAGATGTAGATAACTATGTAGGCTTCGAAAGAGCAATAATGTACTACACCTCCCATCCCTCTAAGGCTCAAGACAGTACAACAATGCACCGTATTCCCAAGTAGGTAGCTGTTAATAAGGATATAGAATCAGTATCATACCTCAGAATGATAAAAGACACATAGATGTATAAATAGAGATCCGAAAGCTAAGTTGCGATAGCTTTCATGATTTGTCTGATGTGAAATTGTACTTCTTATATTGCTTTGGAGTACCACCTGGGCAGTGTGATAGATCTAAACTTCCTCTAAACTATCAACTAGGAGACGGCCAAACCTGGCCATTAAATGGTACAAGCGTCCACTTCGATTTATGCTAGCAGCTGAAGCTGGAGTGCTTGCAAGCTATCTATGATACATGATGACATATGAAAACATCGCAAAGGGCCGAGTACTTCTTGCTGATGATGTCTACCCTTAATTGGTTCTTTACAAGTCTCTGCTGCTGCTACCTCTTGCCGAAACCAGTCTATGCCACCCCAAAGAATTATGTGCATCTCAGTCCCAATTAAGGCTGAGGACGCCACAGTAGGTTTCAACAACACAACTAGAAAAGCTCCATGTGGGGGCGTGCTTCGACCCCCATACTGCTAGTGAAAAGAGACAACACCCAAAGCATCTAAGACGGATTAAGGACTGCCCTCTCCTTCCCCTAGGATACGAGCGATTAGCACGTAAACGAAAATAACGCCTCCAAAGACCATTAGCTTGTTGCGGCTGAGCCACCCCGTTCCAGCATCTCTTCGCTGAACAACGGCATCAACGACGGCTTGAGTTTGACCGCCACTGCCTCCAGCAATGCCAAGCTGTGGCCCGCATGACGCCCCACCGTTTCTAGCTCCCGTAGCTATATCGATATTATTCTCCGTCATCCATCGCCAATTCTCCTTGTCCAGCTCGGGCCACTCTGCCCTGAACTTGGCGCCCCCGTCTCCGGCCTTGACGTTTCCTTTCTGGGCTGGATTCTTAGCATGTGAACCACCTCCTGTCGAGTTCCACCATCTCGATCTCGCTGCAAATATTCGCCGTTCGTGGGCTGTAGCTGACACCGAACCGGTGGTCATCTCCTCAGAGGTCATGAAGGAGAGCAGCCCAATCAAGATCGTGGATACTTCCCATGCTGGGTTGAACGATCGCGGATGGAAGTCGGAGATGGAAAGGCAGAGGCGTGTTGATGGTTGGAATCGGCCAGAAGGCGTGTGCATTCGAATGGCCGGGGGCGCAAATGGGTAGTTGGGTGGGAAGATCAAGGTTCCCCAATACTGGCCGTTATGATACGGGGTGTCTTCAGGGCCGGTGATAATGTAGTGCCACCTACTTGCGCATTAGCAAATTGATAGCGTTGAGATGTAAATCAAGACGTACTCTAGGATGTTGGATTCTGATGGATGGGCGCTGATGTACGGAGGTGGGTTTTCTGATATGCTCTTGTATTCACGCGCCAACTATATGGACACAAATTAGGTTAGATTAACTGCACTATAAGACAACAGAGAGGATCAAAAGTATATACATACGCGTTTGCTCGCTTGCTTGCTCGCCATGTTGTAGTCAATTGTTACAATAGGGGTATCTCTTAGAAAGGAAATGTGTCACGATGGCCTGCGGCGTAGTGCCCTACCGTAGCCTCTTTGCTAGTTCGACGTAATGAACAGAATCGGGTATGTTCTATGCGGATGTAACGAGAGACTGGAATGAGATAAAGTAAGAGATGTCAAAAGTGTTGGATGTTATTAGATATGATTAGTTATGGAGGCAAGGGAGTTGGAAAAAGAAGGGGTTAAAGACGAGGCTTGAATGATGACGGTTGAGTTGGAGAGGTCAATGGGGTCTGGTCTGGACTTTTAGTTTGCGATACAGCGACCGATAAAGAACCTTGGAAAGTTTCGGCAGAACCTGGATTGTACCTCCACAAACATTGAATGTACCGCCGCGGAACTGATTGATTACCACCCTGTATTTCCTACCAAAATATTCAGTTATGGGCAAATAGTTTATTATATATAAATGGTTTCTTGGTAAAGAATAGAACTAGCTTTTCCCTACAGCTACGAGGCCACGATATTACAAGGATACATACAAGATTACAGGATTGCAAACACTGGAACAGGAGCCACAAAGGAACTACATGTAGGTACTACCTTAAGATACATACCAATTAATCTTAGAAACTAAGAAGATATCGATGATTTTGTACCTTTAAAGAAATAAATATATAAAAAGGAAAAATGAGAATTATATTAAAAAAAAAGAAAGCTTTATATATAAAGTTATTTATAAAGATTTAATCGTAAAGTTTTTATTTTTATAATAATATAAATACTTTAAAATTTTAAAAAATAATTTTTAAAATCGTTTTAAATAAAATAATTATTATTAATATTAATAATTATTTTATACGTTAAATATAATTTTTATAAAGCTTTTAAATTTAAAATATTTAATATTATATATATAATTATTAAATTAAAGTTATTTTAATTATATAATTATTATTAAATAATTTTATATTTATAATAATTTTACTTTTATACGTTAATTTTTAATAAGTTTATAATTTTAATTTAAAGTATTAATTTTTATATATAACGCTTTTACTTTTAATTAAAAATACTTAAAAAGTTATTACTTTTAAAAATAATAAATATAAGAAATAATAACGGTAATAATTTTTATAATCGTAATTATAAATTACTTAATTAAATAATAATAATTATAATTAATTTTATAATTTATATTATAAACTTATAATTTAAATTTTTATATATAACTTTATATGTAATTTTTTTTATAATTTATATTTTTTAACGTAATTAAAAAGTTATAATTATTTTTAATATAATAATTATAAAAGTAATTATTATTTTTTTTATTTAATACGTAAATATTAAAAATAATTATTTTATTAAAAAATAATTATTTTATCGTATATTAATTTTAATTAGAAAATAATTTTAAAATATATAATAATTTTAAGTTAAAAATAAGCTTTTAATAACGTAATTATTAATGTTTAATAATTATTAAAAAATCCTTAATATTATATAATTTAAAATAATTTTATTTAATTAAAATAATTATAAATTTACAATAATTTAAGGTATAAAGTAGTAATTTAAAAAATATAAATTGCTAATGATTTTAGTACTTTAAAACGGTTTCGGAAACCGTTTTATAGGAGCCCGGGGTGCCCATATTGAATTTATGTAGCCGCTATGTACATACTTAGGTTAGGTACCTACATGTACCCAACAAATGGTTCCTTAACTGCATGTGGCTTAGGTCCACACGATGCTTTCTTAGCTGCGTCATTGCGTCACCTCACCTAGGTATCTAATCTTAGCGCCCGGAGGTTTCTCAGCCACACCAGTGGTATTGTGGCTCTGCACCGGACCTTGCCGAGCTTCCAAGCTGCATGAGCCGGCCCATCTACAACTTTGCAGCCCGAGCTGTGTCTTGTCTCCGATGAGGGAGATTTATACGTAATTGAGATAGCAGAAGGGAGGAAAGGCATTCCCTGCTATCTAAGATGGCTCGTAACGCTTCCCCCGGAGACCATGACGTACGTTTTGTCCAGCTTCGAGATATTCGGCATCCCAATAGCTAATACAAGCATGTGTATCGCAGGCCTTCGAGGGTTTGCTCAAGTCCGAGACTGCATCGATAGAGCAAAAAGCGGCAGCAGAGCGGGCTCACGCCCACGAAGCGCATTCTGAGCAACGGACCCTTGAATTGGTGAGCTCATCAATATTAAGCTATGCCTCGAGTTCCAGACTTCTAATATCACTAGTTATCGCAAAATCAAACGCTTCCAGTTACCCTCTCTTCCATTCAGATCCATGGCGCTAAACACACGCGCAAGTCTTTCCTCGACCCTCTATTTCAGCCTCTGGTCGAAGATAGTTCGAAGGAAAACTATACCTTGGCAGACATGTTAGAACAAGTGGGTGGAGCCGTGGAAAAGTTGCAAAAGTTTGGTATGCGTTAAATACAGGTACCCATACCATTATCCCGGAAATCCAATGCTGACCAAGACTATATAGACATATTCCACCCGCAGATCATGTTTCATTTGTCACGTCCACCTCACCTCGACCCCTCTACCTCCCCGACAGACCTTGACGTCTCTCTTCGGGTGCGCGAAAAGTCTCGGTTTCTTCTCAAGACGGGCACGGATGTGGGCAACACAGAAGGATCGGCCTATGGGTCTTTGCTCTGGCGGAACATATTCGGAGGTGCCGAATATCTTTCACTCAATGCCTCCGCAGGTACGAGGACGAGGTCCGCGTATAGCGCCGAATTTGGCACCCCGATAAAAAGCAATCCCAATTTACGTTTCAGTATCGAGGGCTTAGCAAGCAGTACACAAAAGCCTTGGGCGAGCCACGAGGAAGTTCTCAGAGGCGGAGGCGTCAAGCTCAATTGGCTGAAGGATAATGGGGATCGACATCAATTTGGCTATTCCGCTACCTGGAGACAACTGACAGGCCTCGCGCCCGGAGCTAGCCCTACTGTACGAGGTGATGCTGGGGATTCTGAGAAAAACGCCGTATCGTATCAATTCCAGCGAGAGCGAAGAGATAACCCAATGTTACCGCAGAGCGGGTATTTGGTCAAGACAGCCACGGAGCTTGCGGGGTGGGGATCTCTAGGCGGAGATGTCAGCTTCTCCAAAAGCGAGGTGGAGGTTTCTGGGGCGTTACCTATTCCTCTTCCCGGGATTCGAGGCTTCTCCGGCGTATCCATTGGTGGCGGCTTCAGAGCAGGTCTCCTATATCCTCTTCCTTTATCCTTTGGCCTTAGCGGCGCAATGCCTAGTCGAATCAACGACCGTTTTACGCTTGGAGGACCGACGGACGTACGAGGCTTCGCATTAGGCGGTCTTGGACCCAGAGATGGCAATGATGCTCTGGGCGGCGATGTTTTCGCCGCGGGGAGTGTGAATATGCTTATCCCTCTCCCTCGAATAGGGCCCGAGTCTCCTTTCCGACTGCAACTCTTTGCCAACGGTGGCAGACTAGTGGCGATGAAGAGTAAAACCAAAGGTAGCGATACTTATGCACAGCGCTTGAGCGCCGGTACAGTATTGGATGGTATGATCTCTGCAACAAAGGACCTCAGTACGGGTCTACCCAGCATCGCGGCCGGTATTGGGCTCGTGTATGCACACCCCGTTGCGAGGTTCGAGCTAAACTTCAGCTTACCGTTGGTGATGAGGCGGGGAGAAGATGCCCGAAAAGGACTTCAAGTCGGTGTAGGAATCAATTTCTTATAATGCGGCAGCTTCCTGCAGGGCTATATAGTCAACGAAATCAAGAGGGTATCTATGTAAATATTATACCGTTTGCCTCCCTGTGTAAATACCACATCATGCAATGTCCAACGTATCCGCCCCTCTCCGTTCTCAAGCTAATAGAATCGAATTGATTCTGAATTCATTCAATACCAGTATCAATATTCAAATACAAGTCGTAAGCGCTGCGCTACCCTACAAACTTGTGAACTGCCTTGTAAATCGTTCAAGGTCCAATGAGGAGTGGAGATGAACCAACGTATGATAGATAGCGGGGTCGCTATCGCGTGCTCCAAGTACTGGAGAGCTGTTATAGGTATTTCGAAGTATAGGATTCTTGGCGTCCATACATGTAGTTTCGATTTTCATTCCCCTTGAATTTCACATAGATTCGGAGCAATGTCAACAATAAACCCATTCTCTAAAATTATCGTCGTGGGGTCTGGTGTCTTCGGCATTTCGACGGCGCTATGGCTAGCCCGGTCCGGGTTCAAGGACGTGACGGTCCTGGACATGCAAGACACGGCCGCGTCGGCCTACGACCCGCTAGCCGGCATAGACTCCGCATCAGCCGACCTGAACAAGATCATACGTTTCAGTTATGGCGATGAGATCGAATATCAGCGGCTCGCAATTGAGGCCGCTCGCATGTGGGATGAGTGGAACCGTGAGATTGCCCAGGCACCGGCTGATGAATTGCCGGAGCGGTTGAGAAACGGCGACAGGAAGCTCTGGTGGAATGCGGGTTTGCTGCGCATGAGCTCCGAACCGGAACTTGGCGATTTCGAGATCGCGACGCTGGAGAATATGGAACGCGAGGGCATTAGGGAGCTTCAATTTAGGACCGATGATGATACAGGTAAGTTATGAAACTAGGATAAACTACTAATATATAGATGATATCCAAAGTGTGGCTTATTTTCAATGTAAAGATATCGCTCGGGCGAAGGAGCGAGGTTGGGCGCATAAGCTCGACCCCTGTCGTCGTCAAGAAAGGTTCGGAACGCATAAAGCGGTTCTCGACTCCACCGCTGGGTTTGTCTACTCTTACAAGAGTTGTGCTTGGGCACAGCACCTCGCGAGAAAGGCCGGCGTGAAGTTTGTACTTGATCCAGTGCGTGGTAAGGTGGTCGATATTACGAATGAGGATGACCGTCCCGTAGTGCATACTGCCGATGGTATCGAGCACTCTACTAATCTAGTCGTTGTCGCTGGTGAGTTACTTCAAATCGCATGTCCGAGATGATCTAGGACTATATATTCACTTGCTAACATTGACAACATGTAGGTGGTGGATGGACTCCATCATTAGTCCCAGAGGTTCAAGGTTTACTAGAAACTACAGCCGGCTCTGTAGCCAATATCCAAATCCCTAAAGACCGTCTTGACCTCTGGGAGAAATTCGCACCTGAGAACCAACCGGTGATATCATGGGGCTCGCACCAAGGGAAGGAAGTATACAGCCTTCCAAGGGACGAAAATGGAGTGTTCAAGATTGGTTGGCGGAAAACAAAGTCAGATTCGCCCCTGAATTCATTCTACGTGAGTATCATATGGGTAGAAATACATACTAACATGTTGAATAATAGATGGACCAACTTCAAAGATGTCCGCGGAAAGCAAATATCAGTCCCCAAAACCGCCCACGTAACCGAGGAGAAGGAGACGCGGATTCCGATAGAGGCACTCAACGGTATCAAAGGTGAGAAGCTCAGCAGAAAGTGCCCAGAGTTAGTTGCCCTGATCACCATATTAACTCGCTGCGTCTTTTAGAGTACATCACTATCAATTTTCCTGAACTGGTTCCATTGGGAATTTCATCAACCAGACTTTGCTGGTACACTGACAGCATCGACAACTCGTTCGTTGTCGACTTCGTACCGGGGCGGCCGGGGGTAGCAGTCTGCTCCGGCGGCAGTGGCCACGGCTTCAAATTTCTACCTATCCTCGGCCGCGAAGTCGTCAAGATCCTCGAAGGTAAGGGTTCAGAAACAGTGTACGGCCAGATGTGGCGGTGGAGAAGCAGCAGCGAACCTACACGGAACGGCTTGGAAGAAGGCGAACAAGGTCCGAGAGTGCTGTCGAAGCAGACGATGGCTTCTGAAGCGGATTTGAAATTCACGGATTAAAGGTGTATTCTCTCATTAAATCATCACCTTGTTCTATGTCTACCTACTTAGGTAGGTTTCCGAAGGCTATCCAGTTTCTCGATCACGTCGCCCCACCAGCACTGCCGTGCCCAAACATCTACAATTATTAATTTCCCTAGCTGTGGACTCAAATGCATAGATTGAAATCTCAATGCCGTCAAGGTATTGCCTTCTAGCTACAATGACTAAACGGGCAGAGTGGAGATAGCACCCTCTGATGTTCGCATGTTGTGTACCTAAAGGAGCGCGAAAAACCAACACATAAGCCCAACGCCACTAAACGGAAAATATCAGGAATTACCTAAAATTAAACCGACTCGTATCTTGTTTCCTTGCGATGAATGCATCGTTTCGAGAACTATCACCCCACATCACCCAGGTCAAAGATAATGATCCGGTTCTAGAACCGCAGAAGATAACCTAGTCCTATTTATCTGTACATCAGAATCGAGAGCCATCTTACATTGTGTTATGGGCGCCTAATCCCTGCAAGACTGTATGACTTTCAAGCTTCTGGTGAATTTGATTGGTCAATAAGACAGTACGAACCCAATTCTTCTCTCTAATTGGTCGACAAGGGCTATTTTCTGACCAATCCGGCAAGTAGGGAAAGGGTACCTCGTGCAACTCTCGTGGGACTGGATGGCGAAAATAGATCAAGAAGCGTCGACGGGTATCGATTCGTTAGTGAAAATGTGGACTCGTCAGTCCATTTCCTGGTAGCGCTTATTACAATCACGCGTGAATCGTAGGGCTGTCTGAGCCGTTGTACGACGCAATTGGAGCCCATGCCCTTGCATCGTTCACAAGCTCGACCGGCGATTTGGCGTGCCGTCACTATCTATTCCTACCCTCTATGTTGATCGCTGTGTGGGGTGACGAGGATCGGGCTATATTCCGCCTGTCTACATGTGATCTTTAAGCTTAAAATTTCCGGGCCCGGCGCGCCGCTCCCTTTTTCCTGTATGTCTCACCTCTCTGACTTCTTACCGTACGGACTGGTCATTTCGCGATGCATCCGGAACACCAGTTAGCATATGCCATGTGGGCTTTAGCCGCCTTAACACTCACACTGGTCGCTCTGCGGTTGTACACGCGCATTAAAATCGTGAAGTTTATCGGCGCTGAGGACTACATGTATACTTGTACAGGCGTGAGTGACCCCTATTTGTCAAAGTGTTACTTATCTTACATCTAACTCGGCTCACATTACACAGATCTTCTTCCTCCTATTTGCATTTTTCATACAAGTCTCGGTCCACTACGGGTTAGGTCAGAACTTTTGGAAGCTCAGTGTCGACGACACGTCGAACGCCATATTCTGGAGCTATGTGGCGAACAGCTTCGCGATCACTGGGAATGCCATGGCGAAGTTGTCTATGGGACTCTTCCTACTTCGTGTAGTCCAAGCCAGGTGGCATAAAATCGCGCTCTGGGTTGCTGTTATCATTACCGTCGCTACGTCCATCGCTCTCACTATTATGCTCTGGAACCAGACAACGCCTATCAAAGCGAGTTGGGATGTATTGAGGACTCCTGGAAAGTGGAACATAAGAATTCAGCCCCTGAGTGTCGGGCTAGGAGGTACCATTCATTTCTAGTAATCGATGAAATAAGTGGCTAAGATTATCTATAGTCTGGTCCAGTGTTTGCGACTTTTTCTTCGCTGCCATTCCTTGGCTATTCATCCGGTCACTTCCCATGTCTCAACGGGAGAAATTCATGCTAGCAGGAGGGATGAGTCTTGGGGTAATGTAAGTCACAATAATCATGCATTCCACTGTGGATGTGGATGGTAAGAGATTGAATGAGCTGACTTGTCTCTGCAGTGCTGGAGCTTGTGGTATCACCAGAACCGTGGTACTCTCACGGCTCAATGTTTTCAACTATACATGTAAGTCATATTCATCACGGTATGATTCCTTCGAAGCCTAATACAAAGGCTTAGTAAATTTTGTCCCTTACTTCGCCTGGGCCGGCGCAGAGATCGCTGTCGCAATGGTCTGCATTGGCATTCCCACCCTACGACCTCTATATCTCAAAACAAGGGGGTTTGCTAGTTCGTACTCGAATCAAGGCCGCAGTAACAATGTTAGCGAATTACCCCGATTTGTGATGTGCGACCTAAAAGCCTCCAAAGCATCTCCTCCAGCGCGTGACTCGGGGTTCTCGCACACGCGGACAGACTCTAATGTGTCAAGGCCGCCAGCGGTATATACTAAGGCGCGGAGCGATAGTGTGGATGATATAATATCGGAATATCAAAATCAGCATGTCGGTGTTATATGGGTAAAGAATGAAGTCAGAATTCAAGAGGATGTTGCGGAATGGCCGCTGCGCAACTAATGTTTGAAGAAATTAGAGTTAGAGACGGGAGCAATTTACCCAAGACGCAAGTCCTTGTAGTATATCTTACTTTTTTATTTGAAGAACATCGTGTCGAACATGATATCATTTACCACGAATAAACCTTGTTTGGGCCCCCCTTCCAACTTCTAACTTAGGAGTACCTGATATCGCTACTAACTTGACGAGAAGTCTGCCTAAACTACCATTAATCTGACCAAATTCACAATCCGTGTTTAGGATAGAGTACTTAACATAGCAAGGTTTGTCATAATCCTGTAGATAAGAGCTATGGCTGAGTGCCCCTGAGTCTGAGCCACCCAGCCGGCTGATATCCACAATAGACCCATGGAAGCTTTAAGCACAGGTAGAATTTCGACATTACTAATTGAGTGAGAGAGATTATCTAGAAGAGTATTAGCGGTGCCATAGTTATTTACTATCATGGCACGATGCTGACAGGAAAAGGGCAAGTCTTCCGTTTTCGTCTCGAAACTAAGGAAGAGCTGGCCGTCTCATTCCAACTAGATCCTTATGGAGTATGCAATTCATGTAGATTTAGGAATTATTTTAGAATATTAAAAGATTTTAGATAGGTCAGATTAAGAAACCCCTTAAAGTAGGTAGGCATCTAGGTAGGTAAGTAGTTACATATTTACCCTAACATATCTAAAACATTTCGTACTTCTTCTTTAAAGCGCTCTGCCCAATTCGGACGATGTCGTCGTTAGACAAGGTATCTTTCTCTAACCCATTGACGGCTTGGTCTAAAAGTGCAGCAGCAATATTACGCAGCTCAATCTTTGGCAAACCGGGAGCAACTGGTGTATCCCTACCTAGACCTACGATCATTCCGGGTTTGGCGATGCATGGAATCACCGCTCCGTTGGACTTGTTGGCGAAAGCGTGTAATCGTGTCTCAAGTTCACCCTAGATGAGAGTACAACGTATCATCAGCATAAGAACGAGAAAGTAGAAATTATCTTGGTTACCTCTAACGCAGCTAAGTCTGTTAAGCCGTGGCCATTCGGAGACTTCACAACCTCGGATTGGCCGTGTGGCGCAAATTGGCCGCTAATATAAACGAAGCGGGCCGGCCCTGGGCCGTTCTCACGGCGTTGACGGGAAGGGCCCGCCAAAGCTTTGATGGCTGCTAGGGGATAGTCGCCGCAAATCTTAACTGTCTCGCCCCATGGTATCGATTTCATCTTCGTTGGAGTTACAGCTATTGTCCTATTATTTGATCTGGTTAGCATATTCAACCCAGGTTCAGATAGTGCTGGGGAGCACATATACCAAATACAAGCGTCGGCGGTCGCAAACTCTTTCTTCAAATTATCGGGATAGCTTTCAAAATTGTTGCAGATAAATAATTTCAATTTTGTGTCATTGCCGATTGATTCAGGTGGGATTGGTGTTTCGCTTCTGCTGATGGCAACAATAGTCGTGATCCACGGATGGGAGAGGGCCTGGCGGATGAGCTCTGCTCCAACAACCCCTGTTGAACCCCCGATTACGACCTTCATTGTTGTAGATTCTAAGCCGATAATACCTTGGTTAAGTGAGAGAGATATAAAATCATAGATAACGATTATAAGTTTAGGGCGTTGAATGCCAGAACTCTATCTTGGGAGGAGTTCCAAAAATACTTAAAATATTTAACATACAAAGCAGGTACTTTGCTATTCACATCCCTTGCGTCTGACCCGAGTGATTGGACAACAAACCTAGGCTAAAGTCTAGATTATTCACTTAATTTTCACGGATGGGTCGTGAATGGGTCATGAATGAGTTGGAAATAGAAGCTAGTCAGAAATGAGCTCTAGGAGTGGTCATCTTTTAGAGTAGTTTCGTCTTAGCTCTTGGAAGTCTTTGTGCCAACAGAAGCAAATGTGGAACCATATTGCCTTGAGGGACTTTTTATATGTAGTCCTAATATTAGGTAGCTTGCCTGCTATTCTGATGCTGTCTCAAATCTCAAATTGTGCCCATTTGACACCTAGTTTTCTTCTCAGTCAGCACCTCAGGCCCCTAGTCACCATATTATTTTCGACGTTGCTTGAAATAACATTCAGCTTAAGTTTCCAGGTCACATCTTTTGGATACAAGTCCCTCCTGATACCTGTTGTACAAAATTGTAGTTCCACAACACTGTCATATATGTTCTTTGGTCTCCTGACTGACGCCACTACTCCGGGCAAACTCTTTTCTGATAATTGTTCGAATTGGTCATTGTGAGCTATTAATGAGGAAGACTCAGAATTCGAGAAGTAATAATAGATGTTTCTGTATAGTCTACTCCTACAGCTCAACGAAGTATCCGAAATTTCATACTGCCCAGACAAGTGTATATATCTACATGGGATATATACCGTACCTACACATGGATCCATTAAGTAGTGATACCTGCCCTTTCGTACTTTGGCTGCTCTTTGTTGAGTTTACCGTTTATTCCAGATAGATCGGACTGCCCTTGCTACATAGACTATATGCGCTACGCTATACGCTGAGTATGATGGTCGGTTTCAGAAGCATCGCGCATCGCGTAGCCATTTTGGAAGTACTTGTCTTTGTTTCGATGCCATTCGAACCCTCACAGAGACACGTTTTGTATACCTTGGAAGTCGAGCTTAAGGTTATTAAGGAAAATAATGAATGATGACGTGAGGTTAGCTACCCAAGTACTTAGGTACCTAAAACATGAGCCTCACATTTGATGTGCTGTTGCTTACAAAACATCCTACAAATGCTTGCAGGTGTGCTGACGGTTGCCTGTTCAGGTGAGGGAAAGGAGGGGGGGTTGAGTTAACTACCGGGCTGCTGGGGTACCGAATGTTATTTGGTACAAGTATGAGGTCACCGCGAGGTGCTACCAAGGTAACCTAAAAGCTAACGAAGTATGTAGGTACATAAGCACAATAATGCGCGGGGCAGCGCAGGTAACCTTTGGCTGCCTTTGGTACCTGGGTCCCACAAAGATCTATTTAGCGGCCGCCGACAGGTGTCAGTCAAACAAGATGGACCAATCTTAATTCGTAGAAGAAGAAGAAAAAAAGTGTTGTACCTAGTACGGTACCGTCCCTAATAAAAAAAAATTCTCGGACTTTTCGTTCCCCGCCAAAAAGCTCTCTACACTGGAGCTGCCCCCAAACTTCCTCCACCATCGTCCGTCGTCCATCGTCCATCGTCCATCCTTAGATTACCTGCCGACTTAATTCTAAGGTAGGAATCATCACCGTTAATCCTTTGCCCCAACAACGAAGAATTGACGGTGCGACCTTTCGATCTTTTCGACCTTTGTGCGACGGCTTCCTCGTCAATTTCTGTAATCAACCCTTCTCATCCTTAACGCATTACTTCTAATATCCATCCATCCCTCCCGTGTACCTACACATCTACTCCTCCAGTACCTGGAATCCATCCTCTATCTTCCTTGATTCTGGTATGGTCTAACTCACCCTCACAACATCCTGAAGCTCCGGCCGAATCGCTGTTTCTGGATTTTTCTCGATCTGGTCCGTGGTCACGGTCGAATGTCTGACGTTCTATCCATCCTGCCCGCGCACATCCCGGATCTCTTGCGCTGTCTAGCTCCGTCTTCCTTGTACCCTTCATCCTCCCGTTTGCGTCTCTTTCCGAGTGCCCCTTGCGATTAGTGATAACTGTACGTGAATAAGGTCAACAACAATCTACTTGATCGCCTCGCTATGGCACCTCACAAGGGCCAGGCTAAACCTGGAAAGGCCACATCTGGTCATGCGAAGAAACACTCTGCTCTCGCGCCATCTCGACCCGTTGTGCTACCAGCAATTCCTCTTACCTTGATCCCTAAACCTAAGGAATCGAACAAGCATCCTCCGACCACTTCTTCTACCAACGGATTCCCAGCTTCTTCTCTCGAGGCTGCTCTCGCTGGTCATGGTGATAATGTCGCTGTCCCTGATGGTACAAAGTCTTTTCAGCGCCCCAAGGTATCTCGTCATGATGTTAACGGCTCAAGTGTGGAGAAGGCCGGATACGCCACCAACTCTCCTAACACTTCCAACGGTGCACAGAATGGCACCAACGACAAGACGACTTCTGATGGCCCTGCGCCAGCGAACGGAGTGAATGGTACAGTCAATGGACTGCATCAAACACCTATTGGTTTGCCAGCGCATGCCACGTCTGTTGAATCTGGATCCGGGTCCGGATCTCCTTCCGCTTCGGCGAATGACAGTAGTCAAGGTAACGAGCAATCTCAGTCAACATACTCTCAAGTAGAGGATAGAATCTTATATCTAATAGGCGCCCGCGATGCCGCTCGACATATCCCGTTGTCTCGATCCAACAGCTCGTCTACTCTTCTATCTAACCAACATCCGTCTTTCCAACATCCTCATGCGCCGACCCACCCGCTCCAACACCAGTTGTCAACCGACCAGATCCCCGATCAGTTACCGGAACATGCAAACCTTCGCGGACCGCCGCCCCACATGCATCACTACCAACATCACCCCCATATGAGCAATGGCGGTGGGGCCGTAGTCTTTGGTGGTTTTGCTGATTCGCATACTCCTTCGCCGGTGCTTCCTCCGGATGCTTTCATGCCGCCTCCACTACAGCCTATGTCTGTCAATGGTGAGAATGCAATCCATTCACGATCAAATGGCCACCATTCCCATTCTGGTAGCAACGGCTTTCCCGGATCGATCAACACCCAGTTCCGGCCCGACATGCTACCCCTCTCCAGTATTGATACCTACAGACAGGTTCCCGCTTCCGTGCCGCAGCCGCCCTTTGACCCATTCTCGCCTGGTGTTGGTCGTTACGGCCTTGAAACACCCCATAGTTTCCACGGATCTCATACTTCTGGCGAACATAATGGAGTTGAGAACGGTGCCTTACCTCCCTATCACCCGAGCGGTCTCCACTATGGCGGTCACACTCATCATGACCATCCTCCCGGCCATCCACATCCAGGTGCTTTCCCGCCATTCCTACCTCTTGATCCTTTCTCTCGCTACCCTAACCTCGGCGACGAGGGTCTCAGAGATAGTATCATATACTTCCAGGACCAGTTTGACCGCGGAGAACTTACTGACTGTGGACTTGAGCTGATCTCTAGCAAACACTTGCATCATCCGGTGAAGATTAACGGTCATAAGCTCATCTTTGCTCGTAGCCCAGCACTAAAGCAACACATCATGGCTGCTCGTGCCAATGATCTCGGCTCTCACACCATTACGATCGAGTCCGACGATCCGTACTTGCGTTCCGACGCTTGGTGGAGTGCCGTAAGACGCTTGTACTTATACCCATTGCTCACTCCTGCCATGCTGGACAATGGCGCTCACGGCTTGCACTTCGCCGATGATAAGACCGATCGGTTTGAATTCTCCCTAGGTTACGCTGCGGCCGGCCATTTATTAAACATGCACGATGTTTATATCCGTGGCTTACAAATGGCTGCCGACTTCCTTACCTGGAACACAGTAGAGAAAGCTCTAGGATTCGTCTTTGAGGGCACCGTTCAGCGACATGTTGATTATGACAATGATCAAAACGTTGAGCTAGAGTATGCATATGGTGCTGAGGTTGGACTCCTTCAAGAAGCCATTAGAACCTTTATCATCAATGCATTTCCTAGTGGCTTTGAATTCGACCCCTCTGTTACTGATCCTCCGAAGTACGCACGCATTCCGGCAGCTGCGGCAGTTCTCACACCTCCGCCGACACACAATACGTCGCCTACCATTGCACGAGGTACTAATATGCGCAATCGTGGACAATCTAATCGTTTGACCAGCATCAAGTTTGGAGATCTCCCTCCAGCTTACCCGGAGGATGGTGCTGCTCCTCCACGTGGTCCTGATGATAGCTCACCTATTCTTTCGCGCATATTACTAAATCTACCTTTTAACGAGCTTCGCAAGGTCTTCACTTCCCAGAATGATGGTGCCCCGGGCATGCACACTGCTCAAGTTAGATACCATGCGATCGCCGATGTTATTGCTGAAAGAGAAGCACGACGTATGCGTGCAGTTGAAGCAGTCCGTACGGGAGCAGTTCCCAATTCCCAAGAGATCCAGCAACGGTTGTCGGCACAACGTCGCTATGCCATTGTTGAACCATGGGACGTCTTGAACTGGCAAGAGGTCGTCATCAAACCGAGAGGTGCGGAAGTCCCTCGAATAGTGCGTACGTGGGTTCCTCAATTTGCCGTTACCCCGGAGGCACCGCAGCAGCAGACGCAGCGGCAGCCGTTCGACACCCGCGATTCCATGGTCTAGCTGACTGATTGGGATATTCCACGATGGGCCCGTCATTGAACGGTTACATCGATCAGTACGGAGGAACAAGATGTCCTACGTTACATGGCATAATGACTTGTGACAGTGACTTTTCTCGGTTTGGTCCTTTGTCGGCATTGCGTTCGGCGTTTGTTGGTGTATCATTTCTCCCTTCTTTTCATGAACATAGTTGATCGAGGGCGGACCGAGGACCATAACGTGGTGTTCATATGCATACCTCATGACTCCTCCCCCCTTGGTCTAAATGGCATATTAAAATTTCCTTTTGAGAACAACCCTCGCCCAATTGAGTTAGTCACGAACGTCCTGCGAATACAGGCAGCAATGAGACGAAGAAAAAAAAAGTTCATGTTAGACGGTACAGGGGGGTTACGATGGCAGACATAGGGTTGACCAACACCATTTTGCATTCTCGCATAATACCCCTTATCCCCCACCATTGCAGACGAATGTTGCTGCAGTTCTGTTTTATTTGTCAAGCATTGAGTCGCGGGGCCCGGAGTTTGGAGGGATTGCGTGTAAATTCACATATGTTTCCCTCTGGTGGAATTACTGGTTCAGGTTTGATTCATAGAACTTGCACTTAGGGTAAAGGATCACGACTGAGATGTCCAGGGGTTGCTTCAGCATGGCCTAAGGAGGATGGCGGATTAAGGATAAATCGGAGAGGGTTGGAGGATGGTCTTACTGAAGGCTCATCTTCGGATAACCTCAAATTTCACCAAAAGTGTTTTTCCATCGAACCTATCTGTGTTATTACCTGTGATAAAAAAAGGGGGGGGGGAATACCCCATATGCTGTAGTGAATACGAATGATAACGATCTCTGATATCTATTACAGGCGGGGCTGTACATGCATGACTTAGATATATGGGCAAGTAAGTATAACTAAATTAAATAGATATCTATCCTCGTACAAGGTAGATAATCTCTTAACGGTAAGGTGATTCTATACTTAGCGATTTAGAAGCCAGTGGCTAGTCTATAGCAGGCAAGTCCAGGCGACGCTTTGATGTTTCGGCTTGGCTTAGCGGGCTGGTTCGGAACGTGTCTAGGCAAGTCTAGGCAAGCTAGGGCGATGTGGAAATACCTAGGTAGATTATCAGTCGGACGAATCCCTGGATTACGATGATGCCGAGAGATAAGATATGCTGGTTCTAATGGCGTATGTATCATATCATAGCCTTGATAATATTATATTGTACTATGTTATATTATACCTTAATAAAACATTCGACAATCAATGTTATAAATTCCATGTCTATGGATTATATGTACCTATCTGAGAGATTTTTAAAAATAAAAAAGGTTTCTTTCCCGCCTTAATGTCTACATGCAGCCCTTCCGAACCTTCTCTCTACCGCTAGTGCAAGCCCTGGCGCGGGGAAGCTGAAAAGACCCCTAAGGATTTATAGTTAAAAGCTCTAGATCAGATCAATGACGTCGCATCCATGCCAACGCCCTCCGATTTTCGTCAACCAATGCGGGCAGGCGGAAGACAGCACCCCCTCTACGGTACTAGGTACTCTACTTGGTACTGGGGTCTGCGGGCTAAGCTTTCTACCCCTTTGGCCAAAACGAAAGGTTCCGAAATTCCAAGCTTTTCCCCGCGTTGACGCGAATCTAAACAATACTATGTATAATAGCGGATATGGGGGACCCACCGCCTCGGTGAGCGAACGGACAAAGAGAATAATGTAATAGAATAACTGTTGAAGATAAGGAATAGCTACCTAACTTTACAGGCTTTATTCAGGGGTGGTTGGAGAGACTTGTATTATTACTCATTACTTATTACTTCGTCGTCTTATGCCGGATTTTCCTTCTTTTTTCTCTTTTTCCTCTCATCCTCCCATCATTTTTCGTCAGCTTAACTAATACACCCTGCCCTGCTCATACTATAGCTTCGCTATAAGTCGGGGTTTACCTTCGCCTCCAGCTTGCGATTACTCATATACCCCGGACCAACTCTACACGCCGGGTTGCTTGCTCGAAACATCTCACATCTATCCCATTCCGAAGATAGACACAAGGAGCAGATGGTATTGTGAAATATATCAAACGTAATGGGCGAGCTCGAAGAACAACCTCGGCGGCGCAACAGCGCGCGTCAAAGCATCATTGCTGAGGAAGATGCCGTGGCGCTGGAGCACCTTGGGCATAAGCAGGAGCTCAAGCGTAACTTCTCCATGATCTCCATGTTGGGACTCGCCTTCGCCATTCTCAATACCTGGACCGCCCTCGCCGCCTCCATCACCCTTGCGCTACCGTCCGGCGGTCCCAGTTCGGTCGTGTGGGGACTTATCGTCGCCGGCGTCTGCAATCTGTGCCTCGCCGCATCGCTCGCCGAGTTCCTATCCGCCTACCCCACGGCCGGAGGGCAGTACCACTGGGCTGCTATCGTCTCATGGAAGAAGTGGAGCAGGAGTATAAGCTATATAACGGGCTGGATTAACGTGAGCGGGTGGGTTGCGCTGACGGCGACGGGAGGGCTTTTGGGCAGCACATTCATCATCAACATCATCTCGCTTCTGCATGCCGACTACGAGGAGAAGTCCTGGCACCAGTTCCTGATCTACATCGGTTTCACGCTCATTTCGCTCTTCATCAATGCCTTCTCGACGAGACTACTTCCTCTGTTCACCAAGGCCGCTTTCTTCTGGAGCTTGACCGGGTTCGTCATCATCAGTATCACGATCCTAGCATGCGCGTCACCAAACTACCAGAGCGGGGAATTTGTGTACGGGAAGTTCATTAATGAAGTTGGATGGCCAGACGGCCTCGCGTGGCTACTGGGTTTGTTACAGGGCGCGTTCGCTCTCACGGGCTTCGATGCCGTAGCGCATATGATCGAGGAGATTCCGCAGCCGCAGATTAGGGGTCCGCGCATTATGTTGTACTGCATTGGCATAGGCATGGTCACAGGCTTCATATTCTTGTCTTGTCTACTCTTTTGCGTCAACAACATTGATGACGTGCTCGAGTCCAGCGCCGGCCCCCTGCTGCAGATCTTCATGGATGCCACCAAGAACCCGGCGGGCAGCGTATGTCTACTCATGTTCCCGCTCGTGTGCATGCTGTTCACGTCGACAACGCTCATGACGACGAGCAGCCGGATGTCTTACGCATTTGCGCGCGACCGCGGACTACCATTTAGTTACATCTTTGCGCGGGTCCACCCTGGGCTAGACGTGCCGCTTAACGCGTTGATCTGGACAGCAGCGTGGGTTGTCGTGTTCGGGTGCATTTTCCTGGGGTCCACGAGCACGTTCAACGCCATCACATCGGCGTCGGTCGTCGCTTTGGGAGTCACGTACGCAATTCCGCCAACCATCAACGTGGTGCGCGGCCGTAACATGCTGCCTCCAAACCGCGCGTTCAAGTTGCCCGGAGCGGTAGGCTGGACGATGAATCTGGTCGGCATAGCCTGGACGATCCTGACGACGGTGCTATTCGTCTTCCCCCCAGAGGTTCCCGTCACGAGCGAAAACATGAATTACTGCATTGTAGCGTTTGGAGTTATCTTGCTAATTGCCGTGGTTACTTGGATTGTTGACGGCCGCAAGAACTACAAGGGACCACTTGTCGTGTTTGAAGGGTTGGAGAAGGGACCTGTAGAGGGGGTTGAGGCTGTTTTGGAGCCTGTTAAGGAATCTGATTCGGTAACCAAAGCTGCTTTGGCGTAAAGGAGCTGAGCGTGGGGGCTTTTTTTGGTAGCAATTGCATTGGCTTAGGCGTAATGTCGTACATCAAAATCTATACAAATATGTACTTGATCTGTAGATATATGTACATATGTAGGTACATAGGCCATAGAATTGCATCAATTATTTGATTACTAGAACATTGAACGTTCGGAACCAATAGTAACTGTGAATGGTAGCTGTGACATATTTTCTATGGAAGCTGTGTCTCAGGACGCCTGGGCATTCCAATGGTATCGAATTTGTTCCTGACTTTGTCTTAGAAAGTCGGCTTCACAACAAGGACTATCCTTACTGAACCAGTTAGTCAGGTCAGTCCCTACGTACGGCTTAAGAGTCTCCCATATCTTTGGCTTCCTCTAATTCGTATACCAACCTACCTATTTATAAAGATGTTCGGAATACTCGATTCTAGATAATTTCTCATCATTTCGACCAGAGATAGAATGCAAGTGTAGTATAGCATTGGATAGGGAAATTGAAAAGAATGCCGGACCAATAATCGTCTGTGTTACTAGTGGGAAGACATCCCCAAATGGCTAGCCGTTTACCCCACAATCGCTCACATGCTAGCTGAGCCGAGGTACTGTACTTAGTAACCTAATCTTACGTAGTGGCACAGATTAGGACAAGATAGGGTTCCTGCGCAGGGAAAGTGCTAATTTAATCCAACAGCTCTTCATGCCAGACCCCAGCAGCCCAGACAACCAAGGCGACCCAGACACCCAGAACTTTGACGCGACTATCCATCCCAATCCATCCTTCTTCGCATCTTCCGTACACCAAAACCCCAAAATCGCCTCATCATATAGTCCAGGAGTCTTACTCTAATAATTTCTACCACGCAACTATCCCTAAATGTTTGTTCGTTTCATTCGCACCGTGGCATATTCCTCTACCACTACGAGGTTACTATCGATCGATACCTTACTAAGAGCACCAGTCCGCCGGGTACGACGTCGTATTGCTGCGGCTGAATTGACATGATTCAGCAATACCTACCTCTCTGAGTTGACACAATCGTTTGCGCGCTTTTTCAGATAGGCACGAATAACAAGTGATCAATCTCAACAAGTTCTTCTACCCAATCCACTCTCACCGAAAGATTCTATCGGGCACCAATATCAGACAAAAACTACGAAACCTGTCGATTCGGTGTCGGTTCACCGCATCACACCATGGCGTCCGAAGCTGGGCCCTCGAGGCTTCCCGCCCTCACGCCGCTTGACATTCCGAATCAGCCTGATATTGTGTCGCGTCCCAGAGCCAACTCGAAATCCAAGCCGAAGTCTGCCGTCGATCCTGTTCTTCGCAATGCATTAAGATATACCATCTCTGCTCGAGAATACGAAACACTTCACAAATATATCCTGTCGCGATCACGTCTACTAAGGAAGAGGATGCCAAGCGTGAATGCCGTTGAAAGGTATATGGACGGAGGTAATACTAGGAGAGGGTCCACATCAGACAGAGATTCAGGTAAAGGCAAGGGGAAAGAGAAAGCAACAGATGGAAACGGCAGCAGAGGTGACACCTATAATACGCGTGCCATCAGGGATGCCTTACGCGTATTCATCGCGACTGGTTTGGGGATGAGAGCGTACGAGATGGTGTTGGCCAGGTTGAAAGCGCAAAAAGAGTAAGGACACCTGATATTAAGTCCGAAAGTAAGGTATTCCTGATGCTGACAAGTCCTCAGGAACAATGTGCCGCAGAAAAAGCAGCCATTTTATAAGTCCTCGGGTCTCCGACTATCGCTATCTCTATCCACGATTCTCCTACTCTATCGCCTATTATTTCGTTTTCTGAGTAGACTACGAGCCCATCTACTAGATCAGTCGGCCGCGCCCTTCCGTAACCGCAATCCTAGGACCTCCCAGGCCCTCACGTCCCCATATGCGCCAGCAGTGGGAGCCAGTTTGGCAGGTCTAGCTCTTGGCATGTACCCCTCCAAGCAGCTTCGTGTGACGGTGGCTATCGCGGCCATCTTCCGTGCTCTCGAATTCGGCTGGAATCTCTGTGAAGATGAAGGATTGATCTGGGGTTGGAAAGAGCGGGCAGGTGGAAAGGGGATGGTGAAAAGAGAGCGTCCTTGGTGGTGGGGAAGTTGGATGCTTCAGCCTTTCGCTTTTGGACAGATGCTACACGCCACCGTGTTCGATCGAGAGTCTTCACCAATTACTTTCGTAGACTTCGTCTGGAAGAGCTCCAGTACCTACCTCCATAGCGTTCCGAAAGATCTCCCCGCCGGCATGAAGTGGCCCAACGCGTGGGAGATTGCTGATAACTTGGCTCGGATGGCCAAGCTTAATTGGCCGTACGTAGTAACCTCCTTTTTCACAGATTGATGAAAGATGCTAACAGTTCTACAGGCCGTTTGTCTCACCTATCTTATTCCCTGACCAGGAAACTCTACCTTCGTCTCTTGCCGCAGTTGCGCCTCTGACCTCGCGGGCCCACCCTCTCATCACATCCCTGAGCTGCGCTACTCTGCATCCCTCAGACCCTTCGTGCCTGCGCACCTACCTCACCTTCTGGGTGCGTTCGTTCCCACGAATGGGCCGCTTCTTTCTGCTCTTCTACTCGGTACTCATGCTACCACGCTACAAACTCCTATATAACTCACCACTATACCTCCTAAACCGCCTACTCTCCAGGGTGCTCCGCATGTCGACTTTTGCGACGGGTGCTATCTCGACAGCCTGGGCTAGCATCTGCTTCTTCCAGACGTGGTTCCCGCGCACGTTCCTTCCGACACAGCGCTTCTTCCTGGGTGGATTCTTGGCTGGCCTGTGGGCCTGGATCGACCGCAAGGACGGACGCAGCGTGTTCCTATACAGCGCACGGACAAGCGTAGACTCGCTGTGGAAGGTTGGCGTCAAGCGCCGCTGGTGGCGTGCTATGAAGGGCGGCGACGTGTGGCTGTTCGTATTGGCGCTAGCTATCACTGGAGCAGTGTACGAGAGAGATGCAAGAGCCCTCAGAGAGAGTCATGTCCGAAAGGGCGTTAGTTGGGTAAGAGGCGCTGGGTTCAGAGACTGGGGACTAGAGGAAGATGAGGAAGAAGATGGTGTCAAGGAGGAATAGGCGAGTATTGGGTGATCAAGTGGTAGGAGAGAAGTGATTAATTTTAGAATCGAGCCTTCCAACGATGGAACGGCGTTTATGAGTGATGACTGGACATGACGATACATGAAGACTATACCTTGGGCTCGCTATACCATTATACATACTACTAATAGGTACATAATCTTGATATTTTTCTAATTTTCGGTGCCATGTTAAGATCCTGTGATATGTTAGACGACACGGAGGATCAACATTGGACATTCTCTAAAGTACAATTTTCGTATGGTCGAAAATAGAGGGCGCGGCGGCACCTTGAGGACTCAGCGAGAGACAAGAGTTCGAATTCTAATGACCCGAAATACTCTAAATTACTAGAAAATAAGCAAAATAGATGAAGAAGCCACTCCTCTGCTCCGCGGGTGCCTGTAGGACACTGTGTAAGCGATTCCCCTTCCTTCTCGCCCACCAATCTCTCCGAAACGAATGGCGCACCCATGTAGAAGAAGTCATTCGAATAAGGAATACTTAGTAGTCCTGGACCAAGCATCGCTCGGCAGAGCCTCCAACGTAACACCCGTGGGATCCCATCAGCGCATCGCCAGACAAGCGGCGCATGCGGAAGCAAAGAGCTATGTAGGTGCTGCCGTGTAAAACCCTACGAGCATTGTGCAGCCTGTTGACGGGCGAGGCGGCTCGTGAATGCGCCACCAGGAGGAAGATCGTCCCGGCGCGGCACGGGTGCTAAAGCAGAGTCCCAAGGAGTCGGGCGGGGAGAAGATGAAAGCCATAAAGGGACTGGGGAAGCGGCCTTTGGATACTAGGGAGAGGTAGGTTGGTCAGTGGGCTGTTGGTGGATGGGAGGGGATAGCTTCGTACGTTGAATGTAGAATATACGTATGCGTTTACAACATTCAAAGTTTAACATCTTCACGCTATATTTATTGCAAAGGTCGTTATCTTCCTACGTCGCAGTCATACTGAGCTTCGTGTATCCGATTTGTCCGCTGTGGTTGGTTCTGCGGATGGTCAGGAGGCAAAGAGAAAAAAAGGGTCTGGTTGCGTACTTGGCTTATATGTGAGGGTAACACGATAATATATCACATACGGCCAAGGGATCTAGAAAAGTCGGAATAGAATCCACCCTCTCATGGAAAGACTAGCTGCCACCCCGGGCGTAGCCGCAGTTACCAGGTGCTATACGTGACTAGGAGGTTGTGTAAGCCTCGAAAGCTTTAGGACGCACTAGATCTATCGTATAGCATTGTAGTCAAGTCCTTTTTATTTGAAATTGAAGAACAGATTTCAAGAATCAACCCCTTTTAGGAACTTATCAAATGCACCATCAGTTCCCGAGCTGGGACAAATAGTCCCGAAGACGATACGACGCAAGTATCTGGTGTAGAGATCAAGTCTAAACAGGACCGCCGGCAACCCAGAATCTGTGCGTTAGTGCTCTGGAACATGGCATAACGTATTCATTTATGCCACATATCCTTATCACGACCGTAGTTTACCAGTGTCTGTTTGCCAACTAGTGTTAAGCGATTATAACGCGAGCTGTGGTTCTCAACAAAGGACATTGTTCGGCTTTGTTAAAACCTCAAAGCTTTTGAGCAGAAGCCTCGTCATAAACTTGTTGAGCTTGATAATTTCTTTGGCGACGACCCTGTTCGGAATATCGTGAGGAATTGAGAAACAATTAGAAAGCAATTGACCTGTTTTGAAGACAACAGCATTATTCTCGATGAAGATTTTTTGGTATATATTTACGATGAATCTAACGCCACGAAAAAATTCTATTTCAGCCTCATCACACACAGCTCGTCGGCGTCGTAGAAAAATCACATTCTTCGATAGGACCACATTATTATCATAGAAAATTGTCAAAGCACCATTACACTATGGACCAGGCAGCCCAGGCCAATGCAGAGTACAGGCACGCCCCACAATGGGCTCAAGCACTTTATGACAGGATTGAAGTTATAGAGGAAGACGTAATCGGAGAAGACGAATTCTTGCTGGTAGCGGCAGAGGCGGAGAGGAATGGTCAAGAGCACCCGGGCTGGGCTACCGTTGGCAGGGCCATAGAGGTCTTGTATAAATACGATCGACGGTGTGCTGCGGCATACCAAAGGCTGGACCAGTATCCAGCACTACGACGATATATAAATGGAACGAGGGCAAATATACAGAGAATCATTCGCATCTATGAAGCGCATGTCATAAGACGGGGGGGAAAAGTAACCAAAAAAGCATTCAAGCAGATATACAAGCAGGCGCCCAAGAAAAGTTCATCCCAGAAAGAGGCATCTCCACCAAGCTCAGATTCAGAAGTAACCGCGGTGGATGAAGACTCGGAAGGACAGGAACTAGACCAAGCGGAAGAATTTGGATCTGGATCAGAAACGGAAGTTGAAGTTGGATCTGAATTTGGATCTGGAGTTGAATCAGAATTTGAATCTGAATCAGAATATGAATACGTCGCATCGGACGCTCCGGACGCTCCTATCGTTCCAGATGTAACCGGACAGTATAGATTAATTGCCTACGGCGGGGGATTCGCTCGGAGGCTACCCAGGAGACGACCATCCATTGGCTGATGCAGTCAAGGGGTTAACATTGTCCAGTCATCATTATGATGAGACAAAATAATCGTCATTACTAGTCTGTTTATTGAAATTTCTCTGGCGTATTTGCCCCGTTCGTTATTCTTTCTTTCTGGGGTTGTTTAGCATGTTTATTTGTATTGTAGAGAGCATTGAGCTTTGTTTTACGGAGTATTAGGAGTCAAGTAAAGAAAAGGGGGCTACCCATAGGGACTATGTACCTAGGAACCGAAATTGAAAACTATAATAGCCTCAATTTTCTAGAACTGTCTATTATTGCCGTGAATTTAAGTCGCATGGGTCACATTTAGACGAGTCAATCCGGATCATCATAGAAAAGTTAACAAGTGAAGAAAATGCAGTGGACCTTTCATAGTCTTAAACCACCATCCATCTCGAATTTAGTAGTATTAGGTAATAAAAGGGGTAATGGCTTGCAGATGTAAACGCCCCCAGGATCGAGGATTCCCTTCGTCCTCGCTAGTGATGGTCAAGTGTACCTCAACTTAAGAGATCTCCAGCGTACCATAGCAACATGCTCAGTCGATAAGGTATCCAAGAAGCTCAAGTAGACACCAATACGTACGACCCGTACCTCATTTTCTCATGCTTATCCCGCTACCTATCTACAGCGCAAGTATTCCGCGGTATCTTTCGCTAATGTGCAAGGCAATGCTGTTTCAAGTGGAATTACCTCTTTGAGCTTTGAGCCGAACAGGCATTGTTAGTATACGAACCGGCGAATCTGCGTCCCGAGCACGATTTTTGCTGGTCTTGGAAGCAAAGCTATTTCTGTTCTATCTCCAGTATGATGGGACGACGTGGTCTGGGGTTGTGGAGTCCGGCAGGTCAGCAGCCATGATATTACCTATTATGTCCCATTGGTAGTCGGCCCGGACAGCGTACCACATAGTTGCAGAGTGGTATCGTGTGAACCTTATGCCGACTAGAAGACATGTTGATTTGTATTCTTTCACTTAGCTATTGTCGGATTAGTTCGTACAATGATGTTCGTATGACCCTCGACCTTCCAAAAGCGAAAATGGCGAATTGAAGATAGTTGTAGATGCTAACTTGTTAAGCAAAATGAGGTGGAATTGACGATACTATGCAATTGTTACGATGAAGTCATTACTGGTTTGGTTCTCCGAAAGCTGACTAAGCTTGCCGGGGTCCCCTTGGCTGGAGCCGGAACGAGACCCCTCTATGAAGTACCGTACTATTTTTAGTTCTGTAATGCTAATTCCTTTCTCAGCCTCATATATTACGGTCTGCTGCGATACGAAATAATAGCAGTGGAAAGTTGACTCACGCCAATCTCTCTAACGTATAGGCTCTAGACTCTCTGATATAATACCTGGATAAGTCTCCAAGTCCCATTAGCTTCTACCGTATAGACCAAGGTCGCATTTCATCAAGACCTACATCGACTATTTCGATAACCGAGTTCAATCTCAAAGGTAGATTTCTAGGATCTCGATATCCACCTGCTAGATTCGGTCAAAAGCTTCCCCGCATGGCTATTAGACTAAGCCTAACCCCTGATACTATTACATGTTGGCCCAGTTTTCCAAGTACATCCCCAAGGGAGCGACTATCCTCAGCGGTACGGGCAGCTACAGCTACAACGGGTACTCGGGCATCCAGTCGGTCGTCTCCAAGAACCCCGATGGCACGCGGACGGTCGTCATGGAGAACACTTTCGGCAACGATATTTATCTCACGCTGAACACCACTAGTGGCCAGAAATGGAGCGGCAAGCTCCTTGCTAATAGTGTCACGACGTGGATCCTGCCGTGAGCTATATGTCGGGGCAGAAGGTGGATATTCTCTTCTTGTATATACATCGCTATTGTACCAATATTCGGGTTCAATGTTCGTAAGGGACATCATGATAAAACTCCACTGTTATGTAAGCCGTATTGATTAGCTAAGGTATGGGCGCACAAGATGACTAATGAGGGTTTCCTGTGCGGGGCATAGTATTTGGATTACGTAAGTCGATTGATTAGTCAGATTCAGTTTGCTTTTGATACCATTTGCATTACTAAAATTTTGGCAACTCAGCTCAGCACCAGTATCGATGTCGAAACAAGCTTCCTAGCTACCTATGTTGCCGAGCGGCTCAGTGTCTGCTGTCAAATCGGATTACATGATGGGCTATTCGCTTCGATTTGGATGCGCCGACATGGATTATCACTGTGCTCCCTAGTTGGTCGGTGGGCCGGATTGGAGCTATCGTGATGTGGGAGGTCAATAAGCTGCTACTACATCGTATTAACGGGCCAACTGGTGTCTGCATTCTTAACCTCTCTTCTCGACGTACACCATATGGTCGGAAGTACCTAAGGATAAGCAGTCCTATGCTCATCAGACGTGCGGTCGACAACGACTAGCAGGGACATCTTGTTCTGGAAATCAGGTCAATATCTTAACCACAGTACACAAGATCTTGCTGAACTTCAGCTAATTATTATATAGCTATGTCCTGGATTTACGTGTTTAAGCCTTGAAATCACATGCTTCTTCTTTCGTCTAACATTCCATCACCTTACTGTACTTGTGTTGGCCCTCAATCCTGACGGCACCGTGGGAACTACGACGGAAAGGTGCAGTGATGGGCCATGTCACTACCTTCAGCAGTAGAAGGATAAGCCCAAAGAGGTACAAGAAGATGCTGAAAATGCCCAGGAAAGTAATTGGAACCACATCTAAGAGGAAGTTGCCTGGATAGACCTGTCAGAAAATTTCCGAACGAGAGAAACTGATAGAGAGATGGAGAAACCTACCAAACATGCCATGTCGTCGCGAGATCGTCTGCCACAGTTCGCCGCCCAGCACATGCACGGCTCCGTCCCAGGAGTATGGACCCTTAAGGCGGAATTTAGCGTTGAGCTGCGCCCCTGCAGCCCAGATGATGGGGATGCGGTACCATAGACCGGCACGATATTTCGACGAGGCCCATCCAGCTCTCACAGCATCCCAGAAACCCGGAGCAGCACCCATGTCGAGGGCCAGCTGGTATGCGTACGTCTCGTGGTCGACACCATAGTTGATGCGCGCACCTTGGCCGGACCGTAGACGGAAGTGGTGGTCGTCCTTGTCGCTGAGATTAGCGGCGCGTTCGGGTTCCATCAGATTTAGGAGCCATAGCTGCACCTGTAGCTCGGCCAGTGGTGGGATGGCGCCGTAGCCGGGGCGCACGAAACCAATGAAACCGACGCTGGGATCGTTGCGACTCCAGATAGACCTCACGTCGGCATTGCCTGGCACGGGGTACCTGTCCTGGGCCTGGAAGAAGGGGAATTCCTGGCGGTAGCCCGTCGCGAAGACGAGCACGTCAGGCTTGGTAGGGCCAAGGGATTGCATGCGACTGTACTCGGGCCGCCCATTGTTCTTGAAGTGAACTGTTCCTGAGGCGTCGATATGCGATGGCCATGGGGCTAGCTCGATGGTGCGACCAGCGGGGACCTCATCGACGGGCGCTTGGAGAATTGAGCGGCGGATTCGTTCAACGATTCCTGGGCTACTTGGGCGGTAGGGGGCGCTGATATAAGGCAGGGCCTTTGGGGCGCCCTTGTTGAAGAAGAGCTTGGAAACGTGGTATCGCTCCTTGGAGATGCCTCCGATCCACTGGTCAATGCCAGCCGTGGTACCAGACACGAGCCAGTTGGTCGCCTTAACACCCCAGTCGTATACATTCCACGTGAAGAGCGTGTCCCGGATCCGAGGGTGTAGGTACATCGAGTCGAACAGTGGCGCCTGCCAGCTGACGTCGACGGGGAGCTCCCTGCGATTCGGGTCGACCTTGCGCCCGAAGATAGGGAACCAGACAGGGTTGGGGATGACCTTCGGAGCCCCGAGGAAACCATCGCGATGGGTAAGAACCACGCGTCGAGTCGGTGAGGTAACAGCAAGGTGGGCGATGTCGATACCTGTTTCGCCAGAGCCGAGAATGACAACGGTTTTGTCGCGGCCGAACTCCTCACGCTTCTTGAATTCCGATGAGTGCTTGACGACCGGTACGTTCTCGATACCAGGTAGGTTTGGTATGTTGGGAGTTACGTGTAATCCAGTGCAGATTGCGATAGCATCACATTCGTAAGTCATAACCTCTGCGTCAATATCGTCCACCTTGCAGTAGTGGACGACGTGGCCGCCACCGGGACGTCGCTTGATTGCCGCGACCTTGGTCTTGAGATTGATATCTGGCCAAAGGTTGAAGTGGTCGCAGTACTGGTTCAAGTACTGTACGTATCTTTCGGCAGATAGGAAGTCAGTGTCGTTTTCATGGGCCCTGAAGTCGGAAAAGGCTGTGAGGAACTTGGAAGAGACTAGCTGTAGTTTTATCCGTTAGCCACTCATCTATGCTATAATAGTGTCGTTGACACAGACCTCGGCATCCTCGTACGTGCGCTGCGCGAAAGTACCTCCTACTTCGGATTCCGATTCAAACAGCACAGCCTCGACAGGCTTACCGGGGAAGAAGTGGTGAGCCGCCTTGAGATATTTCAACGTCACCAGACCCGAGGGGCCGGCACCTATGACTGCTACACGCATGTTGTTGGGAATAGATGGCCCACGGGGATAAAATACAGATACGTTCCTCCTGGGACTGGAGGATCTCAGGGGGAGGTAAAGGAACTCAAACTCAACTCTTACGTCGCCTTGAGGGCGTAACGGATTGACCTTAATATAATTAAATATCAGTGTGCTTCGAGATCAACCCCTCCAGGCTCCTTGGGGCCTAGAGATTGCATCTCTGCGGCACAGGAGTCCCATTTAGTAAGTAATGTCAAGGAACGGAGTATCTCATCTTACTCAACTCCTCCATATGCAGTCTACCAAGTATGTTGATAATGGACCAACCAATGGATGAAGCAGGCTAGGTAGGTATCTATTCAGCCCCCGGATTATACGTGCTGCACGTACCCAATTCTAGACCGGCTTCTCCTTGCTGACATGACGCGCTAGCAACCGTAAATCTGCGATTATTCCCTACATTGGTCCCTATCCTAACTAATCTGGGGTGTATATTTACGATCTATCCTCCGCATCTGATCCTTCTCACATGCAGGAACCGGCAATGCAGTCCTTGAAAGTGAACTAGCTTCCTCTTTTGGGCCAGGGCTTACAAACAGTTTGTAATCGCTCTCAAATCGTTCGCAGTCGCCCTCTCACCAAGGCGTTGCATTGGCCCTGAAGCATGCTGCTAGGTAAACCATGTTTTATTTACTGATAGGCGCTGGGATTCACCATTCCGTTCCAGATATGTTGAAGAGATCGACCTCAAGTATGGATCTGAGGTTCGCATGATTCGACTTTAACATAGTCTACCAGCGCAATCCTACAATATTAACTAGGAAGGAAGGAGAAAGCATAGTGGTATGCATGACCTTCTCCTTAGAGCTATAATTTGCGATTGTTGAATCTGCTGCATTCACCGCTGACTATTCGAAGAGCACAAATTATACCTACCTAGGTAGGCAGCCAGCTGCTTTTTATACTACAGATTACAGGGGCTACATTGGCGCGTAAGTTTTATTTCCAAGGAATACATGTGATAGGACTCTTCTCTCAATCCAAATAAGAATGATCCTAACCATCAGATACGTGATTCGTATGTTGTGTTTCTCCTAGCAGCAAGAAACTAGGTAACTTGTCTAGGTGGTCTTGAGCTGACTACCTGAGACAAGGATAGAAAGCAGTCACTTTGCTAACTCAATGATATAGGACTTTGATCCGAGCAACCCCTGTTATCAATCATCCGAACTCTGCAGCATCAGCTCCAAACCAGAGCGGATTAAGTAAGTGCTTACCAAGACCACCTCGCTCCTTCGAGCGATTACCACTTCTCCGGAGAGTCTGGGTGTTCCCAGATTCACCGTACCGGGCTATGGAACCTAATATATAGATCTAGCACTTAACCGCCCCTCGTTTTCTCCGTACTTAGGATTATGTAGTCGGCCGAGTCAGAGCTATTATGGCTGAGGTATTCCCGTATTCGTTACTGAAGGCCTTCGGGGATGCACCAGACTTGCCAGCTTTCGAACATGGCTCGCGTATAGTTAGACGAGGCGAGGTTCTTGAACTCGTTGCCCGTTATGTCGGAGGACTGCGCGCTGTTGACGCCACACTGGAGCCTGGAGACAGTATCGCGGTATACACCGGCGTTACGCCTGGAGCCTTCGCCGTACAGATAGCCGCACACGTCTTAGGACTCCGGGTCATCGGTCTCAAGCTCGGGATGTCTGCGGTCCACTTGCCCACTCTTGTCACCGACGCAAAATTGTTCGTCGTTGATGAAGCCACCCACCCTGAGATAGACTCCGCTCTACCGATTACACCGAAATTAATACAACTTAATGATTTAGGTAGTGGTGCCAGTGGAATAGAAGCTCGCGGACGTCCGGGGGATATCGCTCTAGTTTTGTACACTAGCGGTACAACAGGAGGTCCTAAGGGTGTTGAATACACTTACGCAGCCATGACTGCATCTTGGGCATGGCAACGCTGTAGCTGGACCGCCGATACGGAACGGATGGCTGCGAAATATGGCCGCTTCATGCTCTTCGGCACGCTTGCTAGCACCGTGATGTTCGAACACCTAGGCCTATGCCTTACAGGCGGCGGCACGGCCGTCATCCCAACCACGCCCTTGCCACTTCTTAAATTTCCGAACGTCCTCGCGGACCTGAGAATCTCTGCAGTGCTCTTCACCGTGCCACGATTATACCACGTCCTTGATGTACTCAAGACGGACGCATCTAATATCGACCTACGTCACCTCCGCTCTATCGTTGTCTCGGGTTCACCGCTACCCCGCCAGAAACTGCGCGCTGCAATAAGCTGTCTTGGTGATGTTTTACATAACGGTTATGGCATGTCGGAGATGGGGCTGGTGTGTCTTCTTTCCACTGCGGACATCGTGGCACATCCCGAGGCTATAGATGCTGTTGGGAGACCCTGGACAGATGTTGAGGTGCAAGTGCGCGACGATGCTGGTTTCGAGGTTCCCGTGGGCACGGTCGGGCATGTGTGGGTGCGCAGTCCGAGCGCTTTCAGTAGTTACGCCAACGAGGATGCGTCTGGTGTTCTCGATGCAAAGGGCTGGGTATGGACAAGGGATCTGGGCTCTCTCGATGGCAATGGCTTCTTATACCTGATCGGGCGGGCGCGGGATATAGTGATTATTAACGCCAATGTGTACTATACCGGGGCGATCGAGAATGCGCTCGCATCACACCCGGAAGTGGACGCAGCGTACGTTGTGAGCGTGCCAGATGAGAAGACAGGCGAAGCGGCGGCTGCGTTTATCACAGTGGCTAGAAGTTCTAGGGACCTTGATCGCGATATGCTGCGGACATTAGTCAAAGAGAAGGTTGGGCCGGCTGCAGTACCAGTTAGCATTACACTGATTGACTCGGTCCCCATAGCACCTAGTGGGAAGCCTGACAAGCAAGCGTTATTGAAACGCCAGATGGACAGGTCAACATTAGGATCGGTATAAACTCCCGAGGCCGTAAAAGGGCACGCACCTAACTACTCCGAAGAGCTCCAAAATTAGACCATTGGCATGTGTTCCCCCCGTAGAAGAATTAGAAGTACGTATCGTAGAGTGAACTGAAGATTATCTTAAAGGGTAGAAGGGGAAAGTGCGGTATGTATATTACGAATGCTTGTGGTATTTATCTCAGTTCTTTATATCTCCTTGAAGGATCTGGGTCGCAGTGGTGGAGGTACGTAAAACGGCCATTTTTCAACCCCGGCGGGATGTGGTCTTTATCTGAGAATACGTCTACGGCTTCAACTTGTGTAAGAGTGCAGATGGCAGCTCGAAGGAGATATAGCAAAGAGCTTTTACGCAATCTATTGAACTATTTATAGACATAAGTGACACAAACAGCTCTAATTATATGTCTTCCATATGCCAGCTTAATGGGAATTGGGAGCATACGAGCTGGAGGATGGACCTGTTGGTGTAAGTGGTAGAGATTAGGTCTTGAATTATAACTTATTAAATCAGGCTAGATGTTCACATCCATGATGTGACAAGAGACGACACAAAATGCCTAAATTCTGATGCTTTCGCCTTTGTTCCCCGTATGACTCCTTCTATATCATGGGCTTTTAATCGAATAATTCACGATAAAATCGTGGTAATCGTGTCCACCCATGCACTTGTGCGTATGAGGGCAGCACCATCTTCTGAGCCTCGGCGTCATCCTTCAGGGTACATATGGAATTTTGTATGAATCACATGAGCAACCAATAGTAACACTAGAGCAAGATATAGAGAAGACATACCTAAGGAACAATGGATATCTATATTGATGAAACCAAGTTGTAGTAGGGAATAAGCTACCTACCTAGGTACCTAGGTAGCTATATGATCTACAATTCTAGGTAAACTTGGCAACAGCAGATTCGAAACAAGTAGGGAGAACTACAACAGCGGGAAGGATATATAAAGGTACAAAAGACTTTAGACTCGTGAACAAGACTACCTATATATTCACCCGGGTGTTTCTAGACGGTTCATCTATCATAGATAGCGTCCGATGTTCACAAGGAAAGCTTCCAGGGTGCGACTGGTAAACTTAGAGGCACCAACCGGGGAGACCTGTTCAGTGTGGGCCCATACATGCCGCATGCCTCCCGGAGTTCTATACCGAAGACTTCATATCACGCCGCTAGGTCCGGACATATCACCGCCCGGTCTGGCCGGGGCTAATGGCCCCGCTTAAGCCGGAGTATTCTGCTAGGTTGTTTGTTTTGATGAAATGCGGGTTACTTCATCTATTAATCTTTGGAACATAGTCCCTTCCAAGAAAACAAAATCAGCCTTGTTCCTGATTCACCTATGGTTACAACCCTAAAGGAATTTTCTGCGTGGTAAGCCTTTCACCACACCACTTGAACCTTTATCTCACCCAGCTGACAGAACATAAGGAAATCAACGCTCTCGAAGGTTGATTCATCTTTCCTTCGGGCCCTCTCGTTCGGTGGTCAATCTGAATTCGCAATCACTTCCCTCTTCCATCTTCCCTCTTTCCCTTTTATCTAACAAAGACAACTTCTATATCGTGTTTCACAGTTCACAGCATCAATAATAGATGCTGCCACTGCCACTTCCATCGAATAAGCACACATTTCGTCCCCTTTCAAAATCCCAATCATAAATCGCAACACTTTGGTCTTTCTTCAATCCTACTTCCGCTTACCTTCAATGCGTTCTTCCATCTTCTATTAGTCCACGACCCTTCTCATCAGGATCGCATACCTGTGAGTAGTGCCAAGGATTATGGCGAACGAGGGTGGAAGTACGGTGGGAGAGGCGTCCAGTATCGTGGATTCACTTCAATCGCCCAGCAGCCTGTAAGTAAAACTGAGTTTCTTTCCATTTCTTCTTCCTTTTTTGGTCTGCATCGGGAGCTGTAACTGCCCTAGCCGGGCTGGCTGGGGAGTTATGGTTATGACTTCCGAGATACAGCTAAACGCCCTAAACATCTTGTTCAGAGAACTATGTATTGACTTTCATCCTTGCAGCGGCGTGGACAACACCAACGGAATCACGGACAACACCATGGATAGCAACGATGACTACAAAGGTGCTGATGGTGTTGAAGACGCTATGGATTGCGACAACGACGGTAGCCATGATTGCGACATGGACGGCAACATTGACAACAGTGGTAGTGATGACCACATCGTCGTGAGCATACCTCGCCTGAAACCTCGCCTGAAACCTCGCCCCGAAGAAGGAACAGGCTCCATGGAAATATTCCCGCCTGAAATTCGCAGCCACATCTATGATTACGTGTTATCCGGCATCAGGCTAACATGGGGAAGGAGAAGGAAGTTCGAGAAGTTCGAGGATGATGAGCGGGTTAAGGATGTTGAAATGAAGCCAGAACCTAACTCTTTTCGATTCATACTCCTAATTTGCAAAAAGATTACACGGGAGATTGGTGACTCGTGGATTCAAAAGGTTCTCTGGAATTTCGAAGAACCTGAAGATATGCTGGATGTTCTCACTTCCTTTGATGATGAGAGACTATCGAAGATCCGCCACGTCCGTGTCCGTGGAAATACGATGCCGCTCGATTATTACGGGCGTCTTGGGGATGGAGAGGAATTTGACCTTTCTGAAATTCTAACGCTGCTCCCTGGCCTCAATCTCGACCGCCTTACTGTTCTTGGCTGCGATCACGTCGCCGGCAACTTGTATGCACTCAACGACTTGATCATGCAAAGTAACGGATGGAAGGAATTGCACTACATCACCCAGGATTCTAAGATTCTAGGCTACCGTCGCCCTGGCCGACACGACCGTGGGGAAAAGCATGTTCCTGAACCGGCGCATTGGAACAGGCTTCTTAGGTCCAGAGATGAAGCCTATCCGGATTGTTCCGTCACCGTATACCGTGCTATCATACCTGACTGCGTCGGCGCAGCTATCCACCCCGACACGCGAGAGGTGTTTGAGCAACTAGTCCCCGCTCAACACATACCAGGTAATGAATCTGCCAAAGAACCCAATGAGATGATGACGAGGGATGAGGAGATAAACAAAGAAGTGCTCGTCGTTGTCAAGAGAGGTACAGGTGCCGACTACGAGGGAAAGTCAGATCCCGATGGACGCATGCTCAGAGCTCTCGATGGAAGGGAGTGGGAGGATCTCCGGATGAAACAAGTCGTATTTATTCCAGACGACGATCTCCTCTACAGCTACGAGGGACGTGACGATCATTTCTGGGTAGACCAGATGGAAGATGTCTACTCCGACGTCGACGACTATGTCTGGAGACCCTTTCGCTGGGAGAGGGTTGAATGGACACTCATTGACTGGTTTTCTAATGAACGTGAAGAAACTGATGATAATGAAGATAGTACCCTATAAGATTCACACAGGGGACAAAGTATAAGAGACGAAGCATACAGAATGAAGCATACAGAATGAAGCATACGGAATGAAGCATACGGAATGAAGCATACGGAATGAAGCATACGGAATGAAGCATGAAGCACGTTAGGAGAGTATGGCAACTCTTCTCATGGCAATACAAGCTACGGCTTCGTTTCTGCACATTACAAGAGGTTCTGAGGGGTTTCTTAAAGGGTTTCTGAAGGGTTTTCAAGGGTTTGAGAGGTTTCAGGCAGGGTTTGGCGTGCTATCACAAAGGGAAGGCCGAACGATCGGCCATCATTGTGGACAATCCTTCTTCTTCTTATTGCAGTCTTTACAATGATACACAGTTTCCATCAAACATTAATTAGGTATTCATGAGTCTTGTTTGCTGAAGTAGCCCAATCGTCTCGCCCCAATCCAATCAGTAAATGCCAAGCATGTAGGGCCAGAACGTTCCACTGCCGATTATCCGTATTTCCCTTCCAAAGGTTGTGTGCCGACTACCGGTATCCAGAAGGTGTCCAGACTCTAGTCCAGCTAATATCCACCACAAATAAAATAGTGCCGTGCAACTGGAGTCAGGTTCCATGGGACCAGACCCAATAACGCTGTGCTGCCACCACTTAGAAGGGTTACTGTTGGTTTCAATTCAGGGGCTGTGTGTGCACACGTCAGACGATGCGCCACACCTAACAACCGCCAGAAGCGATAATCTCCTATTGAAACAACACTATATATACCGCCAATCCCTTGAAGTTTTCCGGTTTTACATACGAGCTAAATCTGAAAGTATTCTTTTGCCCTCAAGGACAGGTCGAACGACTAGAGACGCAGAAATTCAAGAACATGGATCCGCGTTACGGCAACCAGGACTACCGAGACGGTAGACAGCATGGCGAGGCAGCTTCTTACTATGGCGATCAGTCCAACTCTCAAGGTTACGGTCAACCCAACCCTCAATACGGGAATGCATACGAGTCTGGCCCTAGAGATCGGTACAACGAACCTCACCAGCGTCACTCGCCTTATCAAAATGAAGGTCCCTACTCTCAACCCGGGCCTCAAAATGCAGGTCCCGGCGAAGAAGGTGAGCGGGGCCTAATGGGTGGGATCGCTGGTGCCGCTGTCGGAGCATATGGCGGGCATAAAATGGGCCATGGAATCATTGGCGCCATCGGTGGGGCTATCGCCGGCCACAAGATACAAGACTACGTTCATGACCGCAAGGAGAAGAAGGAAGAAGAAGAGAGGCTGCAGCATGAGCTACATTCAGGACCGCCTCCGCCAAGCTATTCCCCGGGACCACATCACTCGTCCGACCATCACCATGGAGGACATCATTCAGACCGAGGGCTGTCAGGTCGAGACTACGCCGGTAACTTTTCGTCTTCATCGTATGATATTCACCTTGAGGGAGACTACGATCTCCGCGCGACTTGCAAACGTCGCGACGGTGGCAGCCAAGTGAGCACCTTGAACCTCAACGAAGTCCTCAGCAACGAAGATGGCCACCTCCGCTGGTCAAACGGGGGATCTGGCTCCAATAGCATGATTGTGCAGGAAGGAGACACTTTGAGGGAGATTGCGCGACGCTTTAACTGCAACTTCGAGGAAATCGCTCGGATCAACAACATCGCCAACCCGGATATGATCTACCCGGGACAGAACCTGCAGATCCCGGGCCGCTCGGGTGGGAACTTTAGCTCTTCGGCTAGGGACATCCGTCTTGTGGATGATGGCCGAGTCCTCGAGGCCGAACTGAGGGATACCCGAGGAGAGTGGCATCGACGTCGCATTGAGTTGGACGAACGCATAGGAAACGACAATGGCAACCTGCGCTTCGTTTGAAGGGGAACGTAGGATCAAGATACCATGATTACTCTGGCATATTAAAGCATGTTTTAGTTGAAAGAAGCGAAAATTGAGTATTGTGACAATTTCTAAAGTAATAAGTGAAGTTTCCTATGTCCACATGATTATTGCTATCCTGCTATTAAGTGATACTATCTTGGTATATGATTACGGTATCTACAAGCTACACCACATCAGGGACGCGATGCTGACTCATCCAACTTGACCTCAACCGCCGAACTTGACACGTATATTGACACGGCTCACCCATTTTGAAGATCACGATCAGGAATGCGCGCCAGGAACTTTCATGTCGAATAGTATCAAATACGCTCACCAAATACTGTTCCGTGATCTTGCCGTAATCTTGGGGCGCTCTGTATAGGAGACGGAGAGTAACTGCTTGATGTTACACTTGGGTTACTCTGGTATGCTTGCAGTTCTAGAGCGGAGTCTTGCCGGTGCCTATTTCGTAAGAAATTTGACTTGACCATGAAGTTAAAGCTTTCTCAATGTGGTGATTGTTATTGTACCACCATCCAGTGCTTTCTGCCCACTACAGGAATTTGCAGGCGCCCAACAATGATGTTGGCCCGTTTGTAGACGTGTCTTTTTCGTCCCCGTCAAATACAGCAAACAACTTTTATTACCCGCACTACACCATAGCCTACATGTATTTAATGAGAGATAATGGAAATTTCCCTACTCATTTCCCACTAGTATAATTCGAATTGACATTCATCAATAGTGATGGCCATATACTTCATTGTGTTACGTTGTAGTAAGACATATGTTGCATGCTCAGTTCATTGGGATCCAATGGAGAGAAATAACAAGGAACACGAAGCTCCTACTGGAAATGAAGTCATCCAACATGCACAATTAGTTGAAAAATCGTGTCGTCTTATTCCGGGGCTGATGCCCGCCTTCCTTCGACGCCGAGTCGTCAATGCCAATCGCGCTAGAGGGATAACCTCATCCTATTGATCATTTCATGTCCAGAGTTATACCATTTGATATCAAGAGGATCATTCACGACAGAGGAAAAAAGAATTTACATAAAGCAGTAATTCTACATCACCCCTTGAAAATACCAACCCTCAGACTGGGTCTTATACATCATCCGTGACGGTCGCAACATGTCTCAGCCACATAACCGGGGTAATCATTGATTCGAATATATAGGTAGGTATTTAGCTTTACATATTGCTTTGAGCTGGAGAGTTCGATAAGATTTTATATCTAAAGCGGCGAGGTTTTAGGATTATCAAAATTTACCTTGCATATCGGAATCGGTGTGCACATCGGCATCCGATACACCCAGAATCCCATGTTCGCCTACATACACCACGAAGTATATAAAGAACCTGATTTCTAATCCTAGAAGGTATATAGGATCTTCAGGGCATATCCTAGAATAAGTTAGATTCTTAAGTGTGTGGGTAGTCGGTTTGCCCCTGTGTCACCGAACTGATATTGGACATAAAGTACTTCGTGCTGACACTGAAATATGATTAGGAGAAGGATTATAATATCTCTATTAAACATCATCCTGGCAATAATTCGTTGTCATTTCTACCATCTTAATAAAGATTGGTAAATGGAGGCCTAGTGGCAATTCACTAGGCAGCCACAAAGTATTTGGAGACCCTGGCTACCAGAACGGGGAGACACTGAAACGACTTCGTAGGATAAATCTATGTTGATGTACGGTGTAAAGGATATAGGTATAGATTATTAAAAGCTGAGCTATTTTTGGAGTGGGTGCTCTATATCCCTGGTATGGATCTGATACATTATTATGAGGCGTGTCTAGATCGTGATGTAGGTCATAACACTTACGCATACATGTAGGTATTCCCCCCTTTTTGTCTCTTCGGGAGTACAAGGCCTCCACTATCATAGACATCGTAGCCCTATAACCATTTAATACTCTTGTAAGAGGTAAGGTATAGGTATATGAGCGACGACTGAACGTCGATGAGAAACTAGCCATCGAGGTTTTGGAAACGAGACGACGCATAAAGATCTTGTTTCTCTTGGTACTGGGTGGACATAATCTCATAATCGGCTGTGCCGGATATTTTACCCCTATCGAGCCCCAAATTCCGAAGTACTTGAGTTTTCACCCAACTAGAGCACGGCTGATGAGCTATGGCATTGACGAATTCTTGTGCACGCTTGAATTTAAAAATCCGACTCATTAGGATTGCCCACCTAACCCGGGTACCTAGGTACGTTGTCTTGCCTTCATAATTCATCACTAATGGCCTGCTATGTTTACCTCAGGAAGACGGAGCATGTTGGATTGAGTGCATATTATACTCGCGGCTGAAGCTACCTACCTAGATATCCAAATGTGTGCAGCATTTCGAATTACAAGGGTGCGCTGGCGGCTAATGCCCACTTGGTTGTAGGGATCCCCGAGTCCGAGGCACCGGATCCGATTCGCAGGCAACTCGTATACATAGGCCGATGATTGGTTCCGTAGCTCACTTCTATAGTTCTATAGAAAGTTCTAGTAGTATAAGGGCGTTGTATTTAAAAACAATGCAGCATTCGAATATCAAGACTTAGGAGGTGGCACAGAGATGGCTTCGGCTATAAGTCTTTCCGGGGCGGATTGCGGAGCCTGTATAATATGTTGGATCTTGGATAACGAGCTGCAGACGTAGATACGCGTGTTTACATATAGAGATACCTACCAAGCACCTCATGATATGGATGGTGCCTGGGAATACGAAGATCTTGAGATGCGCCAAGACCCCTACCATGTTGGTGACTTGATATACCTATGCATGTTTTAATGATACCCTGGATATGTCGTGATAAGGAATTAGTTATCATCGCGCCGCAAATGGTGCCGGATTCGGGGCGGCGGGTAGGTAGGACACCCGAAACTCGCGCAGGATTTTCTCGTAGACTTGTCGGAGATATATGTATATATAGTCTAAAACGGTTTGCGGAATGATCTCGGACCCTTTTTTATATAAGCACCAGAGCGGTCTGGAATTCCCATTCGAATTGTTATATCCATATGGGATAGCCAATGATGTAAAGAGTAAACTCGTCTATGATAGTGCAAAATCTCATTGGATATATTACGTCTTTAGGTTTCGTGCACATTCTTTCGAATAACAATTCATCGGGAGTGTTTCGTTCCGGGCTGTCGGACAGATCTAAGACCCCGAGGATTTGTTTTGCGGGAGAAGGGTGTGTTTGTTCTACGGCTCCTTAATAAATTTTTCGCCTGCTTCTCGGCCTGCACGGACTTTATACTATTCTGGGTAAGACCCAATTAAGATGAATCTGAGCTCTTTTATTGGACGAATCTAGATCCAGATGCTCATAACTTCTGTTCTTGGCAGCCCACCTGCCAAAACCATAACCTTGGAAGTCAGATAATTACCCAAGTATCTTTGGTGTCACCGAACGCCGAACTAGCGCGGGGCAGAGCCTTACAATATTTGGAAACATTGGAGAGCAGGAGAGTCAGCTCGTGCTAGTTTGTCATTTATAATCTTCAGATAGCTGACTCGTGGCTCGCTTTGCTGCCGATTGGCATCACACGACAGTACCTAGTGTTACTTCAGATGTTTATCATGGCGTCAGTGAAACCATAGAGATTCTTCTGTTATTCTCATTTGACCTATCATGTAGTACATCAAATATTGCGGGCAAATGTAGACTTCTACATAGGGAGAGAGGGAGGGAAAAAAAATCTGGAATGTGCCTCTTACATACATATTTATATGGTACGCATGCGTACCTTGGTATCATACATCTTCAATGCCAAGCACTGCACGGTATGGACGTATGAGCGGTCATATTTAGCGATGCTGAGATCATACCGGAACGATGATGGATGATTCATCAAGTGATTCATTTTGATGCAACCGCCTCCGAAAATCAAATGTTGGGGTACTCACCTGTTAATCATTGCCGCAAGTAAGAAAGCTCGAGAGGATGAAGATTGATGAGTGTTTTCGTAAATGGTTATTGCTGTAATGACGCTACGGTTAGACTTTGTCTTGAGACGCTGCTGTTCATATGCGGGTAAGGGTTCTTTGTCAATCAACATTTCGAAAGTTTGTTGTTGGACATGAATCCGGTCTTGCTAATTGCCCGGCGGCCGGGTTTTTGTAAACGGGTTGCGGGTTCGACGTAGAGTCCGTCTGGGGACGGTAACAGCGGGGGACGGGTACTTGTAGGATACCTAATTGTCAGCATTGCATCCTTGCATAATTGTTGGTTAGTCTGTTGCAAACGCTGCGAACGGTAAGACTCGGCAGCCCCAGAAACTTTATCAACACTAGCGCATTGTCTGTTCGCATGTAATTTCCATGTACATTGTCACATAGCTACATCCATGATTGCATTAGGCCCATACATAGTAAATTATGGGTTCATAAAATACCCCTAATCTCACTAATCGGAGATTGACTCGATGGCGAGAGCTTGCATAACTCCCTGTGCATCTACGTGATACCACGATACCTTGATGTTATCCACCCGAACGGGAAACGGGAGTCCCAAGAACGCGGTTTTCTGCATCCTTCTCGCCCCTGGCCCCGTCTCCTAACATACCCATGGAGCCACATGGAAACTTACTACGTACATGTAGGTAGCCCGGTAGTATTTTACTTGAAAAACCCGAATCGAGGACCCCTAAGAATACGAAAACGAGGCACATAATATTAAAACGGCCATCCATCCTGGTTTTCGTGTTTTTTTTTTCTCGTCCCCGTCTCAGCTGAGTTGAGTTGTTTGCTCTCCGAGTCACTCTCATCGGTCTTTATCTCCCTGTCTCTTGTCTCCCAGCTGTTTTAATATATATTCTTTGGGTGGCATCTTCTTTCCTTCATTGCTACTTTCTACCTACCTCCTTATAAGCCTTATTTATTAATATCCTAAAGTCCCCTGTAATTGTACGCGATATTCCGCTGAGACGTACCATTAGCGCGAATCTTATAGATAAGGTTAAGCCTATTTGTTGTTCAACCGAAATAGGCAACTTACAAACAAAGCGGACGGGATACTTGGGAATAGCGAACTGCGAATTGGCGATTATAGGGTGGGAAGCTCAGCCGCCCCTTTTCAGCGATGTCCTTCATGGGCAGCCCCTTCGCCAATTACGACCGAACGGCGCAAACTTCCGGGGCACCACCAATGTCGTCCCCTCACAGCGAGGAGATCATGGAGGAAAAGGGAACCACGACAGCTGCGCATAATGAAGTCGAAAAAGACGAGACAGCAGGCTCGAGCAATGCGACACAAGTGGAGGATGATTCCGAATTAGAGCGCCGCGAGTCCATAGTACACGAGCTTGCTCGCAGGTACACCACCCAGTCAAATGCGACTGGAGTCACTGGGCGCAATCCTTATTTAGATCAAGGGGAGGACTCTCCCTTAAATCCCCATTCTCCCAATTTCAATGCGCGCGCCTGGGCCAAGGCTATTGTTCACCTGGCTGACCGCGAGGGCCATGGGTTCCGAACGGCGGGTGTCTGCTTCCAGAACCTCAACGTCCATGGCTTTGGAGCGGCGACCGATTACCAAAAGGATGTGGCCAATGTATGGTTGGAAGCTGTCGGACTTGTCCGCAAGGCTATGGGTCAGGGTCAGAGGAAAATCGATATCTTGCGTAACTTCGACGGCGTTGTCCACAAGGGCGAAATGTTGGTCGTATTAGGTCCACCGGGATCAGGTTGCTCGACGTTCTTAAAAACCATTGCCGGCGAGACTAATGGTATCTACATCGACAAGGATTCTTACTTTAACTACCAAGGTTCGTACACCCTCGTCTGCTGCGCTTTTAAAATTGGTACTGATTATAGTAGGTGTGACCGCTAAGGAGATGCATACCCATCATCGTGGAGAAGCTATCTACACAGCCGAAGTCGATGTTCACTTCCCCATGTTGACAGTCGGCGACACATTGACTTTTGCAGCGCAAGCCCGCGCGCCGCGACACCTCCCGCCTGGTGTCGACAAGAAGACCTATGCTAATCACCTGAGGGATGTCACGATGGCCATGTTTGGTATCTCGCATACCGTCAACACGCGTGTGGGTAACGAGTACGTGCGTGGTGTATCTGGTGGTGAGAGAAAGCGTGTGACCATCTCTGAGGCCGCACTCAGCCGCGCCCCCTTGCAATGCTGGGATAACAGTACCAGAGGTCTGGACAGTGCCAACGCTGTAGAGTTCTGCAAAACGCTGCGAACCCAGACTGAGCTATTCGGAACCACCGCTTGCGTCTCGATCTACCAAGCGCCGCAGACGGCTTATGACTGCTTCGACAAGGCTACCGTCCTATACGAGGGTCGCCAAATTTTCTTCGGCCGTGCAGACGCCGCTAAGCAGTATTTCATTAACCTTGGTTTTGAGTGCCCGGCTCGACAGACTACCCCTGACTTCTTGACCTCTATGACGAGTCCGATTGAGCGAATCGTCCGGAAGGGATTCGAGGGCAAGGCTCCCCGAACTCCTGACGAGTTTGCAGCCGCCTGGAAGAACAGCGCCGAGTACAAGGCTCTCCAAGCCGAGATCGAGGAGTATAAGAGGCAACACCCGCTCAACGGTCCCGATGCCGAGGCATTCCGTGCTTCGAGGAAACAACAACAGGCTAAGGGGCAACGTCTCTCATCCCCTTACACATTGTCCTACTGGCAACAAATTATGCTTTGTCTCTGGCGTGGTTGGCAACGACTTATTGGTGACCCGAGTTTGACCCTCGGTGCTCTAATTGGAAACTTCGTTATGGCTCTTATTATCGGTAGTGTGTTCTACAATCTGCAGGACTACAGCTCAAGCTTCTTCCAACGTGGTGCTCTACTCTTCTTCGCTTGTCTCATGAATGCTTTTGCTAGTGCTTTGGAAGTGAGTCTTTCGAACATATTGTTCCCTCAAACCTGCTGAATACTGACCGTCGCTAGATCCTGACCCTGTACGCGCAACGTCCGATCGTCGAAAAGCACAGTCGTTATGCCCTGTATCATCCTTCGGCAGAAGCTGTTGCGTCTATGCTCTGCGATATGCCTTATAAGATCGCAAACGTTCTCGTCCTCAATATCACTTTGTACTTCATGACCAACTTGCGACGCGAGCCTGGAGCATTTTTCTTCTTCCTGCTCATCACCTTCTTTACCGTCATGACTATGAGTATGATCTTCCGTACGATCGCATCCGCCTCTCGCACGTTGTCGCAAGCCATGGTACCTGCTGCCCTGTTGATTCTCGATCTTGTCATCTTCACCGGCTTCGTCATCCCTATCGATTACATGCTCGGGTGGTGCCGATGGTTGAACTACCTCGATCCTCTTGCGTACGCATTCGAATCTCTTATGGTGAACGAATTCCACAACCGTGATTTCGTCTGCGATGGATACACACCGAGCCCTGCGGTCCCTGGCTATGATAATGTGGCCCCGAACAACCATGCTTGCAGTTCCCCCGGTAGTGTGCCTGGAAGTCCTGTTGTGAATGGCGATGCCTACATCAACAGCTCATTCCGATATTACAATTCGCACCGCTGGCGTAACTTCGGTATCTTGATCGGGTTCATGGTTTTCTTCTTTATCACCTACATGGTTGCCGCTGAGCTCGTCTCCGAGAAGAAGTCGAAGGGCGAAGTCTTGGTTTTCCGACGTGGCCACAGGCCCGCACAATTCAAGGAGAAAAAGGGCGATATAGAAGAAGGCGAGGGCCCTCGCGTTGGTCCAAGCGTGACCAATGCTAGCCGCGCCAATGGCAACGATAAGGAAGCCGCCCTCCAGGAGCAGAACAGTGTTTTCCATTGGAAAGATGTGTGTTATGATATCAAGATCAAGGGCGAGCCGAGACGCATTCTGGATCATGTTGATGGTTGGGTCAAGCCTGGTACTCTGACTGCTCTTATGGGTGTCTCGGGTGCTGGTAAGACGACACTGCTTGATGCCCTGGCTGACCGTATTACTATGGGTGTTATTACTGGTGAGATGCTTGTCGACGGTCATCTCCGTGACAGTTCCTTCCAGAGGAAGACGGGCTATGTCCAGCAGCAAGATCTTCACCTGGCAACCACCACCGTCCGTGAAGCCCTCAACTTCTCTGCCCTTCTCCGTCAGCCCGCCGACGTCCCTCGTGCTGAGAAGCTCGCCTACGTCGATGAAGTGATCAAGCTATTGGACATGGAGGAATATGCCGATGCAGTTGTTGGTGTTCTTGGTGAAGGCCTTAACGTTGAACAGCGCAAGCGTCTTACTATTGGTGTTGAACTTGCCGCTAAGCCTCCCCTACTACTCTTCGTCGATGAGCCAACATCTGGTCTCGATTCGCAAACCTCTTGGGCTATTTTGGATCTCCTCGAGAAGCTCACCAAGAGCGGACAAGCCATTCTTTGCACTATCCACCAGCCGTCGGCCATGTTGTTCCAGCGCTTCGATCGCCTGCTCTTCCTAGCCAAAGGTGGAAAGACTGTCTACTTCGGTGACATTGGCGAGAACTCCAAGACCTTAACAAGCTACTTCGAACGTAACGGTGCTCCCGCCTGCCCTCCTGATGCTAACCCAGCTGAATGGATGTTGGATGCCATCGGTGCCGCTCCGGGCAGCTCGACTGATATCGATTGGTTCCAGACCTGGCGCGAGAGCCCAGAATGCAAGGAAGTACATGCTGAGCTGCAACGACTAAAGGATAATGCATCATCTGCCCCTCCTCCTACCCACGATCCGCAATCCTACCGTGAGCATGCTGCTAGCTTCCCTACTCAGCTGTATACTGTCACGCACCGTGTATTCCAGCAATACTGGCGCACTCCTTCGTACATCTACTCCAAGGCTGCTCTCTGCATCCTCATCGCTCTGTTCATCGGTTTCGTATTCTTTAAGGCCCCCAACACGATCCAAGGTCTCCAGAATCAGATGTTCGCTATCTTCAATTTGTTGACTGTGTTTGGTCAGCTCGTGCAACAGACAATGCCTCATTTCGTCGTCCAAAGATCGTTGTACGAAGTTCGGGAGCGCCCGTCCAAGGTATATGGCTGGAAGGTCTTCATGCTGTCTCAGATCATTGTTGAGCTTCCCTGGAACACTCTTATGGCAGTGTTCATGTACTTCTGCTGGTATTACCCTGTCGGCCTATACCAGAACGCGGCAGAGGCCGGACAGACTACGGAGCGTGGTGCATTGATGTTCTTGCTCCTCTGGGCCTTCCTGATATTCACCTCGACATTTACCGACATGATCATCGCCGCATTCGACACAGCCGAAGCCGGAGGTAACATCGCTAATTTGCTCTTCATGCTCTGCCTTATCTTCTGCGGTGTCCTTGCTAGCCCTGACACTTTCCCTCGTTTCTGGATCTTCATGTACCGCGTCAGTCCGTTCTCGTATCTGGTATCGGCTATGTTATCAACAGCTGTTGCCAATACCCACGTCCAGTGTGCTGCCAATGAATACGTGCACTTCGACCCTCCTACGGGGATGAACTGCAGTCAGTATCTGGATCCCTACACGATGGTCGCAGGTGGCTACATCGAGCCAGGCACCGAGGGACGCACAAGCGATTGCAGTTTCTGTACTATCTACGAAACCAACGTGTACTTGGCGGGAGCCGGGTCGTATTATAGTAAGTTTTTCCTCCCTTGTTTACTCCCTCGTTTCCTTCACAGCCACCGCCAGTCACATGATACCTGGGCGACACGCGTCCATAATATAGAATCCAGGGATGAGAGACTAACACTACTTGCTTTTCAGGCGACCGATGGCGCAACTTCGGAATCCTTTGGGCGTACATCGCTTTCAACATCGTCGGTGCGCTGTTCCTGTACTGGCTCACTCGTGTCCCCAAGGGCAAGAAGAAGGAGAAGAAGACCAAGAAAGAGTAAAGAATAATAACCCCAAGAAAAGAAAAAAAACTAAATCCCCAAAAAGAATGATATGAAATCGAAATCTATCACGACTACATCGCATATTTACACATTCTACCATTTCCTAATTCATTTACATACTCACTTATACTTATACTTCTTTACACGGCACCGCATATTACGGTAGACGAATTTTTCTTTTATATCTATTGTAAAACCTGCATCATCTGGGCGTTCTTGGATAACTACCTAGACTAGAAGAGGACCGCTCAGAGTGGTCTTGTCCCATGGGTTGGTCTGTGTCAACGACACGAGTGTTTGGATAATAGATAGAGGCTATAGTCAATAGAAGAGGGCGTTGCATCCCGAATGGCTTTGTTTCATTATCTCGCAACCGTGGGGTTGGAATAGTTGCCAAGTTACACCACGAGTTATGATAAATGAAAAAGTAAAAGGTCAAGCTAGCTGCCTACTGACGGGTGTGCCTGCGTAGAGCTATTGCAGGGCAATGCTACACTGCTAGGTATACTGTAGCATTTGGTCAAGCCTGGAGCAATAAAAACGTCCCGATCGGTTGTAGTCTACTCCTAGCTAGAATGTGTCTTTTTCAGTCAAAGCTAGAGAACCGATGGCTCGGATCAGATCGTATTAATATGTAGCTGTTAAATTGCGCTACTACGCAGCTTGCATTTCGTATATTGCATTGGTACAACTTTTCGGGACGCCACATCAGCCGCAACAACTAGATTGACGTTACGAGCCTAATTAGTTCGTTGCTTGTTACCAGTGCCGTGGAAAGTGGCAGGCTCAAAATTTGCTAGAATCTTGAGTCTCGGCCATCCCACTCGAGAGCCAGTCATCTTGGCGTTGTGATCTACGTCGCAGTGTACATTCCAACGTCAAGGACGGCACCGAATGATGAACATTGATCCCGAAACATGTACCGAGCATTTAGGATGTGAGACGTTCGGGATGTGAATCGGACGCGGCACCAGAATCCTTCTACCTAAATATACCGCGCGCTCAAGTGTAGATAGGTGGCCTTTTGGGGATGTGTGCTAACCATCATGACGCTGCATTCTGACGCTGCATTCTTGGGATGTTAATCAGGTCAGTCGCGGCTTTTATACTTACCCTTTCTATAAGGTTATGCCTGTCGAGAGCCGTTATGGGCCCCAGCATGATCAGAGGCTAGGTTAAACAACGCGCTGAGCTCGAAGTGAGAGATAATGTATTTCTATCTCGTAGTGGTATCATCATGGCTCATGCCGGTTGACTATGTATGTAGTATATGCGCGTAATGCCACCCTTATTTTTCTTGTTGGTATCTGTCCAACACCTGATGCCGTCCCAAATGTTTATTACAAAAAAAGACCGTACTTTGCTTCGCTCTGCTCCGTTCTCGCTTTGCTTTGCTCTGCCCTCAAAAAAAAAAAGAATAAATAACACGCTGCCGATTTTGCTCGTTCGCTCACTCTATAATTGTAGACGGCCAACGCGATCGTCCTTCTCGTATATATCCTGCATGGTCAATTGTACACCAATGACCTTGGCCTCGAAGAACTGGAACAGCTGGAAGAAGGCAGTGACGAATTCGAAAGAACTGCCAGACTTGTTAGCAAACGGCCCCAATTGCGACCGAGTCTTAAAACAATAGGGGATGTACAGCACTTACACAAGAGAAGCAATCAGGCCTATGGTCGGCGGCCACAGACCGACGTACCTAGACCCCCACCAGGGGTACATTATATGCGCAGAATAGATCAAGAACCCTAATGTCGGAACGGCAAGCAGCATATCAATGATAGTAAATTGGACACGTTTCGTGCGCCGTCTCCTCGCGCCATCGTCCTCTTCGGGCCCGCCGAACGAGAAGATAGTCCTCCCATTGACCGCGAGAGTGACTGGTGGCAGTCCGACAGTCCGCCGCGGTGACGGCCAGTATGCGTATCCGAGTATGCTGCAAACGCCATGCGCCAGGTTCCAGAATAACGTCAACCAACACAGAGAGAACAACACCTTGTGCTCCCAGGGCCACCAGCCTGCGTCTATGGTTGTATGTACACGGATAACGGTCGCGAAAGCTAGTATAGCATTGAATAACCTCGGAATAGCTATTAAAGGAACGTCGAAACGTTTCGTGCCATTGTCGTTACTACTAGAGGCGTTGTCGCATTTTTCGCAGGGGCAGTTGTGTATCGTTACCGCTGTGTGTTCCGAAGAGGACGATATTCTCGAGCTCGGTGTTAGCGGGCTCCGACTTCGAGATGTGGTTGTCGAAGCCGACATTATTATTGTTGTTGTTATTCGCGACGCGATTGAGTCTCAATTTTTCCTTCTTTATTCCCTTCTTTTCCCTCCTCCTCTTTACTATGTCTCTTCCCAATTGATTACCCAAATACTTCCAATAAATAATAGTTTCGCTTATTCTCGGTTCCTCTCCAGCTCATCCGTCCGTCCAGTCGAATATGCTATGCTTCGCTATAACTTCGAAAGAATCGCGCTACAGTCGGGTAGTACATGTACGTGTAGTGTACGGGTGTATGAGGTACATGTGTGTTGCTCGGGATCTAGAATAATTCGTCCCAAAAACTTGCGGAGGCAAGAAATGGTAGGGGCCTCTAGGGGTCGCGCAGGTGCAAGGCAGACCCTTTTTCTTTCTGAATGTACATGGACTGGTAGATAAAGGGGAAGCTTGCTCGGTTGTCTGTTAGTGGACTTTTTTTTAGTAGGGGAAACTTTCGGCGTATGGATGTCTTTGCTGCGCCTCCTTCTCACTGTCTAACAGTTCTCCAGCTCTTTTTATGTAGGGAATACAGGTACATATACCTGATGCACAAATATTTTAGTGCTCGTAGTGGAGGTATTACTCGGTCTGAGTCCCAAATCGTATTAGCTGCAACTATTATACACTGCACACTAGGATGCTTGAGGAACAGCGGGACAGGGCTGCAGCGTAACGTTAAATGAAAAAATAGAAGCATATGACGTCCCACTTTCAAGTTGGCTCTTTGGTTGCTGACAAGAGACCGAAACCCCCGTTTCTTCCTGTATGCGGCCACCTTCGCCTTCCGTAGGATTCGCAACCTGCGCAAGACACTCGAGGGGCTTATGTTTTCCTCTTTGTTCCCAGGCCTTGCCAAAATTCAGTCCATCCCATCCCATCCCATTCCGTATATGCAGCATCTTCAGTTTCGTCACGCCAAGTCTCGCATCACCTCCTGCATTACATCTTCGTGATTTTTCATGATTTTTCATGATTCTGTTCTCAGCAGACGAGCAACTTCAGACTTTAGACGTTATCAGTTCAATCCTCGGTTACAGCCTAGAAGCAAGACTGCGGCACAGAAGGACTTGTCCAAACACTTACAAAAATGGACAGATGTTGATAAAGATGCCTAGTATGCCTCGAACGGACTTATGGGATTTTCAGCTAAATTCCTTGTAGGCTTGGTAGGGCTTGGTGCTCCCCAAGTTGGGCAAGGTGTCTTTTTTCTCCATTGTGGAGTTGTGAAGATCTTGAGGCTTATGAAACGAGCTATACTGCCATGATTCGGCCACTCTCTCTGTTATTACTGCATGTAAGTTGCAGATTCGCTGCCACACTCCGGGTTAGCTAGTTTGGAAAAGGTAACCGACGCCCGCTATAACTCTCTTCTTATTATCAGGTTGCCGTCATTCCGAGCATCTATACACTATTTCTACCATCCTACCTCGATGACTGCATTTCCATGCGTCACCGCTTCTTCCACTAGGTAGTGATTGTCAGAGTCGCATGCATAACGTCACTAACCTCAGGAACCTCTGGCCAAGTTGCCTACCTATAGGAAGGTTGTTGGACTGCCAGTCCCGCCGATCAGACTTACGGTAGTCGTTACCTACAATCAGTTATGAATAAACATGTACATAGATCATCCTTCTCCGCCCCCAAGTCGGCCAGACTAGCTGCGGGAGGAGGGGAGAAATATCAGATCAGTCACTTGCAGTTGGGAATCTTCTATGATTGGAAGGCAATCCGACGCATCTCAGGGATCGTTTCAAGTCGTAAGATGGTAAAGATAGGCCGTTCCGAAAGCCCGTTGAGCCCCCCAACATCTCGCCTCCAATTGCAGACACCGAGCCAGCAGTCAAATTCAAAACGTACCGGCTTCCTACTGTACTTAGCAGCCTAGAGCCCTTGGAGGATTCTCACCTGCAGTGCATGCAAAACACTTTTCTATCAACCAACAAGGTGCTTCATACAAATATTATCCCTCGAACTGCACGATGGACCTTACCACTGATACGTGTTCTTCTTCTCACGTTTGTGGCTTGATCCTTCTGCTGGATAGTCCCTAGTAGCATAGTCTCGACCGACCGATAGATTCTTATATCCATTTCTGGACCCGTAGATAGGACACGGTATTGGATACTAATTTAGCTCTGTATGCCACAGCTCAATATGTACTAGTGTACGAAGCCATTGACTCAATTCCTAAGATATAAACCAAGCACATTAGACTGTTAAGATCTAGGAACGATAAACTCGAAGCTCTGGTTGCGAGAAGAGACTGAAAACATTGATATATCAAATATCAAGAGCCAGAGCCAGAGCCACCAACAAGGCCAGAATGCATATAGCACAAGTGCAATCTTGGCCCGAGGGGCCTAAGTATGTTACAGTGGACGATCCGCCTGCGCCGTCAGACAATCAGGTCCAACTCCGTGTCTTGGCTGCAGGCGCCCACCAGGTCGTCCGTTCTCGCGCCTCTGGAGCACACTACTCAGCTAGGCAGTTACCGCACACAGTTGGTGTCGACTGTGTTGCCAAAGACGAGGCTACTGGGAAGCTCTATTACGTCTTTACTCTCCAAGGGGGCACATTTGCCGAACTCATCAACGTCGACAAATCCATTGCCTATCCGCTCCCAGACAATGTCGATCCTGCCTCGTTCGCCGCCAGCGTCAATCCGGCCATGAGCAGCTGGATGGCCATCACTCAACGTACCAGCAATCTGCCCAAGGATTTCACGGCCGTCATCATTGGCGCGACTAGTGCTAGCGGCCGCTTGCCGTGCACTCTGCCAAGGCTTTAGGAGCAAGCAAGGTCATTGGCATCGGCCGCAATGCCACTACTCTAGAGAAGGTCGACGGTCTCGACGATTACATTGTGTTAAAACATGTTGTCGCCGAGACCGACTTCTCCAAAGTACAAGACTGCGACGTCATCCTAGACTACGTCTACGGAGATGCGACCGTACATCTACTATCTTCACTGAGCCGGGCGAAGAAGCCGGTTCAGTATGTCGAAATCGGTAGTCTCGCGCAGAGAACCGCCGAGATCCCATCTCACCTCCTCCGATCCTTCGATCTGACCATTCGTGGGGCTGGTGCCGGGTCTTGGAGCATACCCGCTTTGCAGAAGGAACTGCACACGCTTGTCCCGACTATGGCTCGCTGGAAACTTCTCTCTGCTAATTCGGTGCCGCTCAAGGACATAGAAACGGCTTGGAACGATAAATCTTTGGCGGGCGAGGGAAGAGTGGTCTTTGTCCCTTAGACACTGTGCGCCAGGGGCTTATCAAGTATCTAGTTACAGCTAGCATTAGGGGTTAGATGCGATATCTTAGTGGCACAATAGATGTTCTAATTCGGTCCAAGCCACAGACTTTTAGTGCTGACTCGGGCTGCAGCCGTCTAGGCAACACACCTTACAGCAAGATTTCATCCTGGCCATCGTGCTACCAACCCCATCCTAGCGATCTACTTGATCTCTAACATCTCAATATTCAGCCTCCAAGATCCCATTAAAACATCCCTACCAACAGACATACTATTATTACGTTACCCGCGCCTCAGAGGAGTATAACCACGTGGGCAATGAGATAATAATAGCCAGCCTCTGAATTAGGCAACGCTCACCGCACGTCGCCGGATTTACAGTACACGCCCACTTGCGCCGCAAGAGATGTGACATTAGACAAGCGTCGCAACTTCAAGATGGTGCTACAGCTTCATATCGCCATCAAAAGGTTGACGAGAAGGGAATTATAATTGATATGCCGCTTTATTTAAACGATACAGATTTTACGGGTTTTTATTTTTCACCAATTCAGATACAGGTAAGGTTATGAAGTTTTTGGATTTGACTACTATTTGTACTTCCGAGTAAAACGCCTAGAGGCTTTCCGGCCTCAAGCATCAACGAAGACAATAACCTCTGCCTCCTTCAAAACTGCCTATCCGGAACTTACTAGGCACCAGTAATAACGAAGAGTTCACCGGTCTGGTCGCTTGTCATGAACAGACGGCCTTTCTTGTCGAATGCGAGGCCGACAGGACGGAAACAGGCCCCAGGACACCTGGCAGTGTCTTGATTCTGCAGAATGTATTCCACAGCCGTGGTATCGGAGACATTAGCCACAGGTTCACCATTAGCGAACTTGATCTTGCCCAGGCGGAATCCGTCGGGCGGCACTCTGTCCCTACAAGCAGGTTTATCAGTGACATTGAAGCAAACGTGGGTACTTTTGAACTTGAAACGGGATGCTTACCAACTTCCATGGAATGCCACATATGCGGCACTTCCATCCTCCTTGAATTTGATATCCAGAGGCGCCGTATGAGCGGGGAAGACTAGGCGCGGTCCTTGGCGCTCAGTGCGACAGAAGTCATCCACATCTTCTATCGTGTCTCGGGCCGTCACCTGCTCAAAGGGCGTTCCTGCTATTCCTCCAAACTGGGATCCAATGGTGATTCCAGCATTGGAGGGGATGTTCGTGGTCTGCCATGCGGCAAAGCAAGCCGGGTATCCATAGTTTTTGCCCTTAAGGGGATTGTCTGCATCTTTGATGACGCCATGGTAGTTCAATTCCTCTGCTGGGTTATCGTTGTGTATGTCGACGCCGCTGCGCTTGATATCGTCTGCTGAATTTTCGACTGAATACTGAAGATCCTATTAGTAATGGGTGCTAGGATCAAACAAGGGGTTCGCAATTTACAATGCCGCCGGTCAAGGGCTCCTCGCCAAGCCCAACCGAGTTCCTCAGACCCCATCCCAGGACCTCGCCACCCGTTGCAAAGTTCGTCACGCTATCCGATGCCAGTAAATCTGGGATATTGAACATCTTAATAATGCTCTTCGCGGCTGCGACATCGGTGGTACTGTTGTCGATATTTCCATCAGAACCACGAGAAACTAAAAGGACGTCTGGAGCGCTAGCGGGTGCGAGAAGCGTCCTTGTAGTGTGACCTCCGCTTCTCATGCCCTGAATTATAGTCTTCTTTGCGCCAACGGTCCCAGCTTCGGCATCATATGGGTAGGCGTGCACGTCCGCCATGTTCGAGACGAAGAGGGTCTTGCCATCTTGACTAAGAGTGATCCCATGGTTGAGTGAAGAATCAGCGATTAGTTGGCCGCTCGAAGCTACACAGGCGTTCCCGTCGCTCTCAGTTAGGACGATCCTCCTGATGCCAGCTCCGCCTTGCTCAGACACGAGCAGATTTCCTGCCGTGTCAAAGACGAGGTCCCGTGGCCTTCTCAATCCATTGAGAACAACTTGAGCAGTGTAGCCATCTGATATCTTCAGCTGGGCTGACGGGTTAAGGACGGTGCAGTTTTGCGCAACCACTGTTGAAATAATTAACCCCAGGGTCCCAAATATTGCGAAGGCGGCCATCCCTAGGTAATTATTAATTACAATTGAAATCGCACTTCGAAGTCGCCAGAGGCCACAAGTATCAAGCCGGCGAATCTCTCAAAGGAAAAGGGATCGTACCAAGAAACCAGAAAACTCCAGTAATAGCGACAGTGATTTGTACATATATATGCCATTGTGCTTATCAGCAATAGCGGAATGATGCACACCTATGCGACTGGATTGTAACGGTTCTCTACATGTATAGCATGCATAGTGCGGAACCACCGCATTGTAGAGAACGCGATGAGACCTCGCATCCTTATCGTGGAGGACCAAGAAGCCGGGTATTGACCTTTAACCGCCGCGCGCATAATGCCCAGAACTGATCGCCTACCTTAAAAGGCAGTTTGATCTCGGCATCCGCCGTCGATCGTCCAATTCAGGTAACCCAGGGACGGCGCGCTACTTGCACAGGCGACTGTAGTCTCTGTGACGCAATTCGCAAAGCGGCACTTGGCAGACAGGGGAAGGGGGAAACCCGACGGTCGCCAATGACGTAAACCAGGAGACCGGCTCATTGATAAGGCTTCCCCCGGATTGTTGCTATAGCCTTTCGGGCCGCGGTGTTACATCTTCCACCTCTAAGACTTTGAGTATTTATGGGAACCCTGGTGTTGTGGTGCCAAGTCGGGGGTATACAACAGCAAACCTACGGATTTGAAATCCAGCACTCTGCAACAAAGGTATAAAGAACAAGCACTCATATCACAAGACTCATTACCTGTCTTCCGAACTGACTTAAATGTGTTTGCCATTTTTACGACTCTGTCCTGCCTTGAAGGGCTGCCCCGTTTACTAAGAGACATCCATTTCCAGTGTTATTTCAGAATTAACTACCCAGTTAATCCAAATACCTAAGGTAGATGTTTCTGTCTCATAACCGGGACTCTATATCACATTATCTTAGACAGTTACGTATCAAGGCATATCTATAAGCTCTATATAAAATGAAAAGCAAGATACTAGCTTGTTAAATTCCAACCTACAATAAGTATGAGCAATTTGATCCTAAAAGGGAGTAGATGAGTGAACTCCTATGTTAATACGAGAGAGCATATCTTTATATTCTCGAATTGATGAATTACCTCTTCCAAGCATCTCTGCTGGTTTAACATAGGAAGATTCATTATGATCTATAATGCTACCAAAGCCAGTGATAGGTACCGTCGCTCCAAAATGTTATTGGTGATTGTCGTGTCAATGACATTCACGCACCCCTTTTAAGTATCATATAATCTCATCTTTCAATCTGCATAAGGGCTAGGTAAGTAAGTAAGTTTTATGTGCTAAAACATTACTATTAAGCTCAAGAATTCACTTTGGACTCTCTTGATCTCAAAGTCCTAGACTACCAGGTACCTAACTTACCCATTACATCTTATACGCTTGATGGTCATTATTCGTAACTTGGAGCCGTTAAGAGAACATGGTTGAAAAGCACGCAAAAGACAAGTTTAGATCTATTTTGAGTATAACTACTATCTGTCTGCCTGCCTGTAGTTTAAAATCATAATCAAATACCTCTCAATATGAGGTTTCGTTACTAACATAGTTCTCGTTCCATACCTCTAGTAATGATACTTTCATGTAATAATAATATCAGACGTTGACAAATATCTCCCCGCCGTCCTCCCGTTTGTCGTCCTCCGCCTAACAAACCGTATTGTCAGCATCGTCTCGCCGTCGTTTCCGGATCTTATCTTGTCATGTTCGTGACTAATTTCTTTTCCTTCCTTCCCTAAGCAACTTAGGTACCTACTTGAGGAAGTTCCATCAGTCTTTAGGGCAAAAGAGCATCCAATCTTTCTCTTTTCACCCACACCTTCTAATTGGGAACGAACTTTTCTTGCAGACGAGGTCAACTTTTTTTCTTCCACTGAAGCATATTCTGAATACCTTGAAAAAGTCATTCACCCGGTAAGTACCAATCCAGTATGTTACTACCTACAGATGAATCTAATCCCATATCCAATCTAGCCACGATGTCTTCGAAGAGTCGACTCATTTATAACGCCTATTACGAGGCGCTTGAACAAGTCGTAGTAAAGTTAGAGGCTGACGCGAACTTCAAGAAAGCACCTCACGCTCTACGGAAGAAGATGGAGGAGTTTGCCATGGCTCAAGTCATTGGCGTCTAGTGAGTATCGCAGTAGAAATCGCCCTCCCATACATGCCTCTTGTGCTGACTAAAGTCATTCGTTGCAGCTCCGCCTCGGGATCTGAACAGCTGTCCACAGATCAAGTATCGACCGACGTTGTAGAGCGAACCGTCAAAAAGTACGCCGGCCCCCTCGGTGACAACAACCCCATCTCCACCACGGACAAGGGTCACCTGCCGCATGCGCACGAAGACAAGCTTTCTTCTCCGGTCGACGAGAACCTCCCGTTCGAGGATGTCGATCAGATAGTCTCCTGTGCGGAGGAGTTAGAAAATATCCTCAAAAAGGTGGCTATGAATGGTTCCGAGGCCGAGAGGAAGATCGCAGAGAAGGCGGGAAGACACGTCCAACGCGTGCAGGAGATGATGAAGAAGCTCTAGTATTTCGATTAAGGATCGTTTGTTTGGGAGAATAGTTCTGCTTGGCTGGGGGCGATGACTGAAGGTCTGGGGTTTATTTGAGCCTCAAGAGGCAGACATACGAATGCGATGCTTTTTTCTACATGGTTTTTACCATACCTAAATTAAAGACGAGTGACAAAACAACTGCTACTAATTCTCGTAGGAACATCGATGGTAGACGGTTGATGGTAGCTCAAGCTACCAATACTACGAAATGCAACTCTAGCTCCTTGATCCCGATATCCTTTCCCCCTTCACTTATGTGCATGCCCTCATCTTGAACTTCAACTCACACCATAGTCCCTCCATAACCAGCGAAAGAACACACATATCTACCTAGGTATTCAATGGATGAATAGCTGCGAGAAGACGAGGAACCAGAAACTACGTCCACGAATTCTGACTCTCCGAGCGACATCCGCCGATTCAAAAGGCAACCTCAGCCCCATACCCACCTTATTGGGTCTCTCCACTATCTCTTGCTGCCGTATGAAAGGTAGGTACCTAACAGGTTTATGATCAGGCAAGTAGCACGCCACTACTTCCCAGTTTATTACGTATTTCAAACACTCCTGCCTCTTTCCCAAGGATATTAGGAAGTCACCCTCGGGTATTGAGAGCATCCAATTGAACCTGTAATTCGATATCCAGTGTCCTTATCTCCTCCACATCGCAACTTACCTCTCTACTGCCTCGTACAAGAATCTATGATCGTGGCTTCTATATGAACCCCAGGGCAGGTGGGACCGGTTCTTGGCCAGAAAGTCGACATTTGTGGTTTCTACGATAGCCGTACAGATTCTTCCCTACCGATTGACCTCGTCACAAGTATAAGGAAGGCACGCATATTGTCACAGGAATCACCTCCGGCGCAAGAGTTATCATCAGTGCTAGAATCAATATTCAACATGGAGAAGCTGCATCTGAAAAGCGCCTTAACCTAGCTAAGCTCAATCCTTCTTCCAAGGCAAGTCATCATAAGATGTCTCTCCTGTCATAGCCTTTATTAGCTCGTCCCTGATCCATTCTTCACCTTCCTTCATCTCCCACTCCTTAAGATTGTTAACCGCATTGCTCATTTCCAAAACCTCCTTTTCGGATAGCTCCTGATCATCCGGCGGTATCTCATAATAATCCCCTTCATAGCTCGTATCAAAGAAATGGTACGCAATAATGCCACATAGCGCATCAAGTATTTCCATTCGTAGTTTACTGCCCCGCTTCTCACGAGATGCTATACGCACGAGAGCAGTACAGGCAACAGATACAGGCATGGTATAAACCGAGCAAGGCAAGCTGTTTTCAGCGTCACTAAGGCGAATGACGTCGTTGGGGGAGACGCCTGTCCAGGACAAAGGCAGAAGTACAACCCTGGAAACCCTGGAACAAATATTGTCGGGGTTTTGAAAGATATATCGAAGGCTTTGGTTGAGCTCTTCGGATGGATATTTCGGGGGTAATATCTCGCGATCGGCGGCGTGATAGCCAATATCAGCAGCAAGTTTCTCAACTCTATGTAGCTGCTCATCAGGAACGAGGAAGACAAGATCCTACTTATGACTTAGCGTTGGGCAGATTCAGATGCTGGACAACTTACGCTATGGACAATCAATGGATAGCCCAATCGGTTGAAGAGAGCATTCTCCCACTCAACAAGCAGGATATTATGGAGCTCGAGTTGTTCAATAAGTCGAATCATTTCTGTTGGGAGAGGCATTTTAGGAAGGCATTCTGTGAAAAGATGAAGTTTCAAATCAGAAATTCATTTCATTCAATGTTCGTTCGAAGGTTAATAAACGACTCAAAATATAGTGTATTTAGCAACCGTGGGCAGTATATAGAGTTTATAACAACTGTATCTAGAGCACGCTAAGGTTATTAAGTTGATAGACCAGCAAACGCTGCCTCCTCCTCCGCCACCCCATCCCTCAGGATCAAATTTGCGCCGCACCCCCAAACAAGCGGCCCTCGTAAAAAGCGACAGAACGAGAACTCGGACGATGAGCGCCCTCGCAAGAATCGCAAGTTGAATGGATCCAACCCATCACCCTCCCCTAATATCGCTAACCATCGTTCTCATCGCTTGGGGAGAACTTACTGGTGCAGATAGGAAGGATGGGGGTACTGGGAAAAGGAAGTGAAAAGAAAAGATAGCTCTCGTATGATGGAAAGGGGAGAAGTTATTTGCACATGATATAGGAGATAGATACTGCGATGTTGTTGTTTTTTTAAATCTCGAGTCCAAGTAGTTACCTAGGTATCTGCTATGACTTTAATGTAGTGTTTTTAATTCTCTAACTATTACATCTCTATGTGCGTACCTACTCTTTTGCAACGTGAGCCACATCGTGAACATGGCCCATAACGTTGGTATTTCCCAATGGGAGGGAGGTAGAGACACCATATAGCGTATCTTTAGGTACCTTAGGTAGTTTCTAGGTTACTTTTCCACTTGGAACTCACGATAAAATCCCCAAACCGGACATCCGGAAATACAAAATTTGGGAAAAAATAAATGCATTCCCGCGTAAAGGCGAGTTCAACGCTTCATCTTATGTTTCCGCCCTCGAGGCAGTTATTCACGGTCTAGGGTACATAGACTCCAACTTTTATTGCCATTTCGGCCTGACGCCTTTTGAACCTTCCATACAAATGCCCCCAGATATATGATGCCCTGAAACTAGAGCCGTGTCTTGACGGCGCCTTAGCCCCATTCTGCCAATTACATAGTAGTTTCTACCTCCTCCTGCTTCAACTCCGAGGCCAGCCCGATGCTCAAGCGACATGCGAGTCCGTATACCGAAAAAAAAAGAAAAGAAAATGTGAGATGTGTTACACCTAGCGTGAGTTTAGAATTTACAAAAATATACAATAACCGTCAAAAACTGATCTCGTGAGGTGCTAGAAAAAGAAATGCGAAATTGGTATCTCATTACATGTCGTGAATGCTGAAGGGCAACCACTATGGTTCGGAATTAAATGGGGATATGGAATAAGGATCGAGCACGTCGTTCTCGAGTTTGTATAATCAAATCATACCGCCTGGCAACCCCATGCCCGGACGTTTTGTCACAACCTGCCTCGACGCTGGAGGGCCGACATTAACAGCGGGCGCGTTGTTAGGAATCCTCGGCTGAACGGCTGAAGCATCGGATGCTACTGTACGGAGTCGTCTACGTTCAGGATTCTGCTCTTCGTCTCTATCCGCGCCTTCACCATTGCGCCGACTCAGGTTATCGAAGACGGCTCGGGTGTTGGAGAAGTCTTGCCTGCGTCTTGGGTTAATGGGAGGTAGAGGAGGTGCCGACCGGCTGTTGCTACGAGATCTATTCTGAGGGGCATCAGGTAGGGCCACTGTTGGGACTCGGGAAGTCGACATGACAAAAGTAGGGTCAGAGATATCCTTCGTTCTGATCTTACGCCTTGTACCCTCGTTCTTGTGGGAATTGTCGGGACCGCGGTTCGGGGAAGCCGAGGGGCGAGGAGACGAAGGAAGTGTAATTGGAGTCGAAGGATCTCGGGAGTATGGCGAGGGCATAGGTGAGTTAGGCGAGGCTTGATTGGAATCGTAGCCGCGAGATGTCTGGACATAAAGATTACCATTGGGCGCGAAGCTCCGTTGCCTGGCCGGTGCGGATCCCGGATACGGGTGCGGAGGCATGATGGGTGAACGTTTAATATCTGTTCCGGGTAGACCCGGAGACCTCATGGGGGGTCGTGTCGTAGTTCCATTTGGGCCTATCTGCAAATTTCCATTTGTCGCTGATCTATTCATGGGGCGTGCTTGTCGGTTGCTTGATCGTCCATCGTTACTCGAATCCGAGCCACTCCTGTCACGATCAGACCTCAACAGTTCTCGGTGTCCCACATTCTGACCTCCTTGCTTTAATTCGTCGCTAGGCCGTCCCTGTTGGTAAAATATCGGAGGGGGTTTTCGTTCCCGTTCAGGCGACCGTTGTCCGGATGGACGTTCTCGAGTAGGTGTCGACCGCACAGAATCAGCGTCCGCTATGGTGTCTGAGGGTTGTTGCTGGTGACGCGCCTGTGTTTCCAACTCCTTCATCTTCTGAAGCTCACGTCTCGCCTGTCTAAATGCACGAATACCAGCATGGGACTCATCGGCATCATTCGCCTTGTCTTCTGACGTCCTGTTTTCAAACGACTTCTGTTCCTTTCCACTTTCCTCCATCTGTAGCTCGCGCGGTGGACTGGCTGTCTGCGAGTTACTTGGACCGCCTATTCCGAGCATCTTCATAGCCTTGGATTGCGAGCCTTCTCGGCCTCGGTCAATTAACGATCCTCGGCTACTGTTTGGTCGTAGAAGGCCCAACGCAGTTTGCCGGGGAGGGGGAGGCTGGTCCCTAAATGACTCGATAGGTTCGCCCGATCTTTGGGGAGAGGCTGAGCGACTATCGGTTTCGACGTACGTTGTTAGCCGTTCACGTACTCGACGGGCCCCATCAGCAAGTTGACTTGCAAATTCGTCCCTGTCATTCCGGTTATTAAGTTCGATGCCGAAGCCAATGGTAATATCTTCTCCATCGGGAATATTTGAGGATCGAGATTGAACATCTGGCATGGGCTCATTAACATCTAAATCCAACGTCCAGTCGCGACCAGTATCTGGTAGCTCCCACGGGTTAGTGCTTGTTCCAAATTCGTTGAAGGATTGTGCGGCATCTGGATCGGGTGGAAAGCGGGACTCTAATCCTGAGGTCGTAGGTATCGCACCGTAAATTGAAGAGGCATTGCTGTCACCTCGCAGGTGCTGGCGTACCATACCACTGAGTCCAGTACCTGGAGCTGGGCCTAGGGTAGGAGAATCCGCGGGTGAGGCTCCCCTAGGATTCGGGGAAAGCGACAGATTCTCTCCAACAGGCGAAGGATCATCGCCGGATTTCAATGTGGGTGATAAAGGCGTTGGTATGCTAGAATCACGAAGCGCTGGATGTTCGCGGTCTGATGGTCGTCTAAGTAAGACTTGCGGAGATGGCTTGGGTGAGACCGCCGGAGAACAATCCGAGTCGTTAGGGTCGGCCAGGAAGGATGTGGAAGGTTCGTTGTTTGAGATCGATGCGATTACTGCGGGTACGGCGTCTACTTTCGGTACTGATTCCTTCCTTTGAGGTGACGATGACGAACTGGATCTATTGGTTATAAAAGACGAGGTAGGCTCGTCACGAGACTTTAGTGTCGGCGTTTCACGTCCTTGCTGTCGCTGTAATTGCCGCTGAGCATACCTCGATTCGTCATACGGCTGTGAAGGCTTTTGGAACACACCGAGAGCTGTGGCCTTTCCTCTGTCATTGGGGTGAATTGGAAGAATTGAGTTCTCTTCCGTCTCACTGATTGGGGGACTCAGGGGTGGCGCTCCACCAAAGTGAGACCGCATATCTGTGGCACTAGGGACACGAGCGCCTAGATCTGGAGTGCCAGCCGAGGAAGCAGTGGCAGGGGGACTCATGGATCGCAGGTTCGGTGCGCTAGACTTCGCGAGGATCTTTCGTTCCCCAAACCGATCTGCAAATCCGAGTGTGGTGGGCGAGGGCGAATTCTGCGCAAGATCAGGTGTTCGAGTACCAAAGGTGCGCTGTCGAGCTAGGGTGTCGATGCGAGATAGCGCTGAGGATTGCTGCTCTTGGAGGTCATTGTTGAGCCCAGGTTCGTATAGTCGTCTCGTACGGGTCACACTTCTCTCCAAGATAGGCGTAGAGCTTGACGAAGATTGCCAGTCTTTCAAGGACGGAGCCCGGTGGGAGGACGTTATCGAAGTCGCAGCGGTCGAATTTCTTGCCAGCGATGGGATGGAAGATGTCGTCGATGACGTTTCTCGCTTTTGATTATAGTTGCTGAGGACCGGGGAATCTGCGCGAAGAGCATCCACCTCCAGCTCATCAGAATTCCGTCTCTCTTTTTCTTCCCTCTCGTCCTCAGACGATTTCCGATCCTTCTCGGCCTGCCTCCACTTCTGAAAAGCTGATAGCGCTACATCGTCATCGTATAGTGCCCGACCGCCCATTCCTCCGCCAAGGGCCTTCGACGAGTTGGCCGGAATTTTGTAGATTTTCTGGCGCCCGCCAAATAGGTTGTTACCCTCCGTCGGTTTAGAACGTCCCATGACACTGCCACCCGTTAACGAATCTGCATCGTCGGAATTATAAGAGCCTTTCCGAGCAAAAGGAGCGGCGGCCTTGATTGATTCCACCTCAGCAATGTCCCCTAAGCCACGAAATCCTCCAAAGTCTAGCCTAGACTGCCTCTTCGGAAACAAGACGCTGTCGTCGCTAGCCTTACCAATCTTGGTGTTTGGATCATCCTGCTCCCGCAACATTGAAAATCGTGCGGAGAGGCCAGTCATCAATAAACTCGTACGAAATTCATCGGTAGATGGCAGCGCTGTCGAGAGATCAATCTCCACCTTTTCGGGTTCTTGCGTCTTCTTCCCCTTTCTGAACGGTCGGAATGCCATGGACGAATCGGAATCCTGTGAAGGCCGAGGAGTCGAGATGTCGTCCTTCGCTTTCTTCTTGGTCCTGAAGCGATTCATCGTGAATACTGTCCTGGTAAACGCCCGTTCTCGGATATATGGTTGATAAATTCTTGCAATAATACCCAATTATTGCTTTGTAACGAGCGACTTCGGATGGTGGTTAGAGATAGATTACCAAGATATCACGCTCTGCATGTCATGAACGAAAGCAAAGAAAGCAGGCGAAAATGATAGACTCCGGTTAGATTTAGTTCAAGACTTGAGAGCCCTGGATAGATCTAGGCAACGTTGGAAAATCAGATTAGCTAAGGAACGTATGGTGACTTCTGCCTACAGACGACGAATTGTAGGGTCAACCAGCGTGTTGTGAGATGTTGCGTGGGGGTAAGGTTAAGGGGCTCGCACTGACAGAGCGGACTTAGACGTGCTCGGGGCATGAAATACACATTATGCTAGGTGAACTGCAAATTGATTGGCAGAAACGCCTATTTGCCCTGTGTTCTGGAATGGCAGAAACAATTACTGGAAAGGGAAAATTGGAAAGAGAGAATCTAGAAGGTTATTGGAAGAGCTTACCTGAGGACGGGAGGGCTCGTGTCGGTAGTGTTTCACAGATCGATGGGGGGGAACCCGGAACCTGGACAGTCCAAGGGAAATCAAGCATGAATTTTGCAGATGGGCCGGTCGACGATCACACAACCTAATGGAGATGATCCGTCCTCTTTCTCGGAAAGAGCCAATCGAACAGCCTAGCCCTACAAGACGAGAGAAACGAAAATGGATTCAAAGAGAGTTCCTGGCCGTGATATCGTGACTCGCAACAGAATATACCGGAGAGAGAATTGTCGACGTCGCACAAGAGACCAATGGTTCGAGCAGAATAGGCTGGTAGCAGTCGAATGCCGCAACCCGACACCTACTGTGACTAGCAAATCTGCGAGATCCGAGCCCTGGGTTGTGGAATGGGAAATGATTGCAGGGTCTTGTGTAATGGCTCCTTTTGTTGCTTCGTCGAATGCCAGAGAATCACAACAATAACTTGGGATCTCCCTTCTGCTGCCCCGAGTAACTTGTCCTTGTATCAGATATTCCAATTGTTCGAATCGATCAATCGTGCTATCGGTTCGAAATCGGCCTTGGTATTGAGGTCAAAAGAGTGACTGTGGGTGAGACGGGAGTTGAAGCTGTTAAGGAGTGGAACAGTTCGACGGAGAGGACGAATGCCGAGGAGAAGAAAAATGAAAGAGAAATGACCACCAGACTGACAACCTGACGAGGGTGACCAGATTCATCAACTCGACACGGACCAAACCAGACCAGAACTAGATCAGACAAGACAAAACGAATGACTTGACGGGGGAGTCAAGGCGAAAATGAGAAAACCGAATGGGTGGAAATGGGGGCAACGAACATGGATGATTTGCGCCAAGGAAACGTTGAAAATGGAGCTTGACCTGGAATAGCAGCCCCTCCTCCCCTGCATAAACGGGCAGGGTCCTGCATAGGGTGTGGGCGCAGAACGCTACGCTGCTGTACAACCACGCTGTACCATCACGCTGTACCATAGTACGATGGAGTTAGTTGAACGGCTAGAGTTTATTAGCCAGTGTTATCCGTCGGGAGATTACACTGTCTCTCCCATGTCACTTCTGAGTCTCGAGATCCTTTCCAGATTAAGTTAGAAACCTGTCAACCTATTGGACAAGCCTATCTCCACCTTCTAGCATTTGTCTAAGCCATCTGCAGCTTAGATGACCCGCCCTAATTAGATAGCATGCATCCACTCTGCCACTTCTTAGATGGGACAAGATGGGGATAAGAAACTTTGTCCAGTGCGTTGGATCGCGTATCCCCGTGCTGCCCTGATAAGGCTCATTATTGTGTCTATACATATACATATATATCTTAAATCTTAATTGGAGATCGTTGCAAGTTACGATGCTACGTATGATATGAGGTAATAACAGTAAGAAATTGTTCTGACATCAACCAAAGGTCCGAGACAGCGGGCAAGCCGGTTCCCCTGATTAGCAACATACTATGCAATGATCGTGGGGAGTAATCCTAGCACACGCACGGGAAGCACGACACTATTGATCACAGCTAGGCCTTGGCGAGACCGGGTACGAAGAAAAAAATAATAATAATCAAAACTGAGACTGACGACATTATGGGACTATTTAGCAATGAAGAGTCTGCGTCGTATAAGCGAAGACTATAATTTGCCCTATTCTATCTCGGTAATCCAAGCTGGCGTTAAGGTCTATAGAGTGATAGAGTCAAGGCTCAGATACACCATAAGTAAAAGGTGTATATAATCGGTACATGCCGCAACGCAAGATTCAACGGGATACAGCTCCAAATACATGTACATCGATAGTACATAATTACCCTACATTTGATAACTGCACATGTGGTTCTTTCTAGAACGCGGCGATCGTAATGCTCTGCGATCCCTGTTACCACCATGCACGTACCCTTCAGCTCAAAACGAAAATCAAATCCCAGCTGAAGCATTTATTGAATCGTTCTGATAATTACTGCCTAAGCTACACTAGCAAACTAGACACTGTCCTGTCATGCAAGACTAGACTTGTACTTATGGAAATTACTCATGTTGAGACTCGGCGGTCGGTGGCGTTTTAAGGCTGTAACACGGCATCTGGGGAGTGCCATTCAGCTGACATGCAGCATCTCAGCCTCTTACCGCTTTGCATTGATTTCCCGTGCATTTCCGCCCTATGGCTCGGGCTTGTCTCTCGCTACTAAGGGTCATTTGGACGATCCGCTCGTTTCAATCTCACACTACTGCTTATGGCGTCCGCGCCGTTGTCATAGCTAGCTGGCTGAAATTGGCTCAGCTGTAACTACATAGTAGAAAATACGCAGTGCATTGAATGTGTGTCAAGCGTAGAAGAAGCAACTAAGACAAACCCGCACGTCCTGCCCCAGCTATCTAGGTCATGCAGCCACGGCACATCACCCGTCTTGACCGGTCTCCACCGGCCGTCTCATCGTAGACGTACGTACGTAGGAGGCGCAGACATCAAACCATATATACGTCCACACAGAAGACAGGTAGATCAGATCATAAGACCTGCATTTCTACGACGCTACATCTTTTTCTGTTTCAATGAGAGACATACCTCCTGTCAAAGGAAAGAAGGAGAAAAGTCCCGGTGGAGCCCCCCTTCTATCCTGTGTTTGTCCCGTATTGAGCATATCCATTGCCATCAGTCAACCCTCCAGGCCAATACCTTCTAACGCTTAGGCGATTTTGGCATTATTAATACTCATCGCGCTACCACTCGAAGGACCAACGGCGTGGTAAGGCTTGACTGTCTGGTGTTGATTGACAGTGGCGCAAGGATGGAAAACTAGAAAATTCAGGGGCATATATGAATTGGCGTCTCAGCTGCCTGCTTTGCTCGTTCATAACCTGTCAGCTATTCGCAACATAAGAGGTACATAAGCCGCACAGTATTTCTTTTCTTTTCCGTTTCTGATCTCGCACTATCTCGCTACACCTCGTCATGATATGGCAAGCAAGCTGATTGATGGTGCCAGTGCGCGCTAAGACCTATTAATGCGGATTGATTAAAGCTTCCGCGATCCAATCAAGCAGCCGTTCCTGGCGCTTGGCCATATTGGGCTCTAGCCCCTGAGTCGCTTACCCCTGAAATAGTGGATTATTTCCGCACCCTGTCCTGGCGTCAGCACGTACGTATTTCCTTTTTTTCTTTCCCCTCACATCTCGATTCCAGCGCATCAGTCGATATCAAGAAGGATCAGGTAAAAGCACAGTTACGGAATCAGGATTAAGCAGCTTGCTTTTGAGAGAGACTGAGACAGTACAAACATAAATATGTGTCTTGCATTGGGTACGGGTACGGCACAGCTGAAACATGACGCGGGGTATCCTGAGATATCACTGGGCACTCTCAGTGCTGGGTTGAGCTACCGAGATAGCGTGGGATCCAGCAAGACTAAAAGATTTTTTTTTCTTCTCATCCGAAGTCTAATAACTTATAACCCTTTTAGCAACCAGCGGCCATAATTCAGCCTTGCCTGCACACGCCAATGTAATATTATACGTAAGATCAAACAAGTTCGCGCGAAGCTCACAGCCATCAAACAATGTGGCGTACATGATTTTAGAGCCAAATATGTCGAATGCTCACCGTGAAATCCACCTTACCCTCCAGCTCGCCTTAAGTAGGTAGTCAGTTTAAAATGCGAGATCTCGATGGCCGGTCCTTGGTTTCTCAAGTTCCAACCGCGTGGATTCGCTCTATGACTTGCAACGCCTTCTTCCAACAAGCCATCACCGATCCACTTCGTATGAGCCTGGGCTATTTACCATAGAATGTCCCTTGACAATATATGATATTATAAGCCCCCAGCTAAAAAGCATAGGCAAACACAACAATCCACTTCACTCTTCCAGTTCTTTCAACCAACCCATCAGGTCAACATCTAATTCGGCCTAGTATTCAAAACAGAGACCTTGAGAACGATGATACATAGTTAGCCCACCGACCAATGTGCAAACATGATATTGGAATGCAGTAATGTTGGTTCAAGCCTTTATGTCCAACACGAACGGATCCCATTTCATCAGCATTCTCATTCCATATACCTAGAAGCGTTTGATTGGTAACATGAGCCGATGGGTGGGTACATTATCGGCATAAGCGGCGGCTCTCTACATGAACAGGTACATACACGCATATGCTGAGCGAGGCTCAACATCATCTATGTCTTTGCTAGTAGATTGCTTAGACTCCAACGCTCAACGAAATACCATTTATATCATTCAATGTTATACGCTGTCATACGCTCTCAACAAAGTTAGGCGGTTTGCTTCAACCGACACTAATACGTACCTCACAAACTACATGTCGCCGGCATAATTCCTCGCTCCCGCTAAAGAATCCTTAATCTTCTAAATACTCTACAGGACACCCCCCAACCCTGTAAAACCTACTACACGGAGATAATGTCCCGGATCTCGCAGCACACATATTACCAACGACGGTATGTACCACCAACAGCGCGTCTCACAGGAATGGAAGGATTTCCGAAAAATATTATATTCGTGTTTCATTCGATACCTTAGGTAGATAAGGAGGATTAACAGCCTCAGCCCAGTCTAGTCTTAATATACTAATTGCTCACTGAAATCATTGTGCATGCTTCACATCATGGCACAGTACCGCAAAGCGAGGGTCCTTGGTTATTATACCCTCGTGAGACGCGAACAGCCCCCTCAGATTCATTAATGTCGGCTCCTTGCGGATTGATGACGCGGGATGTCTTTCAAACGAATGTTCGACGAGATACCAATAAAATATTAGATCAGATATCTTATGTACCTTTAAAATATGCATTTCTTCATTTAGCCACACAACAGGGGAGTAAAGGTAAGCTTTTACCACGTGGAAAATGAGGTCCGCATTCAGCTCAGCTCGGCAAGATTCTTCCAGAGTCTTGGTCTAAAGTCCCTTTGGGACGCAATGCCCTGTACCGGTATATTACTTGCCGACCCGCCAGTGACAAAAAGGGTCAAAGGTGTAGTAGCTAGCTCCTTTTGAATCCAATCCATCAATGTAATCATCCCATGCAATTGATTAGTTGTAGGTATATCATGAAGCCACCGTCAGAATACTTCGTACGTTTTAACAAGTATATAAGCATGCCAGTTCGAGATTTACCGTGCTGGACTGGGAATGCAAAAAGAATCTTATCAACCAATCCATTCCAGGCACGTCGCGTCGAGAACAGAGCACTTATAAAGCACCGGTGGACACTCATCACGAATGCGACGCTGTGCTAGGGTACGGATACTAGCATGTAATGTCCGATGAGATCGGCCACGATGTGCGTCGCTCCGCGAAGTCCAAAACGTCACCCGACTCTTTTGCATTCGTAACTCGCCACCACAAGTAAGTTTATGATCGAGCGATCACAGAATCGAGATCGAAAGAGACCCAATAGTGAACAATAATGTTGTGGATGAGGCACCTACTATCCACCAAAGCAGCGACGACGTGAAGATGAAGGTCGTATCGGGTAGGGACGGTTACAAAACCGACGAAATAAACCTTCGGCTTAACGAGTAGGGCATATTCCAAGATAGATATTGATGCACAGAGAGGCGGATGAGGTCAGATCCCCCATATTGTGGTTGCTTTAAGTCGCATATTTGCAGTAATCTCTCGATTCATACAAAGAGCACTCATCCAGTCGAGGCGCGATATTTTTCATTTGTCCCAACGATGACCAAAACGTCTTTGCAACTTCCGGTTTTTCCCGCATTGTCGCAGCCAATGAACCCGCACGGCGGGACCCTACCGGTCGTCATCATCGTCGCCACCAGCATGCGGTGCGCTCTAGACATTGCGGGTGGTTCAACCTTCGCGATTATGTGTTGCGATAGTCTAAAGAAATGGAACGCACCAGTAGGAGATTCTGGCGCCAGAGGAAGGAAAAGGAACGTGGGGTGCGAACAGGCTACAAAATCGCCGGTCACGCTCGCAGTTGATCCTTTACGATCAACCCCAACCCTCAGCTTTTCCTCTTAGGTCTTACTGCATCTCAATCGCAAGCTATGATTCGTTTCCGCGAATCGTAATACCATGCGGGGTAGCTCTTCTGTGGTACGACTTGCGCTTGCGCCCAGTTCGTCCTCTGGACCCTGCGGCCGAGTCTGACTTGACTGCCTACTAAGTAATCGAGGCTTTGCGATATTTTTCTTTTCCTGTGAAGGGAGAGTTCGCCCTTGCGCGGCGTATATGAGGGCGGCCACCCCGTGGCAAAAGCCCTCACTGACACTCACACACTCTTCTTCATTGAAATTCTTTCACGCAGCTCTTCTATCGGAATCTAAATCATAAAGAAAACAATTGTTGTCATATACCTCCCATCAACTTTGATCAACCATCGACTCATCGAACAATACGAGCTAGCCATTCATCATGTATGCGGCCCACTGTTGCAAATGCGGCGGCATCTTCGTCATCAACACGAACTGCACCTGGTGCAAGCATAAGGAATGTTCCGAGTGCCATTGAGCTCTAGCTCAAGCTAGCTTATAGCGGTGAGGACCGGTTAGGCTCATTGCCGTCTTTTGAGGTGAACGTTACTGAACGAGATCCAGCTTTCTTCTCCCTTCCTCGAATCCGCAGCGGGGTTCGATCTTCATAGAAATGCGCAAGGCAGGCATCAGCAGGCACGGAAGCGGTCAGCTGCGTTGCTGCGGGACACCCGGATATGTGCTATTTTACAATTGCGTTTGAGTAGGTTTGGCTTGGCGTCCTAGCGATGGTGCTATTAATGGTAATAGGGATGTGTGGGAGGGAAAAAGTAATGGCGCTTTGGGCTTTCTCTATAGCTAATTGGGGTTGGTCTGGATATCTCGTCCTGTCTCATACACCTACCTACATACATCTACGATACCTTTCATATAGCTTCCATCGTTGTAATAGGATGTACAATAGTCTACCAATATTTTGGGGAAGGGAGGATACCTTGGTTAACGGTAATCTGGCCCATCCAAATCAAATCACATTTGACCCAAGCCCTTTAATATGAGCCACGATTGATATCATGTCATTTAAACATCGAAGGCGGTGGATATGATGTAAGGTGACCACTGATAGGAGATGCGATTCATAGGTAGGGACATGCTAAGATTGTCCCTGGAAGCATTTTATCAGTTATCAGACTGTGAATGGCGATTTCAGGCCTCCCGGAAAGAGTATTCGGTTGAGCGCCATGAATAACGAAAGATGGGCGTTTCATTAACGACCATAATTTTGCTACGTCAGCTTCACGTAAGGGAGATACTTTTGCGGGAGCTATTCTGAGATTCGCAAGGTGCCAAAATATGTGCAGAAGGGAGCCAATATCTTCGTCCCCGCACCACTGCAGCGCCACAAGAGATCCCAATTGTAGCCAACCAATGAGAAGAGTCTACAGCGATCTGGATACCTTTACATGGTAAATTTTAGGTGGCACAGCATACGGGAGGGGAAACACGGAAAGAGGTAACAGCCACGCCAATCATTGACCCAGTCATTCGGAAAGTCCGACAGCTCAATGTCTAGTATCTGTGATGGTTTCACTTATACGGTTTGCTTCCTCGAAGATTAAGATCCAGGGCCACCAACTCCTTGATTTTGCTAGGTGAGAAGCCAAGCCTGACCGATACTTGGCTATAGACCGTCCACTTAGAACTATCCACAATCCCACAATTCTCGGCTGAGGCTTTCTCGGAAGCTAAGCTATCCATAGTCTTAGGTAAAAGCATCATCGTCTAAAGACCAGTTTCAGGGTAGATACATTAGATTTGGTACATACCTCTTCTACCAACAAAACACGGTGCGTGCATAATAATTCTTTTCAGCTTTGAAAGCTCGCCATTTTCGAGATAAACGGATTTTCAATGAACCCAGAATACTCAAGGAATATTATGCGAACTGCTGTAAAATCCACTTGTTAGTCCTGACTTACCATGTTGCAATGTGCAATGGCGCGATAAGCCACATTAGAGCCCACTATTCACGAACTAGGCCGGCAAACAATGGACAAATAAGAAGATAGGACGCTTCCAGAACTGGTAGTCAGTCAAAACGACCACACCTGTAAGGGAAGGTCAAGGAGCATTTCATTGACTTTAGCTGCCTCAAGACACCACTGCCGCACTGCCACTACTCTCCACTTCAAGGATGCAAACAAAGGGGTAAATAGGTACCTGATAGCTACTATAAGACATAATACGATCTAGTCAATGATTTCTTGCTTCGTTCCTCAATCCAGACAATCCAGCATCTGATTCATGTTGATGTGTGTTTGTGCGTGGTGTAGCACTCGCAACAAACAGAACTCCATAACATTCTTCCCTTTATTCGAGTCAGCCGCCAACATCGCTGTTCAAGAATCCATAAATTGAGCAGGCGAGCGGAAAAACTCATTGGTCTAGAAACCATACTTCTTCACCTACCGCAAGAAATAGTGCCAATATGGTAAGTAATGATCAAAGGAGCCCCCTCAGCCAGTTCTAACAATCCCATTAGGTTAAGAAGGAAGATCTAAGTTTCCCAATAAGACAGAGCTCATCAGACAAGCTCGCTCTAGCTCCCTCAAAAATGGAGGACATCGACGATGTCCAAGTGAGCATACATCCTATACCCACACACGACGGGGTAATCGTCAGTGTGCAACTGCCAGTGCAACCGGATGACCCCCAACTTCATCATGTCCCATGTGATATTGTGTTGGTGATAGACGTTTCTGGAAGTATGCAACTACCAGCACCCGCGAAGATGAATGGAGATGATGGGCAGTTAAGTTCGGAGAACTTCGGGTTGTCGATTCTCGATATGGTGAAGCATGCTGCACGCACTATTGTCAGTACCTTGGATGAAGGGGACCGCCTCGGAATCGTTACGTTCAGTAGAGACGCCACGGTAAGTTCCCAACATCCGTACACAATATAAGGCCAATGCTAATCCAAGACTGGCGAACAGGTGATCCAGAAGCTATTACCAATGACACCAGATAATAAAACGTTGACCGAGTCGAATATTGAAGTAATGACACCGGATAGTATGACCAACCTCTGGCATGGCATTCAGAAGGGGATCGGCCTTTTCGACGGAGAAGAGAATACGGGGCGAGTGCCTGCAGTTATGATACTAACAGACGGATTACCCAATTACATGTATTTGCCATATCCCAACGTTGACTAGATGGAGTTACTAATATGGCCCATAGGTGCCCTGCTCAAGGTTATATCCCAAAGATACGCGGCACCTGGGAAGCTCTTCCAGCTACGCTTCATACATTTGGTTTTGGTTATGAAATCAGATCAGGGTTGTTGAAGTCTATAGCGGAAATCGGAGGCGGCAACTACGCATTCATCCCCGACGCCGGCATGATAGTACGTGGGCTGAGTTCGCTAACATGGCATCAGCTGACGAGATTTAGGGGACAGTATTTGTACACGCTGTTGCGCATCTTCAAACGACGTACGCCACCAAGTGTTCACTCCAACTAGTTACTCCAAAGGGTATTCATTTGCAAACGACAGCCGGCAAAAGCATTGTGCAACAGGAGCAAGATGCAGCGGACTACAGCACACTCACCATTCCCCTTGGAAATCTTCAATATGGCCAGTCTCGAGACATATATCTCGAAAACGTCGATGGCCAGGGTGATAAGACTACATTCAACCGCACTGTGGGAAGCGCTGTTATTAGTGCAAAGCTCACATTCTCACAGATGAGAGTTGTGGAATTCAGCAGCTTCAGCACCCAGGATGCGTCGGACGTTTATACCCTTCCAGAACATGTAATTGCTTACCATCAAAGCAGATCAATGATTTGCAACTTCCTGTCCTCTTTCTTCCCGCTCCAGAAAGACCAAGAATACGAAACCCGTAGGGACATCGACCCAAAGCGTTACCAGGCGGACTTCCAGCACCTGCTAGATAGTATTCCAGCTAGACTTTACAAGGACGAGTACAACAAATCTTTGATGGAAGATCTCGTAGGCAATCTACCTTCTGGGCAAGTCAGTCTGGCTCTATCCAGCACGGACTATTTCAACCGATGGGGATGTCATTATTTCTTCAGCTTGTGGAATGCGCATGCGAAGCAACTGTGAGTTCCTCTCCGAGTTATCCTCCTGGTTCCATAGCTCACCTTCTATGAAACACTAAGACTAAGACCTCGTGATTACTAACTTCCTAATTTTCCAGTTGTAATTCTTTCAAGGATCCTGGTCCCTTGATGTACAACCAGAACCCCTTTTTCATCAAATGCAGAGACGCCCTCGACCGATCCTTCGATACGATTCCGCCACCGAAACAGTCATGCCCTAGTGTCGCCACCACAAGTCATGTCAGGATGTCCTACCTGAACAGACGGAGTGGACCTTGCTTCACAGGGTCCAGTAGGGTTACGCTAGCTAGTGGGCGACGAGTACCCATCCGCAAGCTGCGACGAGGCTCGCGTGTATATACGCCAGTTGGGAGCAGGCGCGTTGCGGCCGTGCTGAAGACAATTGTACGTGAAGCTCTTATGTGCAAAATCGGCGACCTCGTCATCACACCGTGGCATCCGGTCCGAATCGACCATCCCGGCATGAAGCCTGAATGGAGCTTCCCCGCGCATGTCGTACTTGCATCCGAGCAACCACAGGTCGTGCTTTACTCCGGACCCATCTACTCCATACTTCTGCAGGCAGACCGCAACGTGGATGCCCATGTCCTAGAAGTTGGCGGTGTTTGGGCAGTCGCGCTGGGCCACGGGGTGGTTCGGGGAAGTGACGTTCGTGCCCACCGGTTCTTAGGAAACTATGAGAAGGTGGCGAGGGCTATTGCGAGATTACAGCCGGGGAAGGATGGCGTTGCGCTGTCTCGCGGAGTGAAAAGACGGGGCAGGGACGGGTTGGTTTGCGGCTTCAAGAAATACGTGCCGTCACATCACATCACTTCGGAAGGACGAAGAAATACAATGCGTGTTAAAGTCTGACTTTGGCATAGCATTCGTTCGGGTAACGATACCAGCTCATTTGTGTATTTCGAGATAATGGTATCTAAGCCTTGAAATGCTGCCTTTTGACTCGACATCGTTCCGTACGGAAGGGACCTAGGTACTTAAACTTATTACCTAAGCAACCCCGGATTGGGTGGATTTATAGGGTACATGTAGGATAGCTATCGAGCTACAGGGCATTAACACCTATAATAAGCTGAACAATTAGATTACGAAGGTATTTAGGTAACCTTTTGCCATACAGCCATATTGACTAAGCAGTCAACTTAGGTATCTATCGACAGTCAGTCAGTCAGTCAATCAATCAAACTGACGTAATAACCGTTGAATAGGTAGACAGTTGAATACCTAAGACAGTCTTATGTGTGTGTTGCATAGGGACCTAAGTATTGAGGTTGACGAAATTATGTAATAAAAGCCATTCTTAGAGCTTGCGATCTGATTGGTTCAATAATCATAGGAGGTATATGTGCTATAACTCACTATAGTTACAGTGAACTTATAGCGTTATATACACTATAACTATAGCGCTCCCCTATCGAAAAGTACCTAAGGCCGGTTGTGTCGGGATTTCTTATCCGCGCATGGACTTCTATTATGTAAGCGAGCCTTGACCATCTTAGCGATCTGGCGATCTTCATAGCCGATCCTAATCCCTTTCTGAGACAACTACATTTCAATTAAGAACCACGACCAAAGTTTCGAAAGATTAGTGATAGACTCGTTTTAAAGACCACATGCCCCTCTTTAAGTATTTTCCAGTTGAAAAGTAATTGTCCTTACCCGCGTTTATGTTCTCAACTAAGCCGTTATGCCCGCGAGAAGCTCGCTGTTAGCTGCTACCAACACGCCGAACTCAGACAGCGAGGGGCTCTGAAGGATGTCGGACACTGACACCTTTGCATTGACAGTGCTGGCAAGCCAATTGCGAATATCCACCCCGACTAGCGAATCCACACCATATCGCGTCAACGGCACCCTGGCATCGATCTCACCCCTTTCAATATTGAAGATGGCTGCCGTCTTCTCCGCCACAGCGTCCACGATCAACCTTGTGGCCTCGGGAAGCTTGATGGATGTTTTGCCTGCGACTGCTTGGATTAACTCCGCCATGCTGTCCTTTGCTCCTGCCTCAGCAACGGTCGCGGCCGTCTGGCCAGTCTTGGATCCTCTAGCTGCTAGTCGTAGGGTCCCAAAGCGAGGGTCGCGTTTGATGAAGGAGCCGTCAGGCATCATATCATAACTGGCTAAGCTTAAGATGACTTGACTATCGGAAGGATTTGGACGCAAAGGGTTGCGGATCGCTTCTTCAAGCGAGTCTAGTAGACGATCAAGAGGCATGGAAACTGATCCCAAATTTTCGATATGCGACGGAGCGTCTTCTTCACGATGTCCTAACTCGGGTATCCAGCCGACACCCTTGATGATGGGAAGGTCAAGAGCTGTCGCAGCTTGGCCGTTAGCAGTGCGATGGCGTGCTAGGGCGTCTTGGAACGTATTGCCCGCAGCATAATTCGCCTGTGACGTGTGACCAATTACCCCAGCAACTGAAGAAAGCAAAATAAAGAAGTTAAGCTCTGGTAGGTGCGTGTGCAAGTTATAGCTACTGTCCACTTTAGCCTTGACCACACGCTGCCATTGCGCCCAGGTCATGCGTTCAAGTATCGTGTCCTAGTTACCAGTAAGTTTAGAAGCACGGCAAGTGTCAACAATTCTTCACTTACGTCTAACACCATAGATGCATTGATGACGCCTTGGATAGGTGGCATTGTGCCGGAGCATTCCGCTAGGAGTCTGACAAGTTTCTTCTCATCTGCAATATCGCAGGAACGCATGTAGAGACTGCAGTCTGCTGCTTTGGCTATTGCGTCTAATTCGGCCGCTTTGGGGTGCGCCTCAGCGTTTCGGGATACAACAAGCAAGTTCTTCGCCCCTTCACCTATCAACCACGAGACAATTGCTGAGCCTACTCGGCCCATGCCACCCGCGATCAAGTATGTGGCGTCATGGCTTAATGGCAGGGGATCATGATTCTCCTATCGTCCGGTTAGTTTCCGACTTCGAATTTGTCCAACACTACGTGAAGACTCACATGAACGTCAAGGATAGGGAAAAGCCTAGGCACATAACATATCGAGTTCTTGACTGCGTACTCGAATTCCAAGTTGGAAGAATCGCAATTGTAATCAAAATTCTGCTGAATAACGTCGATGATATGCATAATCTTGTCATTCGTCCAGGGATTTGCATCCGGACCCGGCGAAAAGTCGAGTTGAACACATCTCTTGCTTGGATCTTCTTGTCGCAGGACCCGCAAAAGACCCTGAGTCTCGGCATGGAATAGTTGTTCTGCATCAATAGCGCCGCCGCAGCTCAACCAGAGTAGACCTCGGCTGTTAACAAGAAGGTTTCGGAGCCTGTCGAAGGCAGCTTGGTCCATGCCATGCACAAAGGGACTGCCCATCTCAGCAATAACAATCGACAGTTTACCATCCCACGTTTGAACGTCATATAGGTTTTCCACGACGGGCACCACTCCTGTGGCATTATTGATCCCCTCGCTGAGTTCTTCTAACCATGGTCGAGGTGGGCAGATACCTGCATAAACGAGGGAAATAGACGTTGGGAATACCGGGCTCGTTGGCGCGCTTGAAAGAATCAGACTTGTGCATTGGAATTCAGGGTCTTCATAGTCGCCAATTTCGAAGTCGATCCCAGTAAAACCCGTGTTGCGCAAAACCTTGTCCCAAGTCTTGAGCGATGCATTGGGACTAGTTTTCCTGTCTTCCTCTTCAGCCAGCCACCATCCTTCAAACGTTCCAAAGATGATCTGCATGTCTAGACGATCTTGTGTAGTCTCGACCAATACGAGCTTGCCTCCTGGTTTAAGCAATTTCCTAACGTTCGCCATAGTCCTCTCAAGAGATTTGGTGGCGTGGAGGCAGAGGGAGCTAACGATGATATCATAGCTTCCGGGACTAAAAGACTGCTGTAGCGGGTCCGACTCAATATTGAGAGGTTTGAAATCCATCAAATCGACCCACGGGGCCAGCTTCTTCTTCGCAGCTTCGAAGAAACCCGAGGAGACATCCGTAAATGTGTAGTGACCGAGCACGGACCTGGATCCATCTGCTTTGGCGCCGAATGCCTCGAGCATAATCTTTGTGGCCCCCCCAGTGCCTGCTCCGATCTCCAAAACATTTGCTCCGGGTCGTTTCACTGCAAGCAGCTCCGCCACTTTGGCAAGATGTTTGTAGGTACGGTCTTGGAGCTTGGGGTAGTCCATATAATATCTGTTCAATAGGCCTCCCTCCATCATTAGCTCAAGCGGTGTGACCTCGCCTCGCAGGATCTTGGGAAGATGCTGTCCCACGCGCACAATGAGCTGCCCTGTAGCGCCACCGTTGGTGTTCATTTCATCAGCTAGCATCTGCTTAGAGGCCTGGCTCGCCTTCGCCCATGTACGGCTACGTGGTGCCAGAGCCCCACTCGCTGCGAGATCTATTACTTGCTTCATCCAGTTGTACATGGCCTTGAAGTGCCATCCCCAGCTTTCTACTTTCTGGTCGTCACCTTCCAGCTCACGAACGGCGTCGTAGATGAAGTTATAGGAGAGACGCAGTATCTTTTTCTCAAAATCTCTGTCCCGATCTCCTAGTGTGATTTTGATCGACTCTCGAAACGCTGTCGGCACACGCGACCAGATGTCAAGCTCCCAATTCATTCTAGAGCTTATTGGCGCCCTGTTGTAGTACTGACCATTATCACTAGCGCGGATTGTGGCTTCGGCGTGAAGATTCTTTATCTGAAGCACTGGCGTAGCGTCTTTTCCGCCGTGGTTAAAAACCATGACATCGGAGGTAAGGTGCTGCCTATCGGACTTCAGAGTCTCGGATAATGCCTGCAGCTTCTCGCCCCGTTGCCTGTGAAGTTCGCATCCGATAAAAATTGTTTCGATAGTTCGTGGAGAGATTGTGCAATTTTGTCTCGTCTTTTGGGCTAAGCCACTCATTGTACCTTGGATGATTGACTCCAGGGTGGTTGGGTGAAGGATGTAGTCGTACGTCTCGCCAATAGTAACTTCCGTAAGTATCCTGTTCCCCGATGTTTTGATGTCGGTTATGTTTTTGAAAATTGCCCCTTGAAGAGTTCCTAACTCGTTTAAGCGTGTATACAATGTGTCGATATCGACCTTGGTTGAATTGGTCCCTGAAGCTGAGAAGGTATCTGGCCGCAAATCGGACTCGGACATTTTGTTGTGCTCAGCGGCCACGTAACCTTTGCAGTTCTCAACCCATTCATTTTCTCTACTCAGAGAAGAGAGAGAAAATTCATACGAGCCGTCACCCAGAGGACGCATGACGAACTGTGTTTTAATGCCGTCGGTAGCGTCAGGGATTATCAGATCTTCACCGATTTCTATGTTCTGAAGTCTGAAGCCGCGCACGGTGTCGTTTGACTTGGTGAGGAGACGTGCTGCCTCGATCGCCATGCAAATGTAGCCTGTGGGAGGTAGTGCAACATGGGAATCGACTTTGTACTCTTCTAACCACGGCACGTCTGCTGAACGCAAGAGGTTTCGCCATGTTGGAGTAGGACCACCACCAGGAAGTAGGCTGCCTAGGAGTTCGTGAGGCGCGAATCTACCTTGGCGGATCTCTCTGCTGATCCTTGATTCCGTCCAGTACCGTCTTCTATGGTTCCATGGATACGTGGGTAGGTCATGTAGGAAAATGTGGTGGCCACCTGTCGGAAAATTGACGGCTGAGATGGAGACAGGATATCCTCGTGTGAGAAGGTCGCAAGCAAGGCTGTGCATGGTCTCTACTGCGTCGACTGACCTCTGTAGACAGGACACGTACGGCATTTCGCGTCCCTTTAGGATTTGGCGAATTGGACCCGAGAGTGTACTGTGAGCTCCAATCTCGACAATAATATCAACTTCCGCGATACCGGTCTTCCCGAAGCACATATTCTCGAACGCTTGACTGAAGAGGACAGGACTTGTCAAGTTGCGGACCCAGTGTTCTGGAGTGAATGCCTCCGGTGAAGAGATAATCTCACCCGTCACAGGAGAAGCAAACCGTACGCTGGTGTCTACCTGAGCACTTCGCTTGAGAGGCAGGATACTTCTCAAACTGTCCATGTATTCTTTCGCGATGCACTGCATGTGATGAGAATGGTAGGCCAAGGGCACTTTGAGCTTCCTCGCAAAAATTCCGTCTGCTTGTAAAGCGGCCGAGATTTCATCGATCGCCTCAAGGTCTCCAGATAGGGTAACACTACCCGGCGAGTTAATGCAAGCAACGACTACGCGACCGCTGCTGGTGCTAGCAATGTACTTGGCGGCTTCTTCTGCGCTCAATCCAGCAGCCATCATACTACCAGATAAGGCGGAAAGATCACGGTTCTGAAGAGCCAACTCGCCGCGGTAATATGCCACACCTAGGGCTTCTTCAAACGACAAAGCGCCTACAGCGTAAGCGGCCGCGATTTCTCCGCTTGAATGGCTCGTCACGGCCGAAGGTACAATCCCCCAAGACACCAGAAGATCAACCAAGCACAGCTGAAGCGCCACTGTAATCGGCTGACTCAAATTGACCTCTGACACCTTCGTTGACTTCGCGTCCCTGAGAAGTTCCTCTAAAGAGAATATTAGGAACTTATGTGGTCAAACATCTAAAAGAGAAAGGATTTACGAACCGTACAAGGACCATGTCGCCCCATAGCCTTTCAACGCTTTGTCTGCTTTCTTGAGAGCTGACTCAAATATGGGGTATGCTATCAGCTCTCGGCCCATCGCATGCCATTGAGCCCCCTGACCGTTGAATACGAAACCGAGCCGAGGTCGCTTGGCCGTAGCGTGCGGCGCGTTAGCTGAAAGTTGTTCTAGGCGGTCGGCCAATTCGTCCACGTTCCCGGCTCGTACAGCTACGACGGCGGGCAGTCGGGATCGCCGTTCCGATAAGGTGTAGGCTAGGTCACCAAGACGATAGTCACTCAAGGAGCTACGGACATAAGAAGCGAGACTTGCGACCCTATTCTTCAACGCTGCAGAGTCTTTCGCACTGACAACATAGATTCGATGTGTCAGAGAGCCACTACCACTGGTTCCGTTGGCTTCGTTAGGCCTCCCCCCGACTTCAGGAACTCCTTCTAATATGACGTGCGCGTTTGTGCCGCCATACCCAAAGTTATTGATTGAAGCCCGAAGCGGCTTATCACGGGGCCATGGTGTGAGAACGGTAGGCACCTCGAAACATGTTAGTATATTCAATCGGCATTTGCATGTTTTGGAATACTTACCTTCAAATTCCACTCTTTCAAGGGAATCTTGGGACTCGGGATCTCATAATTCAAATTGGGCGGAATCTGTCGGTGCTTCATGGCCCAGACTGCCTTGATAATGCCTGCGAGACCGCTCACAGGCTCACAGTGCCCTATGTTCGTCTATTGCAATCCATGCGCCCAACTTTGCCCGTGCGGCCTAAGTTAGGCGCAGGGATTGTTCAATTAGCAGATATTCGGACGACTAAGTCTTAGAAGTGTTCAGCCTACCTTGATCGAGCCAACCAGCACAGGATCGTTACATTTACGACTCTTTCCGAAGGTCTTTGCTAGTGCTTCTGCTTCGGTGACGTCGCCGACTTGGGTCCCCGTCATATGGGCTTCAACATAACCAGTCTCTGAAAGCTCGAGTCCAGCTCGCTTGTAACACTGTTCTATTAGTCTTATTTGCGCTTGGACGGATGGTGACGTGATGGAAGACGTCTTGCCATCCTGGTTCAAGCCAGTCTCCCGGACCAGAGCGTGGATACGGTCTCCATCTCGAATTGCTGTATGGAGAGGTTTCAGAATCAGAGTAGCGACGCCCTCTCCGCGGCCATACCCTTGCGCGCGGGCATCCCACGCGTAGCATTTCCCATCCGCCCCAGTCATGCTATATTATCCTTTAGTGAGTATTAACGTTCACAGGTCGGACTAACTCTACCTCAAGCTAGACTTTGCAATGAACAGATCCGGGCTGAGCATTAAGCTACTCGCACCGACAATGGCTATATCTGATTCTCCTGTATGGATACTACGGCATCCCTGGTGTAGTGCGACTAGACCAGAAGAACATCCAGTATCGATGGACATACTCGGCCCATACAAGTCGTAGAAATGCGATATACGATTAGAAAGCATAGCTGTGCCGTTCCCGGTAAGGAAGGCAGCTGGGAGAGACTCCGGGTCTCGAGCCTGGAGCTCATGATAGTCTTTCCCGTAGCATCCTGAAAAGACCGACGTATTTGATCCAGCTAACCTTTCTAAAGGGATCCCAGCTTTTCAGTCACGTTAGATTATATGACTAACAAGATGAGTAGTTGCCTGGGAATGCTTCATACCGTCTTCTATTGCTTCATACACCGATTCCAACAATAATCGGATCTGAGGATCCATTGCCTGAATTCCGTTAGCTCGTAATCTCTCTTCTCTGGGTTATACTTTTATTACACTAGCAACGTCGGCAGACAGGTTGAAAAACGCGGCGTCGAACAATGCGACGTCTTCTTCGAGGAAGTATCCTCCTACAGCATGATTCTATCGAGTCCCGGTTAGCCTGCCATTCCATTTGTCTTCGATATTCAAGCAGTCTAAGGCATGAGAGAGCTTACTCGACCCCTTCTCCCCTTTTCTGGGTGATAGAAAGATTTTGCGTCGAAACGATCCGCCGGGATAGGAGACCAACCCCCCTTTCCGGAGGCGCACAACTCCCACAACTTGGACGGACTACTAGCTGCTCCTGCAAACCTATTGCTTATGCCCACTATAGCGATGGGCTCAGGTAGAGAAGCAGTATGAGCCTCCCCTTTAGCAACACGGTCACCATTGGGAAGATGTGCGGCATGGACGCCATTAGGCATATGGTGGAGAACCATGTTGAATGAATGGATTGGAAAGATTTAGGTACGTTTCACTGGCGATCAACAATACATTGCGATTTTATCGTGAATTTGAGGAAATCGGGTATCTATCAACCTCGCCCCTAGGGTACTTAGTTACATTGTCGCTCTCAGCCCAGCCTCGTATCGCATCATGTCGAATCGTGCAGATACGCATCAGCTACATCCACGTTGAGTCGAAGTTAACTATGTCCTGTCAGCTCGAGTCCTAGGTAGATACTCGGTGTAGACTCAACTCAGTCTAATTGAATGAGTTAAACTTAGGAGTAAGTCGGCTCTTTGAGTCTATCCACTGGCTTATTGTCTTACTCTAGAGAAGAATGGAAGTGTTTAGTCAGAATGCCGCTCACTTTCCATGTCACCTCTACTCTGATGTCAGATAATGCAATCATTACGTGATTCCTGACTCGGATTCTTATCTCGACAACGAGACAAGTTAGATTAACTATCATACGTGATCCTCGCTTAATCCTCCTGACTACGGTTGCCATCGATCCTTTCGGGTTTTCGGAAGGATTCATGCAAGGTCAACGAGTTAAACCCGAGTTGTGACTTGCAGGACTTACGATAGACATCCGCCACTATATTCACATTCTCTTGGCCAAGTCGGCTTCAAGCGGTCAACTGTTAGCCGTGCATTAGCCTATTGAGGCTCGCAAGGAAGGAGAAACGTTTGATATCGTATTCTGTACTATGAATAACTGCGCTTTGAAATACGGCTATGAAATTCGACGACGATGTCGTGCTACAAATTCGAGTGATTAGGTACGTCGGCCATGCCCAGTATCCAAGCATGATCTCAGATCAAATTTCAAGAGCTCTACGGCAACAGTTATCATTGCTTCCTTGGCTTGAACTGATTTCTCTGTGGATTGTCTTTCGTGGGGCTAGCTACCTAATTGACTCAGGGTTGACATTGTCCCATTAAAGTGGCAGACAAAATTTCCCAAACTCCTCGTCCCCCAATAGATTTTCCATCTCATCGTCAAATAGACTTATGTTAAGCTCAACTCCGCCGTGGCTCTTACGTGGCATGATAAAAGCAACGCGGACAAAGTCATTGTATGGTCCCATAGAAATACGTAGCTCTTCAGCGCGGCCACCATTCGCAAATCCAACATCCCCAAAGCATATATCGCCGATGGGAAAGAGTAGGTTATTAGTGATAAACATGTCAGCGCCATCAACGCCTTTGAATCGTTGCCGCACGAGGGTGTAGTCCTCAACATCCCGCATCACGGCATAAGCATCGTGCATAACTTGGGTATTAACCCGACGGGCCACGCTTCTGATTGCCTGTGCCACGTGGCCCAGAGGTGTAGAATGAGCTGTTAAGTCCGCAAGTGGCAGGGTCGCATGGTTGAAGAAGCAACAGGCCCCAATATAGCTAGGTGGTACTGCCTCCGAGAAGTCCGCTCGTGCTTCGACAGGCATCTCGAGCACAGACTCATCTGGGAGAGCATTGCTGGCAGCAGACTTTCGCGCTCTAAGTAGGCATCGCCATAACAGCGCACTTATTGTGTCGCCACTGGAAAGGATTCCTGGCCCCGTCTCCTTCTCACATTCCTTCTGCAGAGCTACCATGTTGGTATGCGACATGTAGAACATGCGTTGCTTCATGACCCTGGGAGGAGGTACAGTGATTATTTCCTTCAGGGGCTCGAACCCGATGCCGACTAAACCTCGCGTCCATGGGTCGGCCTCTGCCGATGGATGGGCTATGCCTTTCTGCACCCAGAGGCGGTCAAGAAGAGTACGGTCCGAGCTCTCAGCCGATATTTGTTCTTGTTCGACATCCCCACTAGTGTCGCCATGTAAGCCCCTATAGTTCTGAGCCCACACTTTCATGACCGTGACCATGCCGGTACCATCCAAAGCTGCATGGCAGTTGGAGACAGCTAGGATGCAGCATCCCGGAAGAAAGTTAGCCTGGGAAATGACGAGGTCCGCGCCCGTGTCTATGTCGCCTAAAATTGGCGTTGACAGCAGATCCTCGTGCTCAAAGGCGTCGACGGGAAATCCGTCCTCCTTGAGGTCCTCATAGTTCCACTCCGTTAGGAGCTCTTTAAAGTGTAGCTGGTATGGTCGCGGTCCATCTGGGTCGACGGGCCGGTAGCGTATCTCGCGCTGACCGGGCCGCCATCCAGAAGCGGCTGGCTCCTGACGGTACACTTTACCACTAAGCCAGGGTAGTTGGACGAATGTCTTGTGTAGAGCTTCACGGAGATCGTTGAAGATATCAACAAAACTGGCATCCGGCTTTAGGGCGAAGTAGTACAAGAGTTTGACATAGTTTGGTGGATGGAGGTGATCAAGGGGAGTAAGAGTCACGTGGATCTGTTCTGATGCCATGATATGAAATATTGTCTAAGATCTGTCACTGGCATTGATAACCTTGCTGAGAGCCGGTCCCTCCCTGACATAAATTCCATCAGAACTCATAGATCTATGTACCACGCCACCACATTATGGAGAATATGCAACGTAGCCTTGACATTGCCAAGTAATGTACTAAGTCGGCGTAGAGTGCCGTACGGTATTGAAAACTTACCATGCGTCAACTCCGTCTTTAGCTCAGAGTCAGGAATTAGTTTGGAAATGTGCAAAATAGCATTTAGATGCATCTTAGCCCTTTTGGCGGTGTAAGCTTACACGTAAAGCGGACATTCATTATTCCTTTTCTTTATCATGATACCCGGGTTGACATGGTATAGCCTTTTATGCCTATTGACAAGCCCGAAAATATTCATGGGTAGGATTCAGTGGTGAGCAATCCTTCGTGGGGAGATCCAGTCTTATAGACCGTCGGTAAACATACAACTGATCAGAATCTGCCCCGGCTACCAATAACACATGGTCATAGGTAGGTAGTTACCTGTCCGTTATGATGGCACATAGGATGTACGATTTAATTGCATCGAGTAAATTTCGTAGGGCCCATAAGAGTGAAAGCATTAAGTCTGAAGATTAAGGCAAAGCTATCCACTAGATGACAGGTACGTTGCAGAAATGGAATCTGAGATGGTTGGCTGGCCGCATATACGAAGCAAGGGGCATTGTATTCCAAAATGCCCTTTGTATATTATTACATCACGAGTATTCGGGAGTTCACATTCGAAGCCGACTGCCCTCATCTAGAGGTGTGCTCCTCTATTGACTAAGACATACAAGCTCAAAGATTACAGATGTGTGAGAAATAGGCTTGAAATGAAACTACTATGCTAGTCTAAATATGAAAGTTGAGTTTATCGCGATAGCGTAAAGAGCTATCACCTCGAAAACATGGGTACCTGACAATCTTGTTGTAGAACTGGCTCTGTAGGCGCGGATGGGCCAATTTTTCGTCGGTCTCGAATATTATTGTTGATTAGGAGTAAAGTATATTTAATGAGTTCTTTGATGAGATATGGCGCCCGCGTACCTCTGCAACTAGAATTCCGCGGGCACTAGATGCTAGGGAACATTCTATGTACGGGAATAACTTCAAAGAGCACGACGCATAGAATAGGTATATTTGTGGTATCTAAGCGATAGAGCAGGTGCCGACAAGTTTCCTAGGTCTTGACCTGAACATTCTTACTCATAGCCCGAATCTTGTGGCCATAACGGTAGAGCAAAAATGGTACAGGAGCCATAACAGCCATAAGCGCACCCAAAAGAGTGAGCGTGAAGTGTGGGCCCAGGTTCTCATACATAGGGATCGAGGCAGGGAGTAGTGCGCCGGCGATAATGTAGCGGCTGAAGGTCATGAAAGTGAGAGCCGACGCAGAATATATCGTGTATATGAAGCAAATGTATAGATAAGTCGTACTGAAGACAGTAACGAAACCGTAGCCAAAGACGAACGAGCCGATGATCGGAGACCAGATGCTGATGTTTGACTGAATACTAGTCAGCGATGAAGTCAAGTATAGCGGAAGTAAGGTAGTGATTACTTACATAACAGGTCCATCCCATCCAAAATAGAGAGATAGGTAGCAGGATGGAGCCACCCATCATGGCCCAATACATGCATACCTCTGGCGGCAGAGGTTCCCCCTTGGCTGCAGCATTTGCCGCCGCTTTCTTAGTCCAGCCGTATACGATAGGAATGAGTGGTAAGGCGACACTGTCCCCAACAAGCATGGCAACCCAAAGGACATAGGTGAGAGACTTGGAGATGCCGTATGTTTCAGTAAAAATGTATGGGTATCCATTCAGAAACGTAAACAAGACTATGTAAAGGATGATCAGGTAAAAGGAGAAGAGTAAAATAATCGGCTCTGTATACGTCATTTGGAATGGGCGGTAGACGCTAAGTAGCAGGCGGCGGCCAAGAGTATTGGCAGATGCGTGTACGTCGACCTGATAACGGTTGTCGCCAGTCAGCTGTCGTAAGTGATGGGCCTTCCATTCCAATAGTAATGGTCCATACGTTTCTGGTTGAAAGAGGATGACCACGATCAAGACGGCAGCAGATATCAACAAGGCGATCCAGTCAGCCCAGCGAAAGCCAATGCCTGGTAGATAAGCGCCGATAACGGGACCCAGGAACGGTGCAGCGTATGATGTTATTGTTGTGAACGGCAGGGCGAAGGTGAACTCCAGCGGTCCCCAGATATCGGCAATTGTGCCGCCCGCACATGTCAAAGGTGTCGAGCCGAAAAAGGCTGTCAGGAACCGAAAGACGAGGGCGGCCCCATAGTTGGGCGCTAAGGCTTTGGCCATAATGAAGATTATGAAGACTATCATGGTGCTGAGGTAGATAGCGTTGCGGCCCAGAGTCTCGGAAAAGGGTCCAGCAAATAATGAGCCAGTGCCTAGGCCGAGGAGATACATACCGGTCGTCATTGAACCAGCAATAGGACCGACCCCGTAAAACTCATTGAACTGGTCAGACACTGGCGCGTCGATGGATGATGGGATGCTGACAGCCATGCCGATCAGACAGACTGCCACAGTGCACCACCATTTTTTTGCTCGGCTCCAATTATGAGGCTCGAGGGGATCGTCATCCTTCCATCCTACTATGTATGTGACGTTCCCATCATGTTCGGCTGGTCTCGATACAGTGACTCCAGCAACTAAAAGCGATGGCTTTTCTTCGTTCTTCCGGCCATGAGTGGACTCGGCTTTAGAGTCGGCTTCAGGGGTAGAAGTACCCGTTGAGTCGGGTGGAGAACTATCATTTTGGACTCTTGCAAGGTCCTCTCTTACTACTTCCCGTAGACGGCGATATTGTCGGAATGACTGCATTTTGGATATTGGAATGGCATGAAGTGAGTGTAAAACGGTCAACCGGGATTCGTGGACTTAACGTCAAAAAGCATTAAGAATACTTGAACGAAAGCGACCGCGACGCGGCTCATGAAATACTGGCACTTCATAGTTCTGGTGTATGAACAGTGCTTTGAAAAGTTTTATTAAATTTGTCAGCTTAAAAGAGGACAATTGGCTCAAACGTCGACGAACGTGTTGATTCTTAAGGGGACCATTTTCCTAGTCCGGCAGTTGGTATTAGTAATCTGACAAGAGGCTCGCATGATCAGGTTACACAAGGATGAAAATGGAAAACGGTGCCCCGGGTACGGCACTTCCCACCCGTAATCGTGCCGTCTTACATGCTTGGCCATATTGCCGCTGGCTAGGGCTACGAGGATTCAATTTCTAGTAAGGCTGCGACCCTCTCGTCCGGCCTCGGATACGAGCCTAATGCCCAGAACGCCTTACCCATCTAATATTGTTGTTGAATGTAGGTAGTTTTTTGTCCATCACATGACAGGTTACTCACCGTCTGTCGTACAACCTGTGTAACGCAGCTGAATTGTTTTCATATATCACCTATTTCTCATTGCTATGACTGGTCTGGGTTAATTTTTTTTTTTCTCCACGGAAGACTGTCTTACGTACAGCATTCCCGCAAGTTCTTACACCGTTAACGCCCAGCACGTGGAAATTACGTACGCAAATTTTATCGGCGATACCAAATACATATGCTATTCGCAGCTCTAGAGAGGTGAACCTTGTATTATTTTCATCAAAAGGCGTCGAATGATGATGCTTCGCAATTGGGCTAGAAGTATTAACAAACAAAAATGGCCATACCAGTATAGGATAAGTTACCTAACTTCAGATTCATCGCGATTCGCCTATCTCTTCCCGTACGGCAGTAGTGGTCAACGTGTCAGCCCACGATCGGATGTATGTCGCGACATGCATTTTGACGTAAGTAGCAGTCGTAAGCATAAACATCCATAGGAGGTACGTACCTTATGCATGCGGTAAGATTCCGCGACGGGTGAAAAAAGAAAATCCCTTACAATCCGCCTTTTTACTGTAATACATGGATAACCTTACGAGGTATGCAAAAATTCTGGTGCCATCCACCTATACCGGTATTCAGGAGTCCATTATAATCGCTGCAGTTATAATATTTGCTGTTTAAAGATGAAATCTGATTCAAACGAACAGGTACCAAACCATGTGGGAGGTACTTCCCTGCATTTAAGCTTAAAAACAACCCACGTTGGTTTAAAGTTAAGTCTTATTTGGCTACCAATCACTATCGTTGATTGGTTCGCTACCTAGTTAGTGCCCCGGTCCGTCCCGGCAGATACTTCAGTCACTTTATTTGTATACCTACTACCTAAGGTACCCAGAATAATTTACCTACATGTACCTAAGGAGACTGTAAATACGCCGTATTAGGTGCTTACCTAAGGTAGGCTACCTAGGTACATACGTTGAAACATACCCGTATCACAGGCTATCCATATGGAATACGCATGGAAAGTGCTTCGTCTCGTGCACCCCCTCGCACAATCTAATACTCCGAACCAAATTAGTGTCGAGCTCGTCATCTTCTAGAGTCTGACATCCAAACCTGGTAAGATTACATTGCACAGATGCCTCAACGTGCCTGCGCTACTACCCTGGCATGTGCTTGGCATGCATATTGGCACCTAGCCTGCCCTATCTATGTACGTACTTAACCTAAGCCTCCTCTATCTTCCCGCCATCACGTCTTACCCAGACATCCATATGACTAAAGCAATATTGCCGGATAAGGGAGCATTAAGTATCTCCTCTACACTTACCTATGTATGTAAGGATTATGTTTTTTAAGTTTCTGATCGGGATTTGGGCAAGGGGAATATAGCGATCTATATCCATCCCATGCCATGATCTTCTCGGCACTCGCCACCATTTCAACAAAATGTGTTGTGCATAAGAGTTTCGGTGTCAGGATAAGAAATAAGCTACAAGTAGGATAATTAGATCGAACACTTCCGATTCGTCGGAATACTATATCAGGATTAACACATGAAAACGGCCGGCCCCTTGTTTGATTATAACAGGATAAGCTCTCGGCGAGCCAAAGGATCATATGATTTAAATAATATAAAGGGTGTTACTGTAACCCCATCGCGTGGTCTCTGGAAGGTAGCTATTGCAGGATGGTGTGCAAGTAAAATTAACAAACTCATGTGTCAGTTAATTGATCTTTATAATTGTCTTACGCATTCAGATATGCAGGGGCTAGACGGAAAGATACAGAGAGCCTCTCCAACTGTCAATTCAGGCACTTGGTCGCCAGTCGAGGACGCCCGCCTGAAGGATGCCGTTGCTAAATATGGCACACGATGGGTTGTAGTCGCGGGAGCAGTTGGCACCCGCAACGGAGACCAGTGTGCTAAGCGATGGAACGAAAACCTGAATCCTGAACTAGATCATAGCCCATGGTCTTCCCAAGAGGTAGGTCCCTCACCCGCCCTACTACTGCGCACAATATAACAGAGTAATGTCTCTAACTGTTGGCGTTTAAATAGGAAAATCTTCTACTGCATCTGGTTGACGTATATGGACATAACTGGAAGTTCATGGCCAGTAGTTTTCTAGAGGGCCGCGCTCCCTTATCGCTTAAAAACCGCTATTCCCTTCTCATGCGACGCCGAAAGCGACAGGGGGTAGGCACAAAGCAACTCCCTTCGCCCAACAGCACTTCGCCAGCATCACAATTCCGTGGGCCTTTCGATCTGGCCTCCAACTGCAGTAACAATTTCCCCTTTGAAGAAGTTGACTCTCGCTCCAGTAGCCATTCTCTCAGATCGCTTAGCGACACAGACGGAGAGTTATCAAGTCCCATAAGTAGAGTTAGTTCGGCAAGAGAATTAACCAACATGCTGGAAACAACTGCTGGCACACTGGATGCCCAGAACGCGACATGTCATCTTCCCATACAGACACCCTTTGGTAGTACATTCCTTGGAGATAGTCATCTCGACTCCCAAAGCACCACCCAGGCCAATTGGTGGGACCGTAACGCGTGGCCTGACTTAGCAACCCTAGATCCCGAGCCGTTGGATGCGACAGATGGCGTCGATATGGATTTCAATAGGTCGCCCCCGAACACCTCTACCTTAATCAACCGAAACACGGAGTTTGGTGGAGCACTGTTCCGCCAAGATCAGGCGCAGAGCACTAGACCTGAGAGTAGCACTAATAGAAGCGTACAGTATTCTGTGTCGTGTCAGAGAGCAAACCTCAAGACACTAATGTATCACCTTGTTGATGCTGCCATGTCAGAAACAATGGTTAAATCGACCGAGGAGGATGAGGTAACGCTTACTTTACGACTCGAGACCTGATATTGGTCGTGCTTTGGGGCAAATCTTACATTACCTACAGTAGAAGTCAATTAGGGGCCGTCGCGGATTATGGGTGCTATGGGTATTGCTAATTCATCGAGATTTACAGGTCATAAGGATCTGGTAAGGCGGTTATTGAGTGGGAGTTCGAATTTGTTGAAGAGATGAGCTCACGCTGATTTAATATGTACCTACCTACTTGAATTTAATTAAATCTTCTTTTTCTCATCAACTTATCACTCTCATAGAGTAACTATGAGGGAGAGATTTAGATGATAATGCGATGGTTCATATTAATATGTGAGAGATATCTGAAATGTCTATGTCTATCACGTATATCTAACCCCTATTGACAAAGAAGACAATCTGACTCGGAAGAAGAAACAGTAGCCCCTATTTCAACGATCCTGCCTTATCATTCTCATTCGGCCACCATATGTGTAAGTTCTTTCTGTACCAATCTACCGTGGCCTTCAAACCGTCATTGAAGTGTGTTCGTTGTTGCCACCCAAGCCCCTCTAGCTTAGAGCCGTCGACACCGTAATCGTGATCGTTGAAAGGCCGATCTGGCGTCCACACTAGATACCGCTGTAAATCGTTCTGAGTATCACATTCGAAGAATTCGAGCATGCGCATAGCCACCTCGAGATTGGTGATCACGAAGGCCGAGCCTATATTGTACGCTTCGCCAACAACGCCTTTATGAAGTATCGTATCGAACCCGTCGGCTGCGTCAGCACCATAGAGGTATCGCCGTTGGTGTAGACCCGAACCCTGAATAGTGAGTGGCTTGTCTTCTGCCAGAAGCTTGAAAAACCTTGGGATAATCTCTGTTACGATACAAAACTCATTAGTATCTCACTGTTGGATTTAGTAGGGCCAACTCACTTTCGGGATATTGACATGGTCCGTAGACATTGTTGCTCCTTACTATCACGGTCGGGATGTTAAACGACTTGGAATACGCATGTACGTACACTGAAACCCCGAGTGTCAGTAAATAATTTATCAAAAGGATTCAAGCATATATATTTTGAGCAATAACTCTTCAATCAGCTCGATTAGAGAAGCTTAACTCCAGAGACAGGCGCCAAATCAGGGGAGTAGGAAAAGTTTCTTCATGTTGCATACTCTCAGCTGCTGCCTTAGAAGCCGAATAGGGGTTCGTAGGTAGGAATTGTTTGCTCTCGTTTGCAAGCTCGTCATTTATCTCTCCGTATACCTCGTCGGTGCTAACGTGCACAAAACGGTTGACCCCTCCATAATGCCGCACACAATCCAGCAGATTCTGGGTGCCAATGACGTTATTTAAAGTGAACGAACTCGGATCATTAAAGGAGTTTTGAACATGAGAATGGGCGGCGAAGTGCATCACACAGTCGATGTTGTGATCAGACAAGACTCGGGCTATCGCTTTCGGGTTGGTGAGATCTCCCTGCACGAAGTGGAAGTTGGAAAATGACTTCAAGCAACTGATGTTGGCCAGTGATGAGACCTCGTCCAGTTTATCGAAGCAGACGACATTGTATTCTGGATACTGAACAGCCAGATGGCGCGTGACCCAGCCGCCACTAACGAGGAGCTCAAGTTTAGCTATAATCCACTACTACGAATATAGGATGCTTCTTACATAAAACCGGCGCCCCCAGTGATCAATATATTTCTTATATCGCTTCGAGGTTCGAATCTAGTGCTGCCAATGAGATCGAGGCTTTCCTCGTCGTTTATGTTATCGATAGGTACAGAATCGGAATTCCATTTCGGACTGTCTGGAGGTGTAACCTCAAGACAAGAGATAGATAAGGTTGATTTCTCCATTTTCAAGTATGCTTGTCTTGAAGATGTTGTGTGTTTTTGTCTCTAGTATGCTTGCAAACTGATATAGGAGGCGGATGGCCATGCCTCAAGTTACGTAAACTCTGGTGCTGCCTAAGGAAATTGTTCAGACTCTCAGATTAGGAGTGAAGAGGGACACTGGATTACTGAGTTGATAGCCTAATCTGCACCTCTCATAGGTTACCTTCCAGTGTAACTCTGGATTACTCTGGTCGCAAAATATGAAGATGACAACCCGTCAGCCACATTGAAGTCAACAATCTTGATGCGCATGAGGATGACGTGATAAAACCGAAATACCTAGAGGGTGAAGTGAGGCTTACTCCGGCGGATTTTTTGACGTGCAACATGGCCCGACAGAGTCATGGTCCTACTTCAATGCCATGTAAGACCACAATGACCGACTACATAACTACCGCGCTAACGGCCGCTCGTACGAAGGAGCAAAAAACCCACGGACGAACAAGATCTAGAGAAACATATCCTACTTTCGTCAATATTATCATCAGCACCCATCTACGAGGAATACCTAAGGAGGCTTATAGCGAAAATTTTACAAGTCTAGGTACGGCAACAACAACAACAATCGAGCATTATATAGTAGTTCGCGAGCCTTCAGTTGTATAATGGCTGTCGAAACCTCGCCTCGTGTGTTTTTAATATTTGGTATGTCTAATACGAATTACTATCTACCTGTCTCCTTGAAGTATATATCACTTATTCGTAAGCACAGGTAACGGTTGGATTGCAACGCAAATCAAGGAACTCCTTTTGGCATCTGGGAAGACAGTCATCACTACACTTGTTAGGACCGAAAACCGCGAGCAGGTCTTGAGGTACTTATCTCCCTTCTTTGGGCCGTCACACGTGGAACAGCCGGACATAACCAGCTTTTCATCTTATGATATGCATACCTATTTCATAAATGGTGTAATACTCTACTAACTCAGATATAGCGAGCTCAAGAATCATAATCCAACCAATGTCATCAACTGTGCCGGTGCACGTGGAACCCCCAACGTTGATTGGTGCGAAGACCATAAGGTTGAGACGGTTAGGTCTAATATCCTAGGTGTACTGAACTTGGTCGACTGCTGTTACCAGCTCGGCATTCATGTCACTCACATCGGATCCGCTTGTATTTTCGACCGAGAGCCTACCCCTGTGCCTAAAACCCCTTACTTTACCGAAGAGGATGAACCATTCTACGAGGGATCATGGTACTCGAGGTCAAGACTGCTAAGCGAAAAGGTACGTACTATCTTGTCACGATCTTTACTTCCCTTGTAAATTGGTGAGTCTTAAGACGATGTGTCGCTAACAGTTACTCAGACTATTAGCCACTATCCTAACGTTCTGGTTTTACGGATTCGTGTGCCGATCGCTGCTGACCTGCACCCTGGCAATCTTCTCACCCGGCTTCTTAAGTATGATAAAGTGAATAGCTTGCTCGCAGTATGTCACGAACCCCTTTCCTTATTACTTGATTCAATTTTCCTTCCCGGTAACTGACTCGCACATTTTAGTCCGGAAGCGTTTTACCCAGTCTCCTTCCTGGGGCCATCCTGTTGGCTGAGAATGGAGTCACAGGAACTTACAATCTGGTTAGTGAACCCATTCTCTGGATACACCAGTTATTATATGTCAGCGCGTTAACAAAACGTATAGGTGAACCCGAACCCTTTCACGAATAATGATGTCATGGAATTGGCTAAGAAGCACATCCGCCCGGATTTGACGTGGGAGAACTTTGAGTTCAACGACATGTTGAAGGTGCTCAAGGCGCCGCGCTGCAACCCAGTGTTCGACCCAACCAAGTTGGTCACAAAGCTTAAGGAGCTTGGATATGAGGTCAAGGACAGCCACGAGGCTTTGGAGGATCTCTTCATCGAGATGAAGGCCAAGGGGTACTAAGAACCACCCGCTCGATGAGGAGGAGCATGTCCATACCAGAAGAAATGCAAGGTGACTACATCAAATAGGATTATAGGGGAGTAATGCGTGTCTATAGATCAGGTATATTTGAGCATATTTGGGATAGAATTTCCAGTTTACGTACTAGACATCTTTAAGAACATCATCAATAGATCATATAATTGATATTTCGTAACTACCTAGGTACATACACCTTCCCACGCATCCAAAACTTATGACAATTTCGTAGCCGGAGCGAGAATTTTAGATCTTTTAAATAGACATCTAATAGCATTGATTAATTGTCGAGGCTACTGTCATTATTGTGTACTCATTCCCACTCGTATAGGTATGATCAGATGCGAGAGTTTAAGTTGGGTTTACTGTTGTATATGTAGGCTATCTACCTAAGGTACTCTCACCTAAGACATTTACATGTGTAGTTGTTTCTTAACCTAGGTAGCCCCAGTCCTCCTCCGAGTCTGAGTAGAAGCCTACTAGTGGCTCCTTCTTACCTATGTATTGGTAGGTGTCATCCAACATTCTTATTCCCTATAATCGTTTGAAAACACTCCAATACTGCTCTTGCCTAGGTAGACTTGCTTCATACATACATCCCCTAGAAAGAAGTGACCCCCTTCATATACATGTAGGTAGTAGCCACACGTATTTAGGTGTATAGTGAGGTTGATTCTGAAAGAGCAACTCTCCAGTAGTTCTTGCCTGGTAGGTAAGGTACCATATAGATAGGTAGAATCTGTAGACTCGTAGTCTCTTAATCTTATCCATCGCCGCCATCGCTACTGCCTCAGCGAACCGTATAGTGCAAACGCGTAGATGGTTTGTTTACATCTCCCATCTTTCAAACTCTCCCTCGATCCCAAATCCTCTCTTCTTCACCACACCTGGCCCTCTACACTTTGACTTCACGCTCTTCACTGACTGACTTCACACTCTTCGCTCACTGACTTCACTGACTTCACTGACTTCACGCTGGTTGACTACGCCTTGACGCACTTGACGCACTTGACGTATTTGACCCTCTTCACGCCTTTAACCCTCTTCACGCCTTTGATCCCACCTGTTTCTCTCGCCCATCACGAACTCACTTCTATCACGTTTCCCTCCCATCCTGTCACAATGTGGCTTCTTACCAAGATTGGGGACTCTATTGAGATCTTCCTCTCCTTTGGGCCCTTGTGGTTTACCTTTTTCCTTGCTTTTGCCGTTTATGCCAACGACTATTGGTACTGCTGGCTCTCCCTCATGGCTACCCAAGAGACCGGACTTGGCTTCGGCGAATCTGTCGCTCCCCAAAACTGGTATCTTGGCCTATGCATGATTCTCTTTTCTGCCATACTCAAGATCAACTGGTTCGGTGCTTGGTTGCAGATTTTCATCACAACCAGGTTCTGTGATCGTCATTGGAAGCCCCCAAAGGTAGGTATCGTTCTATATACCTACCCGACTTTCTAAAAAACACCACTAAAAGTCCACTTTCAGAATTCTTCCAGCAAGAGAATCATGCAGGCAGATCGTACCACGTGGGACTATGCCTTACCTGGTGGCCGCCTCGTCTATTCAGAAGGCAAGTAATGTGCAGTCTAAGCTTTCGATGATCTTCGACATTGACCAATGCGGATAGGTCGAAGACCTCGTCGGTGTCCTAGCGGATGCCCATTCGACCTGTCTGATAGGGTGTACCACTGCAGCACAATGGGCCACTGCTTTCCCGTGTACGACCATTACTGCGATTACATTCGCACGACTGTCTACCTCCGAACAATCAAGCCGTACTGCTTCGTACTGTTCTTCTTGCCGCTCGATGCCGTTTACAGCTTTGCTGTATCCATGGCTGCTCTCTGCGATCCCTCAACAAGATGGACAGCTCCGTTCGCTGCCTCGATCATTTTCAGCTCGCTGGCAGTCTTCTTCGTCCTTATGATGAATTCCCCCGACGTCTTTAAGCGGTTGGTGTGGAAGAATCGTGTAGGACCAGAAATCAGCGTACGTTCTCCGCTATTGCCCAAGACATAGGTAGTAATTCCTATGCGGTTGCTGACTTTCTCTATAGGGCAAACGGTGGACTCTCGCCTTCAAGTACCGGGAAAGAGATGGAATGCGCCTTCAACTACACAACTTTGAGAAGAACCCCTGGGATGTTAGTACTCCTACTCTCCTATCTCTGTACCTAATTGGCTGATTCTGAATCCACGTAGCTCGGCCCAAAGGAGAACTTTTGCCAAGTGTTCGGACAACACTGGTGGATGTGGCCTTTCTTCTGGTGGAACCCGGAACGTGTTTCGCGCTACGGAAACTACGTCGATAGAGATCTCCCATATGCGGACTTCGTTACTAAGGAGTTCACGGACCAGATCATGTCGAGCCTGACAAGTGTTGTGATTGACCCTCCTGTCCCTTCTTCAATCCACGAGGAAGGGCCTAGTCGTCGTCAATCAGCTCGCTCAGATACCGAACGTCGCAGTCAACAACGATCCGACGATGCAACTACAAGCCATGTAGGAGCAGTCGCTCGGCATCAACGCAGCGACCGTCGATCTACTCAAGGTCACTCGAGCAGCCATGATCAGAGCCTCTAATCGAATTCCGGTTCTTCTTCGGTGTGTAGGGGCGTAGGACACGTAGGGAGGAATCAAGGAGACCTTCGCTGCACTGGTTACTTGGAACCCAGAGCTAAGTCTACCTTTGTTTCCTTGAATGTTCTATTCTTCTACCCCTTCCCTTCCCTTCTTCGGTTGGCACATTGACTAACTCCTCCCATGGCCACCTTTTCGGCGGCTTGCCGAGTCTTCCGCCGCAAGCCGTCTTACGTCCAAGAACACCGCAGCTGCTCCGGTAAACGCATCTATGCTTGCCTAGCTCCCCTGCAAGCGAATCTCCACGCTTAAGAACACCGCAGCTGCCCCGGATAACGCACTATACGATATAATGTGCTCGCCTAGCCTCCGATGCGAGCATGAAACACCATACAAGAACACCGCAGCTGCTCCGGATAATGCATCTCAGCTTGCCTAGCTTCCAAAGCAAGCAATTTTACCTTTTCTGAAAGCACGCTGTTGCTACAGATAACACAAAGCTGCTCGCCTAGTCTCCGACGCGGGCATCGATTTCGACACGAACACCGCAGCTGCCCCGGTTAACGCAGGTCATGGTTGGGTTTGGGTTACGTGTGGAGGGATTGTTTTGGCTTCTGGGTTGGTCGTTTTGGTTTGGGATGTTGGTTTGACATTGTTCGTTTTGGTTTATATGGATTTTGCTTCTTTTGGTTCCTTGATTGTTTCTTTGGCTTTCTTGGTCGCTGGTTTCACTTGTACTTGGTTCGTTGGGTTTGCTGCAATGAATTACATTTCCCTTTACCAAAAAGCCCTGGTTTCACCAAGCCGTGCGTGCTATCCCTTGGCAATTTACTATTGCGTTTGGCCTCTAAGTCATCAAATGAACCCAATAGTTTCTCGATCTGCTCACGACGCTTCGATATCCTTGAGCTTTTTAAGCACATATCTATTTCTATTAGCCTAAGTACCGATTAACTCTTAACTACTTTCCCGATCAGTATATGCCAACCCCTTTTCTTCCTTTTTTCATATTGGTGTTCTCCCTTCCGTACTTTGCCCCTTTTCTCTCCGCTTTCCTACTAGTCAGCACAGACGGCCTCTTGCCATCGTGTAGAAGCATCCCGGCACTCTGGTCTGCAACTTTTGCAGGCGTCCTTGATACAAAATTGAAGGTGTTCATGCATCCAAGCCCGGACGGGAATCCATTTTGAATGGCACCACTCATGAACACTCAGCCGCCTAACATCTCCTAGGCTCGGCCACCCGTTGCAACAATTCGCGTCAATACAATCTTGCTAAAGTTTGGCGGTTATAAGCTTCTCTAAAATACGTTCTGATGGGCAGAAGACCTACATAACATTGGGGGAGGTCCGCGAAAGGAACGGCGTCCGATGGCCGATATTTACCCTCTGTTGATGCCGGATTCGTGCTCTCTGATGAGTTGAGACCCAATTCTCCGAGGACATCTTCATCCCCTACGACTATTGTATCGCCTTTGGATGTAGGGCTACTCGATGGTGGTATTGGCTTTCCAATGGCAGTGGCTACGATGGCCAGTCCAGTCAATAAGACAGTCGGGAAATGCATGACCAATTTTATTGTTATTCGTGGCGACGTCGTTGGAAGTTTGACCAGTTGTCTGAGCCGGTATTCTCAAAGTTGTAATTACTAGAAAAGGAGAGTGAATCGGCAATTAATGAGTCTTCCAAGTCGCTTTTCCGGATCCGGCTATTTAGTATGGGATATCGAAAACAGACACGTAACGGGTGGTGGGCTTGAGAGATGAGAGACAGGGCATAGGCACACCGCATCTTATATAGTGAGAGTTTCCTGAGGCTAAGTTGTAAATCACTTATTATAGTCTACCTTCGCATTGTCCGTGCGTATGGCCTAAACATATAATTATACTGCGTTTAGCTTCTAGTAGAGTTTGTTAGTCTTAATAGGGGTTGAGTTTGAACAGGATAAGACTAGGTAGGCTGGTCGAAGAGCATTCAAACCCATCCCTCACATCCGTAGTTTTAGGTAGCTTTAAAGCACGAAGTGAGCGAGTAGACCTCATGGACATCGGCTTCAGGTTTATATAGGTAATCTAAGCCAGGGGTACCTAGGGCACCCTTTTGAACTAAATGCTGTATTCCTACAAGAAATGAAGTGGTGAGAACCGATGAGTCTACTCCCGATGGTAGGAATAAATGAGGTGAAATGAGATGATATAGGGCTAACGAATATTCCTATCAACTACATGTAGTAAATGCGATAAATTTACGTACTTCGGAAGTGAAGGCTAGTATGGACTGAAAGCGATAAGTGAACTTGCTCACGCCACTAACCTTATTTCAGATGACTCACTGTTGCATAGACTTCGCAAACGTAAATTCTACGTGACGTTGGCGCGTGAAGTTGTTGGCAATGTCGAAAAGTACGTTCATCGATTCAAGCGATGTATCTTGCGGAATAGTATATTGACGACGGAGAGAAGATGTGACAGGCAATTTAACACCTAGAATAGGATTGATATGGGGTTCTTCTTCAGGAATGAACCCTTGATCGCATGTAAGCATATATACAGTCTGGCATGGCCCGTAGCGGAATTTTCTCTTTGGATTGACCGGCGATTACCCAGGAACAAAACCGCAAGCTTGGAGTAACGTGTTGAATGGATCATTTACGCTTGACTAAATGCCGCCAGGCGCTTCATGCCATCAAGGATCGAGAATTCAGAGGTACGTGTATTTGTACGACCTTCTAATCTAACCGTCCGTAAGGAACACAACGTGTACTTACGGTTTGGGTGACTTTGGAATGCATTTATCCATGATTCTGATTCTCTCTCTGGAAATAAAAATTATATCTAGCAGTATTATAGTCTGGTTGTTGCGATATCATGAAAAAGGGACCATTCTAATCGAAATACGTCTACTTCAATGTTAAGACGGGCCATTTAGGTGCCAAGATGAATCGTAGAACGGACACGACGCGTTTTAATTAATCTCGGCGAGTATTACTGCCCGATGAATAGAAAGAAATCTGCCTAAAAACTTAGAAAAAAATTGATATTGAGGTCATGTAGGTATGCAAGGAGCTTATGTGGAATTATGTGTCAGTCTCAGACGGTTTACAGTCAAAAGTGCGGTCGTAATCGTGTGAGCAGCGTCAACGAACAGGCGAAGTGAAGGCCGACTGGCTTATGAATAATGGTCTACTCCTGAAAAGTGGTACATTCACGAGTATCTCCATATAGAGCCTTATTCCAAGGAAATAACTCGGTGGCAATATTAAGCCAAAATGCGTAAACACTTCACAGTGACTCTGCATTTGCCGCTACTATAACCCTAGCGTGGGGGTTTACAAATAGCAGGAGGTCTAATAAAGATTCTAGTAGGCATTCTGCGCCTAGAATGGTGGTGTTACTTCTCAAGTCCACTAGTGGGAACGACGATCAACTCGAGGCAAATATACTTGGTTATAGTCTACCAATACGTAATGTATTCTGTTCTGGTCGCCGATATGCACATGGTGAAAAGGCTACTCCGGGCTAGCACCCATCTTCTCTAAGTCTGGTGACTATGTTGCTGTGCTCTCAGGGCTGCGGCCACTTCTGTTCTACGCCTAGTGCGTGAGGGTATTATTAGGCAACTCGGCGTCGTTATTTCTCAAGTAAGGTAAGTAAAGCCCTTGCTACGGCTGTGGAGAATAAGAAGATGTTTACGGGTATAGTTATTATTCGATAATTTGACTAATGGCCAGAATTTGACCGAGGTCAACGAGCTTATCCTAAATAGTACCGATCTTTCGCGGAGACGAGCAATAATAACGCTTCAGATGATCACCGAGTATGCATGGAACCTTCTTTGTGCATGATATTTTGTGGCACTACGCCAGGTTGCCGTACCGACCAGGGCTAAGATGTAGAACCTTGAGGGCCGAACCACGAGATCTTAAACCCTGACAGCTTCCCCATCCGTCACTCAGCACCTGTCTCGCTAACTCTTGCACAGGTCTCCGCGCCAAATCGAAAAGCGAATCCCTCTGTCCCCCTCGAAGCCAATACCCGCACCAACCGGTCCTTTTCGAGAGTCCTCCTAGGAAAGCAATAGCAATAAAAGAAAATACGACCCAAGAGGCATGTTACATGTGTCCAATGCAGGGAAACAATAAACCTACAAAGACTCGGGGTCTAGATACTGGCTCAATCCATTCATTGTCGATATTCCCAAAGCCTGCCTTTTCCACTTTCTCCCACACAACCCCCGTCAGGAGACGTCTACGATTCTAGCATGAGTGGCATCAGCAGACATGTCCGGACCTTTTTCGTAATACATTAGGTCTCCCCACTCGCTACTCCCATGCAGATATAGCCAAATCGCCTCCAGAGAGCAAAATCGCGCTTTACGACCCCACGAGCCCTAGGAGACCAAGGAATCAGAAATATCGAGCGATTACACAGTGTAAACCCGACTAAGCGATTTCATGGTACTTCTCATGAGTAAGTATTGCTGAGAATGACCTCTATCATGCAACACTATTTTAGTGTTTCTCTTTCGAGCCTCGTGCCGTTGAGGCATTTGAGTATTACCGCGGCTTTTCTCTTGAAGGAAAGCGTAGGATTATATGAAGAGACATTAGTAAACGGGCCGATAACTCTCTTCATTCGCGTCAAATGAATGGGTTGCAAAAAGGGCGGCACACTGCGTGCGATGAAGATCGTGGAGTTAGCTGAACCAACACCAGGTTTGGCCACAATTAACTGCATACGAGCGAGACCGAATTTAGATCCATTACACATTGTCAAACGACATAGAACAATCAACTAGCCGTCCTACTAGATACGTTCTGCCGATGCATAGATGAGACATGTAGGTAGGAGCCTATGTTGACTTGCCCTTCAACCGAGACCAAGTAGAGCAGGAAATACCCCAAATCTCGACCTCCTACGTCTTTCCAAAAACTAAAGCTAGAAGCAGCCAAAAGAACAAGTACAATTCAGCTAATTCATAAGTACCTCTAAGATACACCGAGGAGCTCTTGGATGCGATGGTGGAAACGATGCCTTGTAGCCTCAACTGACCGAAACGGAATGCTGTCTCTCATGGCAGGCAGTCTACACACCATATGAGATAATTTCCTACCTACTATATTTATCCGTCTTTAAACTAGCCGATGTAATCATGTACTTGCTGTCGATTCCCCTTGTGGACAGATCCTGATGTGCCTCGTGGTTAAAATCTGAATGCTGTGAATTTACACCAGGCAAATTCAAAATCACAACTATATTCAAGATGACTGAAAAATTAGTTTAACGATATTGAAGTACTATGATACCTTCGACAAAGCATTGTAATATTAAGCGCGCGTTGCTTAGATCCCAGCCCTCTATCTCTAAAAACTGTCCAATTTCATAAGAACTCAACTGAGCTAAAGAGTACCTATCTGATGCAGTTCCTGCTAGCTCTCGAACAACACCGCAATTAAAATTGGGAAGAGATAACAACTTTCTTCAATGCTCGAAAAGGATGATTGACGAATCCAGTGTACAGCTCACAACTTGTTTAGTTGCACAGATGCTTCGACTTTGGAAAGCCGGCAGCCAGTATACTAAATGAAGCATTTCTTATTTGTGGTTATAATATTAATATTTAGTCTGACTGCTAATACGGACGCTGTAGCTGTGTCTGTAATACCTTGTTACTACTTTCATTAGCCAACGAGTATGACAAACGTTAATACAAGAAGTCCGAGTCGGGTTGCCGATGGGGCCTACTGCAGCACACGCACGATTTCTTGCCGATGTCGATGTTACATGCAGCGCCCTTGCAGGCCTATAGAAGTTGACTAAAATCTCCGGGTGTCCTGCAGCCTGCGACTGCGGACGAATCTAGATTATCCCTTGTTGCCAAGGTTGCTTGCCATGGCGTGTTTACCTGTAGTCGAGCTGGTATTAGAGAGCAAACGATCCGCCTTCTTATTTAGTATTTTACGTCTATTAACGAATGCAGGGTCATGTTGTCATCTAGCGTTGGGATGTTGCTATTTTTCTTACTCCCACTCTTTTTCAGAGTTGGCATTAGCTAAGTTTTAAAGAGAAATGCCTCAATGCTAGGGACTCAATTACCCTATGACAGCACTAGTTGCTATTGTATTCGTCTCAGCCCTGAGACCAACGCAAGACTAGGCCCTATGAGGGAAACCGCTTAGTGTTGGACAACTTCAGTCCACCGGTTTGAATGTGTACTTCCTTTTCAGCGCGGATTCATGCAGAGAAAATTCTGTCTCACACCACGTGTGACCTGCTTAGCCAAAAACTAGATCGCCTCAATTGTGTATTGGATGTGATGAACCACTGCTGCCTATTCCAAAGTAAAGTCAACCCATTAACAGACTTAAACCTTCAAGTGCTGCATTGAAATTTGGAGCCACGTATAATACATAGTATCACATTGGAGCGGTTAGAATTAACTGCCGAGTTTGCGTCAAACCCGGACGTACACAGTGGAAGCCCGACCGTCCGGAGCAAGCCCCGTAGATAGGTATCAAGTCAACCCGCGTAACCTAGAGCCGAACGTCTCACAAGGACTTCTTGACGGGTGGAGGTAACTTCTGAGATTGCATCCAAATGGAACTCATTCATTGGACTTAGCTGCTAGTTGCGATACCGACAGATGGATTCCATTAGTCAAGCGAGCTCGGGCGGATTCGAGAGTGCGTGGGCGTCATGATAACCAACCCGCGGGCTTGACCGGTTCCGAGACGTGTATATGGCCCTGCAGCCAAGTCTGTGGGGCTCCAGAAGAAGCCATACCACGGCGAAGACCGACCAAAGAGCAGTTATCGGGTGCCGCACCTGATCACACGCGCGCAGCCTCAATCAGCAGAAGCTCCCACGCCTTCGATGAGAAGTGTGGCAAATCCCCGTCCAAGCACACGGCGCGGACTGTACTAGCGTATAAGCCGGTTAGTGGAGGGATGGATAGGGGTGGATGGTAAGAAGCAAAGGAATTGCACGTTGGGCTTAACATGAGATAAAAAACACAGAGCTTCACTCGATGACCATGAAGTCGAAATTGAAACAGGCAAAAACGCGAAGCTATACACGCTCCACGGGTAGCTGATGTAATTTACTCCCGTATTGGCATCACAGAAAGTCGGGCGCTATATCAGGTGAACCATCTCTCAAGCGTTAGTGAAGCTGCGTAAAACATCCCTGCCGATCAAGGGTCGTCAGCTGGGGTTGCACAACTTCAACATACTGTATATCCCCCGCACTAATCTCCATCCCATCCGGTATCACGAACCTGAATGGATGGTCAGCATGTGATAGCTAGCCCGCGTTAGGCCGCGTAAAGCGCCAGCTCACAGCACACCCCCCCACGACAATCATGTAGATAGCTCTGGGATGGAGGGTGAAGGGGACCCCAAGGGATCCTGCCATAGCTATTTCTTGCAGCTTAAACGAATATTTAAGGCCATCAAGCTCCCCCCTTTTGATAGATCGAAAAAGCTAGCTCGATATCAACAACTTCGTACAACCAAGACCTTGCACCCAAAGCCATATCGACTATATATAAGCTCCAGCTTAACTCAAAACCCCAAATCACATTCAAAATGGAACCCGCCAGCTGTGGATGCGCTACTTGCTCTTGCGCTGACTGGTAAGCAACTATCTTCTAACCCAGACACCGTCTCTCTCTCTCTCTCTCTCTCCCGAATCTTATAGCTAACATTTAACCACAGCAACTCCTGCTCCTGCTGCGTAAGTTGCTCTTAGACAACTCTTAACTCGTCTCTCCCTATACTCACACGTACTCCTACAGAGCCACTAAGTGTAGCACCAATCTCCACGACAATCATTGTTGCAAAGAGGATGATTATGAAGGAGTAATTGGAATCAAGTGGAGGTCATATACATTACGGGGGTGCACGAAGCTTGTGTCGTGTCTGGTACCAGATTGACTAGTTGCGTCGAGACAAATATACACTCCTTGAAAAGCCATCATTCTATCATGCTTGCATACGGGTATCATTATGCCAACCGTCTACCAACGCCGTTTATGCTATATGCCATCGTTCGTAACTTCATTCTTTAGAAGGTGCCCAATTGATTAGCCAGCCCCGTGCCCTATCCATGTCGGGGCCTTCCGCTTCGCATGCTGCAATACACCACTCTAGATCCCAATCGCCTTCGGCCGCCAGCATTTCCGCAAGCTTCCTCCTGCGTTGGTTCGTCTCGTCAACGCAGAAGTACATCGGGGTTTGTTTATCACGGACGGAATCCATGAGAGGTTTAATCTGGGGTAGCACCAGCTGTGCGTTGGACGGCTTGGGCTCCAGCTTCAAGTTGGCACGACCCGTCTTACACCACTCGTTGGCACACCATCTCTTCCCGCAACCTTGCATCATTTGTGTCAAGTATCGCCGTTCAATTCGTCGCTTCAGGGCCTTTCCCTCAGGGTCGTACAAGCTCACGTAAAGAGGCGAGAAACACAAGGAACATAGCCCAATGTCATTGCCAGGACCCTGACCCATCCGAGTACCGGCATTAACGGTACCATTCCTACCAACGCCGTGTAAGGTCCGCCCGCAGTTAGCATTCCTACAGATCAGAGGCTTCGGTCGGTGTGCTTTTTCTAGCTCGTGATACTTCAGATGGGCCGACATGTCGCGCAATCGGATGATCTTCGAGCATAGGTGGCAATCTGTCGTCCTCGCTCCGTCGATAAGTTCATGCTCCGTGAGACCCGTATGGAGCATCTCAGCAGATGGGTTGAACGGGTCACCTTCTTGGGGGACCTCGAGGTGGCAAAATTGACACAAGATAATCTTGCCGGGACAGAGAGTGGTGCGATGGCGAGCGAGATCGGGTATCGAGTTGGTGGTGAACGGGCATGATGGACATCGCCGTTCCGTATGGTAAATATCGTCATGTTTTGCTTTTGTCATCTCCGATGAGCCATACGCCTCGTCGTGAGGACAATGCCAATGTTGCTTCCACTCGTCTGACGTCTTCTGGAACACGTTTCTGCATTGAGGGCACACTATGTTGTTGCGAAGACAAAAATTCTCATGCAGAATCATGGTACGCTTAGGGACCCATTGAAGGCAATTCTGGCACTGTTCCTCGTCCGGTGATCGTTCGGTGTCTGTAGCTACCGGGCTGGATGTTGCAGGCGGTTCCATTGCCATGGCGTTGTTCTTGACCCTTAATCTGAATGGACGAGGGGAGGCATCTGTCGACGAAGTGTTCGAATCGGGGAAATACCCATGGACAGAGATGAGTAGAGACTCGGCGTTCTCTAACTCGGCATTGCTAGGTTGGATAACTATGCGCTTTTTACCATCCTGGGTGTAGTTAAAGACACCGAAGACATGCTCTGATTCACGAGGCGGTGCTCTCTGCCGCGAGGACTTTGGGCTAACAAACAGATCTACGCCGTACTCGTCCTGTAGCTCGCTAATCTCAATCTCGAGAATTCTCGATCGAGCCCACGAAGGTAGCTCGTAATCTACATAGTCCCCAGGAAGAACTTGACCGTCAACAGCCTTCCAGATATTGAGCTCTTGCCCGACCGAACTACCACTGGCAGTTCCAGGCGCTCTTTGCTGTCTAGCTATGATCTGCCTCATCGTTTCTCTCGCCTGCGCCTCGTCCAAGGCCTCGATGTCAACCTCGAGGTCGGTGTTCACCACACATATGCCATCTCCTTCGGGACGAAATCCGTCAATGAGAAGTCGGAACATTTCGCCTCTGACCCCTGGCACCGACAAGATCGCGCCGTTTGTTAGAGTTGTGAAGCTTTCACGTAGCTTTCTCTCGAGCAAGGACTTCCAGTCGTCAGGGTTGTAGCCGGCCTCGAGTGGTCGTAAGCGGACATATGTGCCTTTGGGGAGGTGCTTCGCGTGGACTGTGATCCGAGGTACGGTAGCCTCGTCACCAGTAGCTTCTTCAGAGACTCCTTCAATTCCCAGAGCCTCCATTAGATACGGACTCAACAAGACCTCGCCCTCCTGCGCAGAGAACTCGCGTATGCCAGCATAGACAGCGTTGCCATTCGACGGATTAACAAGACGGAACATGAGCGGGCTCGGAAGTTGTTGGTATGGATCGCCGCCAAAGGCATATGGAGCACGAGCGGATGTGGATGTGGATGTGGACGCATATGGGTTGCGTAGGGGGTTTGAGGCTGGAGCTGAGGCGGCAGACGAGGTAGAAGCGGCAAGTAGCTGCTCAAGGGCAGACTGCGGGAGAATGATCTTGTCGCCGGACAAGTCTTTGGAAGAGTATGTGGTCGGTGAAGCAACATTCAAGGTGGCTGACCACTGGAGAGAAGGTTGTTCGGCCATGTTGAATAGGTATCTATCGAATGGCGAACTTGTAAGAGTGTGCACGGGTATCGTCAGGCTGGACTGTCGCCTTTTGTACTGTACGGTGGTTGAGGGAAGACAGGTTATCGACTACGAGAGGCATCCCTAAAAGAAAAAAGAGATAGCTTTCGTAAAGTGCGATGGGGCCACGGACAGGTCGAATGAAAATGCGTTGATGAGAAATGAAGTTGTGGGGAGAAAATCATCGCGTGGACGACGTAGCCGTGGATGTGGATGAAGAAGATTGAAAATGACGAAAATCAGTCAGCCATTTCGGTCGAGTTCCATGACGCAGCTCCGTTGCCCTAAAATTAGCCGGTACCTACAGTGTACCTTGTTAACGCTAGGAGAAACCACGTGTTTTGAAGTAAACGGGGAGTTCCTTCGTAGATTGCCGACGCGATTTCCGGGGCCAACTAATCAAAGAGGCGTGCCGGTATCTCCGTCGCTTGCCGCATCGAGGATTTTTTAACGCACCCCATTAAAGGGGAACTTTCTATAGTAATAGCTGTGTACGAAATTTTAGGCATGTAATTAGGTCACTACCTAGTCAACGTTACTTATAATATTAAAATAAAGTGATTAGCGTCTCTTTGGTAATCCTATACATTCATGCCAATGTGAGCTGTATTGGTTGTATGATGTTCAAATGTTCATGTAGGTTGAAATGAATTGAAATGTTCTTACCTCTATTCAACGACTTTGTCGACTTGTTCGACCAACAAAATGGTTGCAAGTTGCAAGTTACAATCATTCAATCCTACATACCTGCATCGAACATGCGTATTATTGCTCCAGTATAAGTCCACTCAGTAGAATCAACTTACCAGTTACCTTCCTCTGATAACAAAAATAGAATTAACTGGAATGAAGACGAGGCCAAGAGTTTTCTTGCTTGCGTGTATTGAGAGACTACCTTATCATATTATTCGCATACGAAGGTTGATATAGACTTCCAAGTATGTACATAGATCACCCGTCAAGGCCGCAACACACGTTTAGACTCACTACCTAGGTAGGCATATGGATGTCGAAGCAACGGCTAAAACTGCATATTGCGTGTTTGCGCCAGCCAAGAAGTTCCAAGACGGATACGATTGTGAATCTGAGGGAGGCTAAGGTAAGCCAAGCAAGAGCCAAGCGAGATGGTGAGATTGGTTCAGCATGACGATCCTATTCAAGAAAGGGAGTTATCCAAACGAGGAACGCTGGGACCTACTATGCTGACCGCCAACATATTATTGATATGTATTCCATACCTATATCTCTGCATCTCTTTTACCCCCGCATTAACAAGGAGGCAAATGACGTTGGGGGAAATCTGGCTGTCTGGTTGCAGTTCTAGAGTACTACCTAAGCTGCAGTTGTTGGTCAGTCTAGATTCGAAGAAGCCAGCACGTCGACTCAAGGGCGAGCTTCCCCGAACATCCTTCCCGCAAGCAAACCCCCAGTGGTCCAGTTACAGTTTATTAGCTTGCATGGGCTGTAAATTCGATGCGACGCTGTCGGATCAACCTGCCAAGGACGGGCAAACAGCAAGATCATTGCCATTGTTACCCAAACGATACGCAATAGTGCAGCGATCTTAATGAAGGCGAAGCCTCCGCCAATGCTTTTCGATATGCCTCACAAGTTGCTTAGGAATAGAGTCGAAGAAAACACCTCATCTGTTGCCCCCCTCACAGCTTACCTCCTCTCTGTCCTCCGCATTATGTATTGCTACTATGAGGTATGTAAGCCATTCCCTTGTTCAACGTTAGAGTATATTAGGCAGCTATGTTTCTGTAAGTAGGTAATAGTCAGACAGTCAAAGCGTAGAATAACAACGATGCTTGATTTACCTATGAAACATCCCTCGTCAGTCCCACCGTCTCGCTTTGCTTCCGAAGTTGAAACATTGAAGTATACATACTGCCTAACCTAGTAGAACACCTTACCTAGCTACCTCATATACTATTATTATCCAATTGTGTCTTGGGTCTATCTACTTTGGGTATACCCTAATACCCTAATACCTTAAATAAGAAGAAGAAAGGGGAGCGGCGACTATTTCTACGTACATCCCCAGACCCCACAGTTTATTCTACTAGTCTTTACCTTACTTTGCCCCAACTCAGGTTTCTTAAACCTAAATAACTTCCTTCTGACTCATCGTCGTCTGCACCACATTCTTTCTCATTCCTATTCAACAGCTGGTCTGTGTTTTTGTCTGCATGTAATGGCATCAGGAGTCGTCACTCAACAATACGCGCGCGACTCATCTGACTCCGAAATCTCCGACGTAACTAATCCGTTATTAAACCTCCTCACCAACACCCTCGTCCTACATCAGACCATCCCATATCTCCCCATCTCGAGCCTTCTCAATCTTGCTGCTACCTCGACCTCCTTTCGCGACCTACTACTACGCCGCACCCCTGGTGTCTTCCGACATCTTGACCTAACCAGAGTTAAGACTGCTCAGTTCGATGGCGATGGCGGCATCGATCACGGCGGCGAAATCTGGCGCAACGTCCAGGTTGACGAGAACCTGACCGAGGACGACTTCTACTCTGGTCCGCTACGCGGCATCTTTCAGAGCATACGCCGACGCGATATTTTACACCATGTGCAGACGCTAGTCCTCGATGGTCTCTCGGTCACAGCCGAGTTCTGCAACGATATCCTAGTCGACCCATCTCTGCGCGTGCGCATACTATCTATTCGCGACGTTAAGAACCTTAACGAACGCAAGTTGATGCAGAGCCTGCGCTATGCCTGCCGATCGACCCGACCCGAGGACACGCCCCGAGTCAAGGGATTATATGTGTTTGGAGCGAGGGACGCCCCCGCACTGACGGCGCCTTCGCCAGTTAGACAGAACGGTGCCGTTCGAGGAGGTGCTAACATTAGCATCGGCTGGAATCATAGATCTCAGCATGCGCTGAAGGAATCCATTCATAATGAAGGTGACGATTGGTATCACAAGAAAGGCCGCATCATCGGCAGACACATCGCCGACGGCTGGGCCGAGACGCTTCTGGACTGTCGCGAAGTGATCAAATTCGATGCTGTGCTTTGCACCGGGCCTCGTCATCAGAATTCGCCCGCGTTTGGAAAGATTCGAGTCACGCCGAGCGGTAATGTTGAGAGTCCGTGGGGTGTTGCAACCTTTGCCCTCGGCGGATGTGCGTCGTGTGGATCTGCTCCTGAGGGCTTCACGGTGTATGGAGAGTCTTCGCCAGAGCAGTTGCCACTTTTGGCTCCCGTCCCGCTTCATTCGTCAACCATTAAAGCAGCGACTTGCCCTACACCCAACGCCAGATCTAAAAGTGAAGAGACTCACAAGTTCGTGCCCAGGTGTCTCGAATGTATCCGCGAACGATACTGTTTCAGCTGCGACCAGTGGTGGTGCGAAGCCTGCTATCAGGTGCCGAGTCGGCACGAACTGAATGTCCAGCACGTCTATATTGTAGATCAGACGAACGGCTTGGTGGACCATGAATTGGCAGCCCTCGAGCCGTCTAACCTCAAGGTACGGAACGGTTATTGTCTTAGTTGCTACCCGAGATCCACAAAAAGGAAATCAGGAAATCGGAACCCATTTCCACCCTGAGTGGTTCCGAAACCAGGTATGGGGGGATACAACTATTACCCCCCTTACTACCTGAGTTCATGTAGGGATGGGCGAGAGTGGACTTCGACTGCTTTCGGTCATCCTTGGAAATTGTATGCGGCGAGAACCCCCAGATATAGACATATTTAACTCGGGAGTCGTGGAGCCCTTTGGAGAAGCCTTACTAACGCTGACTATAGAAACCTAAGATCAAGCGAAGTTGCTGGGAGTGCGAACACAACGTATGTCTACAAAGTTAGTCTCGTGTAAGACCATCACAAGCTAACCCTGATTCAAGTGTCTTGATTGTATCGCCAACACGCAAAAGCTTTGCAAAGGCTGCGGTGGCGGGTATTGCATCATCCACTATGAAGGATCTACGCTCACATTTGTATGTCTCCATCCACGGATTATTGTGTGCCCAACTAACACTGAGAACAGTGCGATTGTACGAATTGCCGCCCCATTCTATACATTGCTCTTTTGTTAACTAACTAACCACATACAGGGTGCTCAAGACGGCGTGGCCTACGATCTCGAGAGTTGTACTAACGTTAGACATCACCCAGTAACATAGGTGCTCTGTCATCAGCTGGCAGTACTCTATCTTGATTTACTCTTAATGACCACTAACGAGGTTGAATCGTTCGGAGTCTATGGTTTTATGATCAGCCAGAGGCGTTAAGGTTTCTCTACTCTATTGCTATTTATGGGTTCGGTTTTGATGGTCGGGAGTCATTTTACCTTTACCGTAGTGTCCAGTGTATGGAAACAAGGACACATCGCGGGCTCGCCATTGTTTGCTCTCGCGCATCCTAAATTCGCAGGGCGCCGAGAAGATGATACCCAACTCAGCTTCATTAAGCGAATTCAATTTATTCATTTATGAAATCTACCAGGACACACATTCCTTGCGTGAATATAAGCTTTTCTAACCCGAAATAATTAAATCTGGATTGTAGGTTGGATAAAAGTAGAACGAGACTTGATTATGGCATTCAAAATACAATTAGTCACCCTAGCGACGAGTTTCTTCTCATGTCACACCTGTTCATTTCACATTTGAGGGCCCCTTCAATATACGTGGGTGGCAATATACAGAATAATAAACTTATAATTCTAATGTCCATGTCAGGATGCCATTTTGCCCTATTGGCCAACATAAGCACCAAAGCGCTTATAATTTACATTGTTATGGTAAATGGGACTGACTATATTAACCTATTCGGATTCAAATCATCGTAGGAGTAATAATAATTGCTGTCTCTTTAAGAAGCCCACTTTAGAGGGCGCTCCTTTTGTGATTATATGCTGTAACTCTTCGGCGCAGGGAATGCGCACCTAGCTAGGTGGATATCGAGTTGGGGCTAAGTGTGGATTCAGGAGCGCAGAAGATAGCGCTTGTTCCCCTTCATGCCTTTGGGCGTTATGATAACTAGCAATGTACAGTAGCCAAGCCCTGCTTTTAGCGAGTATGAAAATCCATCTCGCAGGTCGCAACAAGACGCCCTCACGTCTTGATTAACAGCATGGAGACGGATCGCTAGTCTTCCTAATGCAACAGTACGCAAGCATAGTAGTACTATTCGAAGACAAGCACAACGAACTCGGAAGTACGTTAGAGGTTACGGAAAACGATACCTCTTAAAACCTGCCCCTGTGATATGAATTAGTGCACGTACGAATACTAGGTGCTCTAGAATCATGTTCCATATCTCAAGATAAATCATGACTCTAAGCCAGTCGCGAACTTGCGCGATACCCAAGCCGCACCGAATTCTTCGTATTCTTGCTTCGTGACTGAGAGTGAGTTGATGTGTTCATGTTTCGCCAGATTAGCGCCACCCAACCAAGTGCTTGTTATGGGGTCCACAGGGCGAGCAACTCGAACGAAGCATTCATCCGGAGCCAGTTGAACGATCTCTTTTTGTAGTCGCTCGACAAACCCGTCAAATAGGGAATTTCCGCCAACAACGATAATGTTAGAAAGAAGGCCAGGCCACAATCCAACGGGTAAAGCGCGCAGCGATTGCATGACGAGATCCGCAATACCCGGTTGGCGTATGCCAATGTCTGAGGGATGGAATAGAAGTTCCGGCACTGTGAAGCGTTCGTTCCTGAGCGTCAACACGTCCTCACTAGACTCCCCTGCTTGCCCGGCAGCTAATTTCCTAGCCCTCGAAGCTTGAACAGGGTCAAACTCTCGGACGACACCTTTCATTCTCGTATGAAAATCCGGAAGGACGTAATCCCGGGCTACCCCTCCACCATTGAGGTAGTCCTCCCTACGTTCACCTCTCGTACCTTTCCAAGTGCGTTCTAGATCTCCTTTGAAATCCAGGGAGACGTAGCAAGCGGCCTCCTTCATCTCGTTGACTATATATGTCTCGTTACGCATATCATAGTGACGGAGCGAAAGTAGCCGTGTTAAGTAATTTGTCAACAGCTTCCCTCCCACATCAAGCCTTCGGATGGCAGGATGGATCGGCCTGCCTTGGATGATAGGGGTAATAGTGGTGTGGGAATACCCGGTGTCGATAAGCAGGAGAATCTCGGCTGGGAGTTGAGCAACAGTTCCTGGGTCTCGCGGCGTGCGAAGTATGCCTTGTACGTCATGATAAGCGTTGAACGATGGGCCTGAACCAGAAGTGGTAAGCTACGAGTCAGTTTTAAATTCCCTAAAAGCATGCAACGGTGACATACCAATGCCTCGATAATAGCTAGCAAAGCCAAACTCTTCAAATACCATCTGATCGCAGTTCGTCTGTAGTACGGGGAGGGAATTTGATGGTTCGGCAAGTAGCAATCGAGTCTCGGAGGGGTCGCATGGTTGAGGAGCCTTATCGTCGAAAAATTCATGTTCCCAGATCTCCTTCTCGGCCTCCCAGTTCACAATGAACCCCTTCTCGACGGGTCGCCTAAAAGCGACTTCGCTAAAGTCGGTGCATTTCTCTAGTTCAGATGCAACATAAATCTTCTTGTTGCGATCTCGAGCGATACAATTCGGTATTACACGAGGTTCGTCGACCGCGTCCCCCGACACGTACCCAGCTTTTATCGTGTATGCGCCGTTATCGAGAATTAGGGTTCGAGATGGCGGCGCTGGTTGATGAGCTTTTGATTTCCTCGCTGGAGCCATAACAGCGATTGCGCATTTTATCCCACCGAGGACAGTATCGTTTATTTCATGTTTGGTATAGGAGTGGGATGTTGAAGCTGTAGAGATGGTGGGGCTTCGATATTGTCCAAGAAATCTAGATGTCCTCGTACAGCAGAATACCCGCTGTTAGCATAGATAGCTACCCCGCTACGGCCTTAATTCAATATTGGGGATTTGTCTTATGTAATACATTATGTAGATGCATGCATCTTGATTGAAGTGACCCTCCTATTTCACAGTTTCTCGTGTACAATCTCTTACTTTGACAATGACTGCACGTGGAATACGGTACACATCATATTACGATGTATGATCTACGTATAATCATACTTACTTAATACTCGAGGATAGGGATTCACACGTTTAGTCATTTTTATCTATTCGTTTCCCTCTACCTATCAAGCCAAGGGCAACCTGTCTAAGCTACGCCATCATGATAACGAATGCCTCGAATATTATAGCTCTTCACTACTCTGATTATAAGTCCAAGTTACCGCATTGACCGATCAAGCTGTCATCACCTACGCAGGGGTGTTAGTTGTCACCCACTCCTTGAACCTGTCCGATCTTGCGCCTCCAAGGTCGTGAATCCATCGTCCGACGTTATCATGGATGCTGAAGCCGGAATCCTGGCTCGCTGGATCCTCAACCGGCGTGCTCGAGAAAGCATAGGCGAAGTTGGTGTCGCCTGCGCCGTTAAGAATCCACGGGTTCCCGTCAAAATCCGTCCAGCTAGCACAGCCCGTGCAAAGAGCCGTGAACTTGAAATGCGTCTCATTGACGCCGGTGCCCTTGAGGACCGTGTACTTGGCATCCTCGTATGTGGCTGGCAAGTAGTATCCACTGCTTTTCGATCAGCCCAATGTTTTCTTATCTTCGAGCCTGAAAAATCTGCGTAGCTGGGCACGTCACTCACGTAGCTTGGCGCGAAGAGAACTGAACCGAGTTTCCGTTCTTCCATACGACGGTCAGAGGGTTGTAGGTCATTGCGCCTCCCCAAGCCCATCCAGCCCAACCTAATTCGACCGGCGCGACGATCTGGAGGATCACGTCGTAGGCAGCATCGCCACTCGCCTCAGCCGGCAGAGCTAATCGATACGTGATCCCATCTGTGCTTGTGTAAGACTGGAAAGTAATCCCAGTGTCAGCGTCGACAAATGGAGTCGTGTCCGTTTGCGCGAGGACTGTGATGTGTAAGTACTATCACCCCCTATCTCCTTTTCTCTTGGAACGGCGAAGCGCTACTCACCAGACCCAGTGAGGCCGATAACACAGGTAGTGACTGTAGCCCACTTCATGGTTAATCTCTAACTGGGGAAGTAAAGAGGCCGAAATAACGAGCATGCCGACACGAGTGTCTGGAAGGAGGCACCACACTTTATATCAACAAATGTCGAACAGCACCGCCGCATTTACGGGCATGGCTTCAACCGAGCGAAATTAATTTGGAGAACTCCTCCGCAACGGCCAATACGGGTAGCCCAATATAACAGCTCTGCGTATCAAGGTACCATCTAGGTTTCCATACTGGTGCTCTTCATGATGTAAGATCGAGGGGAGCAATCGTTGCCCCTTGCCACGTTCGCTTGAAAGCGTATACATCTTCCAGCGCGGCTGAAGCCAACGTGGCATAAATGGCTAGCTGGGTTGGACCGGAATAACATACAACGCCAAGTATAAATCCCATAAATGCATTATAATATATGCCACAGAGCCCACCTCTCTGCCATTTACATTTAGGAATGGAGATCGTCACTCCGCGTGGGGATTCTAGACAATAACAGCCCAAGATGGGAAAAACACCCATCCGGAATCTTATAATAGCATGTGCCCAGGTAGCAGTAAAACAGGCCAAGAATAAAGCGCCCATGCACATCTATGTCATGGGTAGATCGAATTAGTTTTACCTTCGACCTCATTGGACCAGTCGGGCACCTGGCGAGGATTCCCGAAGTCGACATTAGCCTGAATAACCAAGTGGTTCTACTTCACTTCTACGTTCCGCGTAGACTTTCTGGTAATGAACTTTTCAGGACAGAATTCAAGCGATCCTCTCCAATTGTCAAATCAGAATGGACGTCTTTTCAACGAAGCTATCTTGTAGCCCCTGAATCCCCACAATTCGATAACCTGGGATACTCCAAATCGGCAATTTAGCCTGGGATCACACAACAACACATCCGCGATGTATATGCTGGATAGGTACACATTGAAGAATCATGTTAAAATGAATTATCTACCTACCTTACCTCATAGTGTTGCTACATGACATCAGTGACAGTTGCAAACTTATTTCTAATAGAAGAGCAGGGTCGTTTAAAAATGGCTAAGGCCTAAGAGATTGGTAAACATAATGCCGAAGAAGAATCATCAGATCAAGTTACTTGACATAGGAAACGCGCATTGGTACTTCATGGAACTTGGATTCATTAGGTGAAATAGAACGAGGTCCTATACCATAGTCCTAGTATGTAGAGACTATCATCTATGTACCTAGTTTCATACGAAAACGCGTTTTACCGACTACTCCTCTTATAAAACGTTGTTTCTTGACGATGTGACCATGGTCGGGGTTTAATTAGATATTCCGACCCAATATCTGTCTGTCTGAAACACTCTAGCTTCTCGTCATAAACGATTTTAGAGACATCCATAGGTACCCAGGTAAGTAAGGAGAGGACATTCCGCCATGCAACTACCAGGAGACTTCCTAACTAGAAGTGACATGACAATGGATCATCCATCCTTAGCCTCAATACTGTATGATTTTTAGAGCTCTGCAAATGTTATGTCTCCCTAATGAGCATAGAAGCCCATTAAACCCATATTGACATCTACCTACCTAGTTATCAAGACAAGCATTGCTAACTCATTAGGAAAGGCTATAACAACTACCGACTACCCTGGATAGATTTCCCTATCCTTCCTAAACCTCCAGGGAAATAGTAGTTATAAATATCGAACTATCATAAATACCTGTAAGTAAACCGGAGACTATAATATGTAAAGGGCTGAAAGCATATACAGTTAAATGCAGGAAGTTCTTTAGGTGAAAGAGAAGCCCGGGTAAAAAAACAATCGCTCACAATGAGATTAGCTTTCTGTCAATCTGCAGGGTACTCTGTAATAGAGAAACCCAGCTGATGGGGTTATGTCGGGCACTAGATTGAAGCGGTTAAACGATCACAAGTGGCATATGCATCGCGCTAATCAGCCGAGATGAGAACTCTTTCTCCAAGATTTCTGACCGAGAAGCAGGGGTTTGCTCTGCAGATCTGCCATGTCGCTGTATATTTCACCGAGTTGATGAATAAGTTCAGCCATGGTATGGAACTTTGGGCGTACAAATATTTGAATGGCCTTCCGCCTTCCACTCGTTTCTGCGCTTTGCCTGTTTAGCAACATTGGATTATCGTTACGAAGAGCCATTACTGGATCTAGAATAATTTGTTAACATGATATATAGGTACGTAGGTAGCTTATCTACAGTTTATGTAGACCATCTCGGTGAGACCTGACGAATTATACGAAGTCTTCTATGCACAAATTATGAGCTTGGGGATAAGAGTTGGGTGTTAGAAATCGGTGATCACATGATTGAGATCCCAAGCTGTCATGGTAGGAATAAAAGTGGCTTTTTGCCCCGTCTGTATCCGCTGTTTCCGTCTCGGTATGTGCCGCAGCGGTCGCCACATGGCTAACCGCGTGTGTTCTAGAGCTAGGCAAGGAGCGCAGATCGCTGATAGGACAAGACTTGGGCTGGATGACGTGCTACTCTTATCTTGCATATCTTGCATAGGCTAGAGATTAGATTTTCAAATCCTTCTAATCGGCTCGGCGAAATCGGGGAATTGGTACTACCAAACTAACAACTCCCGCTTCAATGTGAGACAAGATACAAGATGGGGAGTGTATACACCACAATTCCCCCTCCCGTCGACCACGTACAGCATAAGCAGAAACCCGTCTCCTCCTCTTAGCTGCTTGCCGCTATCGTAAACGACTCACCGCTTTTCTCTAGTTTCTAGATGTCCTTTGTTTGGCGTTCCGGCATGGCTATGAATGTTATGAATTGGTGATGATCCATCTATGATGATGACAACCATTAGAGATGGATATTCTGATGAAGACGGTAGACCAGCCTACTAGCCGTATACTTCTTCCTGGCCCTTTGCCTCTTTCCGTCTAGATCCGATCTACGTATAGCTTAGTCTAGCCTCTATCCCCCCACTTTCACCTGTGAGACCCTGAAAATCCCTCGACTATATTTTTGCGACTGGCGCCAGCTCCCAAGTTTGCTCCCGGATACTCATCTTATTCGAAGTCAACTAACCTAGCTTCTTAGCTACCTACCTATTTAAGCTACCCACCTACGCACCTAGTCATTGTATCCTCGTTAGCAGTACTATATATTATTATCCTAGTGAAAAGGTAAAAAAAAAGATTTGAGGTTGAAAGAGAACGAGCCGTCACAATGGGCTCCCTATCCCCGGATGTCATGCCGGCACGCCGGCCCCTCCACGACTCCATCCCCCCTTTGATCCTCGGCACCGCCACCTTCAACACCCAGTACGTCCCGAACCCTTTCGATCTACCCGCCATCTCCATCGTGTCGCGCGCCCTCGACCTTGGTGTGCGCGCCTTCGACACATCGCCCTATTACGGGCCCTCGGAGCTCATCCTAGGCGACGCCCTGGCGCACCCCTCCATCACCCAGAACCACCCGCGGTCTTCCTACTTCCTCGTCACAAAAGCCGGCCGTATCGCCGGCGATGTATTCGACTACAGCCCTGCCTGGGTTAGGTACTCGGTGTTGCGGAGCCTCGAGCGCCTGCACACGTCTTACCTGGATCTGGTGTACATGCACGACGTCGAGTTCGTCTCCCCGGCCGAGGTCCTGACCGCCGTCCGCGAGCTACGCCGCTTGCGTAGCGAGGGCGTCATTCGCTACATCGGCATCAGCGGATACCCCGTCGACAAGCTGTGCGAGCTCGCCGAGCTGGTGCTTCGCGAGACGGGCGAGCCGCTAGATGCTGTGCTGAGCTACGGCCACTACACGATACAGAACACGACGCTAGGCGCAGAGGCCCTGTCGCGGTTCGAGACCGCGGGTGTCGATGTTGTGTTGAATGCTAGTATGCTAGGCATGGGCCTGCTGACGACGAGGGGCGCCGATGCGGGTCCTATGGCTACATGGCATCCCAGCCCGGAAGGACTGAGGAAGGCATGTCAAGACTTGGTACCCGTTGCTGCGAGTGCGGGTGAGAAGCTTGAAGTCGTTGCTATACGGTGGGCGCTAGATAACTGGTCCCGAGTCGGCGCGTCTAAGGGCGGCCGTACCTCTAAGTTACCAGCGGGAGACCGGGTTGGCGTAAGCGTCATGGGCATCTCAAGCGTCGCCGAGCTGGAGGAAACTTGTCGTGTTTTTAACAGCGTGATTGAGGGTCTTGAGCCGGAGACATCTGACTCTGAGCAGACGAGAAAGAGACAGTGGAGCTTAGACCGGCGGCAGAAGATCCAAGGGGTAGTGGAGAAGATGTGGGATGTCCTTGGGCAGTGGAAGAACTACAGCTGGAGTAGCCCTGAACCAGGTTTCGTCAACGCGAGGAAGCCTACTGAGGTCGGCGTTACTCCTGACGATGGCATACTGACGAAACATGCCGCCAAGTCCCAAGTGAACGTTGAGGTAGAGGAGCTGCCCGCGTCTGTTGTCTAATCGACCCTCTTTAAATCTCTCGGCTACCATGCATGATGGTATGGAGGCGCTAATAGTCATGCGGGAATTCATATGTCGTACTTGCAGAGAGTATAATATCGCAACGGTTGCGACAGCATCTGCTCCGAGACGTCGTAGTTCTTTCAGGCCTCATAACACCGAGGCCTAACGTAATCAAATAGTCTGGATGAAGATTCACAAGTAGAAATTACAAGATCTCGGGATCTTTTACACGGGAGGATATCACTAATCTAATGCCATCGCGGCATATAAGAGCCCTATATGGGATGCCTCCATCCACACCTCCCCTATAGAGCAACTCCTACAGCTGGATTCTGATGAGGGCGATGAGTACTCAATTGACTCATAATTCTATCTCTAGCCAACCAGCGATTGTAATTCAATTATGGATATGATGGCAAAGTCAGGAGTGGTTCCATTGCATTATATGTATTTGCACTTTATTTACTTTTCCTTACACCGAGGTTGAATCTTCTAAGTTGCATATCAGGTAGGTAATTACCAATATCACTGAATGCACTGGCGAATCCACCTGCTCCTTGCAATAAGGCTAGACATAAGAGAGAACAGCAGCTTGATTAGGAAATCTTGGTTTCCACCAAAGGTTGCGGTCCCTAACACACCTCGTCGCTCATCGACTTCGCTCGAGGGAATTATCTTATGTTGTCATTGAATGCCACACATCTATGTATACAATCCTCAACTCCAAACTAAAGAAGGTGAACACCGCCCGCCTCCCCTTTGATGCAAATATCCATGGACCTCAAAGACCTAATGAACCCGCTGTCACCAGAGAAAACCCTCAGGGAGGACATAATAAATAGTAATGAAAATTTTGAGTCTATTGGGTGACTTCGTGCAGTCTCTCCGCCGTGTCAATGCGCCCGAGTTGCTTAGACTCCTCGTTGTCACTATTGACGGGCCCTGGAGTCTCGGGTGTAATCATAACTTCGGGCGGAGAGGTAGTTGCTCCCCCCTTTTCTTGCGAGCTTTGGCTATTCTCGTGAATCTGGAGGCTGGGCCGGTCCTCATTTTTGGCTTCCTCCTTCTCATCGGGAGGATGTGCAGCATGCTCTACATGCTCACCATGAGCCTCCTCGGCATCCGCGGGTTTGCTCTTTGAGCTAAGACCTTCACCGTCAGGTGAGTGAGCTTCGCCATCAATTGGGACGCCAACCATCTCCGCCAGACTCCTAAAATTGAACATGGGTTCCGAATTCGCACTGTCACCCTCTTCACTACGTGCAGCCAGGCTAAGACCGCTCGACCGAGGATCATCGGGGTCAGCGCTGAGGTTCTTACTAGAATAGCTACCTGGCATACTGTCGACTCCGCTAGAGCTGACAGAACTGGCATTGCTCATCTGACGAAGATGCGAAGACCCTCTCGAAGGTTGCGATGGAATAGGTAAAGATGGAACACTAGCGCCGCTCGTTTGACTCTCTTCGTTCTCGTTACGGTCAATCGCCTTCCCCTTGTCGTTCTGTGTCGAAGCTGATGCGGACCCAAAGGTTGAGTCTGCAGCACCGCCACCGGCTTGACCAGCCGAGGCACTGCTGGCTGCGGCTACGCTGGCTTCCATTCGTAAGTTGCTAGCGGCACTATTGCCTCGCCTTCGCCCGAGCCCCAAACTAAGAGAACTCGCGCTCGCACTACTGCCGCTGTTGCCATATACATCCCCCTTCTTCTTAGTAGCCTTCTTCTCCTCCTTCTCCCGTTTCTTGGCCTCTTTACGAGCTTCTTTCTCTGCTTTTCTTCGTCGCTCCTCCTCATCTGCTAGACTCAATCTTATTGCTTCCGCCATCATAAGGCTCTCGAGGTGCGCAGCATCTATCCTTTCTCGGCCTGGTCCAACGCGGCTAGAAACAATGCGGCCACCTGTTTCGGGAGCAGATGGAACGTCGGCTCCGCCATCGTTTGGTTGAAGGTTGGAACTACTACCCGGGCTCTCATTTCCTCGATGGCTCCCCGCAGTCCTTCGACTAAACCGTGACGGTCGACCGAAGATGGTGCGGGATTCTTGATTCCCCATTACGAAAGCAGCATGATGTAGGGCGTCGGCTGCCGCCGCCCTTCGACGCTGTTGCGCACGAGCCGCTGCTAGTTTAGTAGACCAATCAGGTCGGATGCGATCAGTCGTGATGACTCCAGGCGCGTTGGCAGACACGCTTTGCGTCCGTCGACGATTAGCATTCGCGGAAGGCGTAGCTAATGATGGGGATAGGGTCGAGTTGAGTGAGCTCGAAGATGACATGGCCGTGCTCATAGAGCCCACCTGCGTTGGGTTGAACGCATATGTCAAGCCGCGGCGGAAAGGAGGAGGCTCGTATGTCACACCAAACTCAGTCTGAGTGCAATAAGGACATTTAGCTGGCTCCATGATAAGCTCACCCTCACGCTCCTCCAGATTAGTTGACGCTTGGCCATTCTCGTCGTCTGGGTGGTGCTCGGGAAGATGCGGGTCCGGGCGCTTGATCTGCACAAAGCATTCGCTGCAAATGATTTGACAGCAGCAACGAGTGCGATTCAGATATGGAGGATAATACATGAGGCAAAGCGGGCACTCGATTCCCTCTTTGTATAGAAATACCTCGAGCGGTTGGCCGTTGACGAAAGGATCATGAGGAAGGTTGATCTCGCGCGGTGTAATAATATCCGTATGTGAGCTGTTGCGAGATAGATTGAGAGCTGCTGCCAGAGACTTCTTGTGAGGCTTGAACGGCGAGGCGGTTCTCGGGCCAATAGGCGATGTAGGAGAAGGCAAAGCTGAGCCTGTATTTGAAGCAGGCATGTCAGAAGAAACTGAAAGAGTCCTGGGTCCCATTGGGACGGTAAGATTCGGCGTAGAAGTACCTGGCGACTCGGCTGGCCTAGGCTGGGGAATTAGATGTTCGGGGACTTCGTCGGCTGGAGGGATCTCAAGACCACGTGCAGCAGCGATAATCTGATGCTCAGCCCAGTTCTCGTTAAAATCATCCAATCCACGCCAAAAGGGCGCTATTTTCCTTTCGATCTATCGTATTCAATGTTAGATTAGCTGTAATAGACAATACTCGGCCAATGATAATATGTATCGCTCACCTGTAACTGGCGGACCACGGGTTTGCTGAAGTCCTCGGGTGCGGTATATATACCCATCGTCACAAGGTAACCACCGTCTACGTGTTCCTCTTTCATGCTACGCTCGCGCTCCTTGATGCGCGCTACTCGCTCCCTCTCGAGCCTTCGTGCCTCCTTCTCTTGTTTGGTTTCTCGGTGTTCGAAGGGAACATCCTGATGACGGGAGCCTGACGAGGTGCCGAAAGCCAATCCTAACCCGCCGAGTTCAGGTCGACTGGCTCGTCTTGATCGATCAGGGAGCTCACCATGATAACCGGCACCAGCTGAACTTCCGCCGGGATCCAAGTGAGACCCTTGGGGTCCAACACGAGAGCCACCCCTCGCGTCCTTTGTGTGTGTATTGCCCATTTTTCAAACTGTACTAATTTCTCGGCGGATGATATACCACACGCGAGCGAGTAATTAGATAACAGAGGTACAATGAGAATAGTCGAAGCGACCTAGGGATTGTGCTGTCAAAAATAAGATGGGCGGTGATGTTGGTCATATGCATGTAAGATGTGGGATATTGGAGTAACGAGGTCGAAGAATGGCAGATTCGTCATCCAGGACCAATCGGATCGGTAATAGGGTTGCTCGTCTTTGTATGTCGATATCGCTGTTTAGGGGAGGCCGAGTGTGGCTGTTGTGTTCTCGTATCATACAGATACTATTCTACCGAATTGTCATCAGAAAATACGGCTTTAGAGAGATGACTATAAGTAGGAATATGTACGAGAATGGCTGATCTGCACGGACTGGCAAGACAAGTACATACGCACCGGACGGGCGTCAAACAGATCTCGAGTCAGAGGCGGTTACTATTAATGGTGGTATTCGTAACGCATATTGTTGAGTGTATCCAGTAAGATGGACCAAGAGGCCATCTGGGGAAGTTATTTGGTGCGTCACCAAATTAGGGACTGGCAGTCAATACCTAGAGTTGCCTCTCTATGCAATAGTGATGTCGCTGCGCAAATGGTAAGGCGTAGGCAATGGTACAGTACCTTAGGAATGTTATGTAGGGACGAATGCGTGGACGTATTCCTAGCACTGGACTGGCTGGACTGGCTGCCTTTAGCTTGGCTTTGGGCCTCGACCAACAAAAGTTAGCGACTATTTGCTGGTTCGTCGTGCATCCGTCAGGTCGGTATCGCCGGGTTCGAATTCTTGTAAATGCTGCTGTGTCACGGATGGGCTGGTGCTGAAACTCTGGACTCTGGACTCTGGACTCTGGACTCTGGAAGATATGCGAGATTCTAAGACACAGCGTCTAAGCCGTCGAAAGCGAAGGATAGCTTCTGTTCTGGCCCACCTCCTGTTTGAGAGCAGGGAAAAAAAGAAAGAGATGGATGAGAATGAAAAATATCGTGTACTGTGTATCGAAAAGGGTCACGCTAGGCCTACTTCCCACGATGTCGCCCTGGCGATAAAAGATCCGGCTCGGAAGTGCTGGACAAAAGGCGAAATTCAATGTGATGAAGTAATGTTGTAGAGGTGGGGGAGCACAATTGCTCGGTACAAAGTTGCATACCTTCAATACCTTACATACCTTACCTAACTCGGGACCCACATGGAGAACCTAACCTGATCCAATACCTTATGTACTCCACTATGTACATGTACGTATGGATGGACTTCCAAACAACCAGCATTGAACGTCATGGAAAACACTCGGGAAAGCTACCTATATATTTGAATGTACGTATGGAATCTAACACGAGAAAACATATTACGGTAAGGAACAAATCTTGTCAACATTGAAGTTGTACGCAAGATGCCTCCCAATCAATGGAACCTTTGGAAATGATGTGGATCGAGGCGCGCATGTACCTACATGTATGAATTAACATTCATGTACAACGCCTTATACCTTTATGCATTCAATGCATGCATGGATGTGTTGTTGACTAGCGCCCCCCGGCCTGCGCGTATTCAACTGATTTTTGCATCATCTAATTAATGGAAGACTTCGATTCAATTATCGAAATGGTTGTCTAAAAAGATTGCGATGCCTCTTTCTCTTTTCAACGTCACCGTCATGTCAGGATGACTTATCCAGAGCCCGTATTCTCATCCCCAGCATGTTTAATAGTCATTCTATTTCGATATTTATTTGAACATTCAACCACGTATCAAGCTCTTTAAGCACACATGTCACAGCTACAATCTATTGTCGTGTAGTTCACGAGACTTATTCCAACCCTATAAGGCCAAACCCAACCCTACCAATTATAAAATGCATCTGAGACAACCCGCTGGTCGAGACTCACGGTTAGCAGTTCCGCCTGACGAGCCTCCTTATCAGAGACCAATTAAAACTCCGGCTTCAAACATCATCTGCCATTCACTCATCACGGAGAATCTTGACGATTGTATTTCTGTCCATTAAAATAGAGATAACATTTCGTCATAGGACATACGTCTATTTTCAATATTTGACACAGGATGTGCCTAAATTAAAAATTCTACAATGAGCCAAGCGCAATTAATCGGAATAGCTCAAGTTATCACTCCGGTGACATGGTTGGTCGCCCCACGACTATAATCATCGGGGACCTATTACCTATTATGTCTACTCCGAGAACCCTCAATCCGTTCCGGCGTCCCAACGGCCCCGCCAGAATGCAGGTCTCTACCGTGATCACGGCGTAAGTGCAGAAAAAGAAACCGGAAACTTTGAAGCCCAAAGAGGAAAGTGGGCCGGTGAACAGGTCATAGGGGCACAGTTTTACAAGTTGATAGAATGATAGAAACGTCTTGCCCGGCAGTTCGGTATCCAAGTCGATGTCGTAATAACATCAAAGAGTGTGTTTATTGTCTGCAGATAGGATTGCCTCGGTACGAATCGCTTGCAAATATCCAAGAATCCATTTCAGAGAACCAACCACCACACAACGGCTTCTCACAATACATACCTCCATCAACAACCGTTAAGGCCAAGTCATTCAAATGACGACTTCTAGCTTAATATTTGATATTATTCGTCCACATCCCTAGGCCCATTATTCCGGAAATATTCGTCATACTCCTCCCAAGTCATATACGGGAACTCAGTCGGCCTAGTAATGGGTACAAATGAAATGCCTCGCTTCTCGAATTCTCCCAGTCTCTCCCTCGTCCTTTCTTTCGCCTTATTCACGCTATACACTTTGATCCTATGGGCACTGCTCGTCACATGTAAGCCCCAGTTCCACGCGTTCCTAACCTCGATAGGTTGCGTGTTGAGGCTGTTGTCCCAACACCTCACCACGATCTCAATCCAGCCTTCGACATCGCATGGTAACCACATGTGCCACGTGCGCCACGCAAACTTATGCTTAGCGCTCATGTTTTCTACTGGTACGGCGTACCATGAGAATCCTCCATCGGCACTGACTTCGACGCGTTCAGGCCAACGACCGCCTCCTGAGTATGCCCACCCTTTGACCTCGATCTTACCCTTGTGTACGACGACTTGTTTATTCCATGGAGACATGATGGCACTGCAGCAGTCAGAGTCTGTAATTACTTTTGAAATTAGGGGGTCTAGGTATTCCTCATCACGAAACCCTAACTCCTGAGACGAAGTGGGAGAGAAAAAAAGAAAAGGGCGTGAGGGTGGGGAAGAACTATGAAAAGACATACCTGCTGACTGGCATCTCTTGAATCTGGATGCCATCAGTCCAACGTTGATTGTGTTTGCCCACCTGCTGGTTGAAGTACAAGTATTCCCTGCTCTGTACTGCGGCCCGAGTCGGCTCGGGTATTGCTGTGATACGATATAGCCACTTCACACTTCTGGCGCCGATATATCCCATTACCACCGCTCGAACCGGCGCGCCGTGGATTTTGGGCAAAGGTTCCCCGTTCATTTCCCAGACAAGCATGACTTCATTCGCTTTAACCTTGGAGTACGGCACGCTGATGACGTAGTTCATGACCTCGTTCATTTTAAAGTAAGTATCCGCGCCTGCGAGTTCCAAATGCTTCCCGTCGTCTTTGAGGCCGCCACAGTACTTGATAACCTTCTTGAGCGAAATTCCCACGTATTTTGCCGTTCCGATGGCACCCTCCGCCCAAGGGGCATTAATCATCTCATCTCCTTCACCAGCGTAGAGCGCGATCTGCTCTATACGCCGTGTGCCACTGCACTGGATGGTGACGAGCCGTTCCATGCGAGGAAAGCGGCTCTCGTCCTGGAGATCCGACAATGTCAATTTCTTCGGCTCCTTGACTAGGCCGTCAAGTCGGAGGAACCACGCCGAGGGGTCGATCGACGGTATTCCGCCGTGGTTTCGGATGAAATGCAGAGAATTTGGAGTGACCGGCTGGGCAGTGACAAGCCTTTTGGGTGGCTCGCCGTTGTAAGGAAACTGGAGGAGATGCAGCATATCAGGTGACTTTTCTTTCAGCACAGTCGCCCATGACTCTTCTGGCACTACCGCAAGGCGTCCACCGATGGCACGGTGCCATAATTTCCACCTAACTCCTGAAAGATAGTAAAATCAGCTTTGCTAGTAAGATAGCCAGAGATTTAAAGGAAACAAGCTCACCCTCGAGAACTGGATTAGTCCCAGGGATAGGACCTAGCTGAAACTCGGGCGGTGGCGGGAATTTCTGAGAGATCAGAATCTCATGTGCTTTTCTCTTTTTATCTGGGTAATCCTCCCACTCAACATACCTGTTGACTTGTGATTAGGCCAGCGATCACGAATAAAAGAGTCTTCCTCTTCAAAATAAAATGTCGACTTACCCATCCCAGCCAGGTAGTTCGTCGGCGGCAAGCTTATAATCGGATTTCTTTGTGACTGGTGCAGTGTCTCCTTCCCAGCCAGGAATATCGCCATCTATCTCTTTCCCCCTTGTTTGATCGAGCAGATGCAGCTCTACTCCCGCTAAGCCCTGCTCAAGTTTCCATTCATCGCTGGGCTGGCCAGTTTCAGATTGGGTATCACTGTCTGCTGCCGGCGCACTGACCTGAAAATTATGAACTGCTTCGCGCAATGGAATATCGGCTTGCATCTTGTTTGGGAATCTGGTATCTTACTCAGTCCATGAAGACTAGAAGAATGTCGTGATGGATATATCTCAATGAATGCGACAGGCAGTACCTTTAAGTATCAGACCTATGGGGTAAGGTTGAGGTATAGAAGGTGGTGTATTGTTAATACTTATGTCAAAAGTGCTGACTGAGCACTTGTGCATGTTCGGAGAACGTAGAGTTCAAACGACGTCAACAGTTCGTCATTCAAATCGACTACCGATCATAAATCTAGAACTACCTATGTCACATTCGTCTAGTTCCGGTAATGCTCGAACATGCAAGGCTTGTATTAGGAAAAGCTTCAAGCCAATGACAGCGACTGCCGACTCACCCCCTTATCTTTATTTTGATAAGGTATGAATATATGCTTGTACAATTGGCTGATTGTATCTTTCATCATAGCGCCCACATGCCTAAATGCAGGCCGAGGAGCATTGCAATAGGCTTAGATACCCTTGGTGCGGTAATTACTGAGTGCCGTGCAGTACCATACCGACACACGATAATTTGGAGTAGTCCGGAGGGCCAGCTACACTTGCGCGGTCCAAGTCACGCAGCTCGACGTTTTATCGGGGAATAACTTGGGAGAAAGGTCTAAAACGATCAAGGGATACTGAAAAGAGTTGCGTTTCGTGTCATGCTCTCTAGCATAATAAATGGGGTATACATTAGGTACCTTAGGTAGGTACACACACTCTCTTGTCCACTCTCTTGTCCACTCTCTTGTCCACTCTCTTGTCCACTCTCTTGTCCACTCTCTTGTCCACTCTCTTAAGGAGAGGCCATGTAGAATTTTCGAGGTAGTTCAAGCTGATATGCGTAAGGGAGAGAATGCAACGTCTCGTGTCTCAAGTACTATGATTACAGCCCCGTTTTCTTCGCCTGCGTTTTCAGATGCTCTAAGTGAGATTTAGTAAGCGGAGGGTCTACTCTCTCTAAAACCGAATCGATGGTTGTTCGGATATTAGGCAACGCAATGCATGTATAAAGAACTAACATGCAGAGAATCATATTCATTAAGGATAATAACTATCTCTGCTATTAAAGTACATTAGACAATATATATCCAAAGTAAACAAAGGAGATTACCTAAGATAAGCAATTTATTCTAATATACTTAAAACTAATTAATAAGATTTTAAAAGCTTTTTATAATATTTTCCTTATTAAAAAAAAACTTTTTAATTATTTTATTTTAAAGTTTTTTATAATTAAGTTTAACTTATTATTATTAAAATTAATAATTAATTTATTTAATTAAGTTAAATTATATATTATTTTAAAAATAAAAGTAATAAACTATATTTTTCTAAATAACTTAATAAATAAATTCGTAAAATTATTTTTTAAGTTTACTTATTAAATATTAAGCGTTTTATTTTTTATATAATCGCGTATAAAATAATATTTAACATTAATATGCTTAATGTTAAAATAAAAGTTAAAATTTTTAGTTAAACTTTTCATAGCTATATTATTAATAAATAATAAAATGAAAAATACCTTAATGTTAAAAATATATAAATAATTAATAAAGCTTTTAAGTTAAATCGCCTTTTTATTACTTTTATTATTATAATATATTTAACATTTATAATTAAATATAATATTATTTTTTATTTTCGTAAAAACTATAAAATAAAGGTTTTTATAATTAAAAATATTTAATTAATAATTAATTAAAGTATATTTTAACATTTAATATAATTTACATTAACGTATTTTTTAAAGGAAAATTTTTATTTTAATTTATAATATATGTTATATTTAAAATACTTTTTAAAATAAGCATAAATTTAATAAATAACATTAAAATATTTTTAATTTAAATTAAAACTAAACTATTTTATTATACTTATATTTTAAAATATATTTACCCTTATAAAAATTAAAGGTTAATTAAAAAAACCTACTTTAAATTAATATTTAAGCTTAAATTTAAATATAACTACTTTAGTAATTTCTTTTCGTAAGATATAATTAAAAATAAATAATATATTTACTTTAAAAATATTTATTAAATTATATTACTTTAAAATACTTTTAATATATATAACTTAATAAATTATAATTCCTTTAATACCTTTTTTAATATTTATACTAATATATTAAAAGTATTTTCCCTTATTAATTATTATAAAATATTTAAAAAGTTAAATTTAATATTTTTTAATACTTAATTAACTTAAACTAATAATAATTATATTATTTACTTAAAGAATTAAGTAAAATTTAAGTTAATTTTAAATAAAGATTATATAATCGTATTTAAACCTTTTTTAATTATATTTCTTTAAAGTTTACTAAAATAATTTATATTAAAAATAAAGGGCTTACTTAAAACTATAAATACTTTTACAAAATTTTAAAACATAACTCTTTTTAACCTTAATATTAAAAAAAAGCTTTATATAAACTAATTTATTAAATATTACATTTAAGAATATACTTTTCACATTCATTTATAATTTAAACTAATTAAAAAATAATAATACTATAAAAATTACTTAATATAAAAATAACCAAATAATATTAATATAAGTTTTATTAAAGTTTATACCTTATATTTACTAAAAATCTTTAATAATTAATTTAGCTTTATAATAACTTATAATTTTATTTAACGTTAATTTCTTTTTAAAAATTCACTTTAAAATAATAATAAGCTTATTATTAAGTTTAAATATAACTTTTTAAATATTTATACCTTTTAAAGTAAAAATCTTATCTTTAATAATAATTTTCCATTAATTTAAATTTAAGAAACGCATTACTTAAATATAACTTTAAGGATTAAACACTTTAACTAATAAATTTATAATAATAAAAAAGGTTTTATATTTATAGCTTAAAAAAGCTTTAACATTATTATTAACTTTATTTAATTTTAACATACTTTTTTTAAATTTAAATAATAAAGTTTTATTAAAAGTATTATCTTTATTATTTTAATAATTATTAAAAATAAAAAGAACTTTATTAACTTTTAAGCCTTTATAATAATTAATACCGTTATAATAAATTTATATAATAATTACATTATTATAAATTATATTAAAACTATAAAATTTATTACCTTATCCTTAAGTAAATATATTAAAAGCTATATTAATACTTATAAAAATATCTTAATAATATATAATAAAAGCTAAATAATTTTATAAAAACTAAGCCTTATTATTTTTAAACACATTAATTTTTTAATTACCGTTAAAAGTTTTCGCTACATTAAAATTACGTTAAATCTTAGTTATAACTTTTATATTTTAATTAAAAAGATTAAATAATTCTTAAAATAACAAAACTTTTACAATAAAATATTAACTTTTAAGGTTAATAATAAAAGCATTTAACCTATAATATTTATTTTTAAAAACTTAAATTATACGAAAATAAATAATAAAAGTTTATTTAAAAAAAGTACTTTTAATTATGTTATAAGTGTTAAATATATAAACATTTTAAACGTAATTTTTCCAATTATTTTATAAAAATACTTTTTTTATAATATAATTAAGTAAATTCTTAAGCTAAAAAATTCCTCTCATTTATTAATATATTTATATAAATATATTTTTTATTATTACACATAATATTAATATAATTAATTATTACTATAATTATAATAAACTAAAAAACATTTAAAGCATTTATTATTTAATTTACTAACGTTAACTTAATATTTATTAAAAGTAATATTAAGTAAAAAATATAATTTTTTAATAAAACCTTTTTAATTATAATAAATATATTTCTTTTCGTTATAAATATAATTTTTATAAAGTTACTTTTTATTATAAAAAACTTTTATATTATAATACTTATTACATTTAAAAAAAGGTTTTTAATTAAGCAAATAACATTTAAATAAACGAAATAAATAATATTTGTAAAATCGTTATTTATTATAATTAAATGCATTTTTGTAATAACGATTATAAAGGTTAATAACTTTATTAATAATATTAAGGTTTTCACCGCTTAAAGTTTTAATATATTTTCTTTAATCGTAAGTATAAAAAACACACTTTTCTTTACCCTTAACTTAATAATACCTTTATTAATATTAAATATATTAATCGCATTAAATTAAATTAATTAAGAATTAAGTAAAAATACATTTAAATTTAACTTTACGTTTTTAAATAAATAAAGTTATAATATAAGCTTTTTTTATTTTTATGTAATTTAAATAAAGCTTTTTATTATCGCATTATAAAACTTTTCAAATATATTTAACATATTTATTTTTATATATCTTATAAATAAAAATAAAATTAAAGTTTAAATTAAAATTAATAACTTATAATTAATTAAATTAAATAAAACTAAAAGTAAACTTAACTATAAAAAAACTTAACTTTTTATTAATAAGCATTATAAAGAATTTAAATATAATGCGTTAATAATTTTAAAAAGAAAACTTTTCTTAGGAAAAAAACTTTCCCTAAAAAAAAAACTTCCCTTAATTACTTTTATTATCCGTGGGAAAAAGTTCTAAATATTTTAAGGGTAATATAATAGAAATATAATAATCGTTATTAAATTCCTTTACTTAATTCTTAAAAAACTTATTAAAAGAAAAAATAACATTATTATTTAAAATAATTTTATTACTTAAGTAATTAAAATTAAATTCACTATTTTAATTTAAGTTAAATAAGTTATAATTAATTAACTAATTATAATTAAATAATTCTTATTTATTATAATTTGCTAATAATTTATTATTAAAGTTATAATTAAATAAAACTTTTTTAAAGGGGAAAATTTTATGCGATAATAAAGAATTTTTATAAGGATTATTAAATCTAATATTTTCATTATATTTAACAATACTTATACAAAAAACCTTTTACTTTTCCTTAAATTATACTTAATATATTAATTTACTTTTATTACTAATAAAATATTTAAGCTAATTTTTATTTATATAAAGCTTAAGCTTATTAATTTTATAAGTTTTTAAAGGAAAAGTAATATAAGTTTAATTAATTTAAACTTATTCTCTTATAAAATTAAACTTAATGTTATAAAGAGCTTTATATAATGTTTTTTTATTTTTAAAAGTGTAAAAGAATAACTTATTTTTTAATTAAATAATGTATTAAAAAGTTTTTAGCTAAAGATTTTTTAAAATACTTATAACACAAAGCATTTCCTATTTTTAATGTAAAATAATTTATATAATAATAAAGTTAAAGCTAATATTAACAATTATAATATTAGTTTTTTCTTAAATAATTTACTAAAGTTATTTAGTTTATTCATTTATATAATATTAATAAATAATAATATCTTTAATTTTTATATACTTTTTCCTTAAAAACTTAAAAACTTTATTAACTTAAAATTCTTTATTAAAGCAATAATAATAAATAATAATTTAAAATTCCTTTTTAATTATTTTATAAAGTAACTTAAATTTCTTAAATATTTAATTAAATATAAAATAAAATTTCACTTAAAAATAATAAGTATAATTATTTATAAATAAAATTATATAATAATTACCATTATATTTTTAAATTATATAAAAACCTTAAGTATTAACATAAATTAATTCGCTAAGAACTTTTAAATAATAATAAATTAATTCTTTAAATATGTTAACTATAATATAAATAACTATATATTATAAGTATTTAATATAAATTATATTTTAAATTTACTTATTAATAAGGTTTATATTATTATTAATTTTAAGTAAATTACATATATTTTGCTAACTTAAATAACTTAATTACTTATATTATTTTTAAATTTTATTATTATAATTAATAAAAGTAATAAAGTTTTTTTATTAAGTAATATTAAACTTTAATAAAATAAAAAATGTTAAGAAAATAAGTAAAGCCATTAATTTAAATAAGCCCTTTTTTATAAAAATAACTTACGTAATAAATTTCTCATTAAAATTTAAAATAAAAATTTTATTTACGCCTTATATATTATAAAGATTAACTTTACTTATTAATAAAAATAAAAATATTAAATTATAACAAATAATTAACGCATATATAACATTACATAAAGTAATTATAATAAAATTACCATTATTATTAAGAATTAAAAAGGTAATAATACCTTTTCTTTTAATAAAGAGAAAATAAATGTTATTAATTAAGTTAACTTTATACTTAAATAACATTAACTTATTAAACCAAAATAATTTATTAAAAATATATATAATAGTATTAAAATTAATTATTACATTATTTTTAAAAATAAAAACGTTAAGAATAATAAAAATAAAAAATCATTAAAAGATATAAATATTAATTAAGTATTAATTATTACACTTATTTAATTATTTTTTTATTTACAATATAATAATAATAATAAAAAGGTAAGAAAAATTACTTATATAAAAAATAAAATTATAATTATTATAATTAAAGTTTTAACTTAATTATACTTAAATTAATTTAATAATAAAGTTATTTACATTAATTATTATAAAGGCAATAATATTTTTTCCTTTTTATTTAAGTTTTTTACTTTTTATTTCTTTCTTATAATTAAAAAATATAAACTTAAAATTAAATAAAAATAAAAGAATTAATTTATTATTAATAAGCTTAAAATAAGCTATATAACATTTAAATTTTTTATAACTTTATTTACCGTAATAAAAACATTTTTTTTATTCTTATTATATCTTTTATTTATTAACTTATTATTACCTTTTAATCTTTTATTACTTAAAGAAAAATTATTTTTTAATTTAAGCTAATTAAACTTTTCAAAATAAAATCATTTATATAAAAAGTTAAGGTTAAAAATAATGTTATTATTTACAAAGTAAATTTAATTAAGTTATTTTTTAAATTCCTTAAATTAAAAAAATAAAAAAAGGCTAATAAAAATATAAGTTATGAAAAGTTTATTAAATATAATTTTACTTATAAGTTTATATTTATTATAAAAAATATAATATTTATTAAAATACTTAATTATAAATAAAAACTAATTAAATTTAATATAAATAAGTTATTTTAAAACTTTATTTTATATTACTTTTTAAATATATTTATAATAATTATAAATTTAAGTAATAACTTTTAAAGGGAAAAGAAACTTAATTTTACCTTAAATAAATAAACTAACTTATTTTTAAAATAATTTAATAACTTTTTTTACTTTAATAATATTTCTTTTTTACTTATAAATAATTACTTATTATTAAAAAAAGCTTAAAATAAAATTAAAAATACTTTTAAAATATTTAAATTTAATAAGTTTTTTAATAAATAATTTAAAAATGCTAATATAAATATCGTAAACATTTTTATTTTTTAAAAAAATATAAAAAACTAAGGCTTATTTAAAGAAATTAAATTTATTTTAAAGCACTTACTTAAGCTTAAAAATTAATATAATAAAGGAAAACTTTTATATAAAAGTTAAAAAAACTTTTAAGTAAAAGCTAATAATAATTCTTACATAAAAAATAAAGGACTTTTTTATTAAGGCTAAAATTTTTTTTAAAATATAAATATTAATATAATATAAATTAATAAACCTTAATAATATAACTTAAAAACTTAAAACAAATTACTTATAAAAACAAAACTTATAACCTAAAAAATTAACATACAAAGAATTATATTCATTAAGGATAATAACTATCTTTACTACTAAAGTACATTAGACAATATATATTCAGAGTAAATAAAGGAGATTACCTAAGGTAGGCAATCTATTCTGATATACCTAGAACCAACTGGTGAGATTCTAGAAGCTCCTCACAACAATGTATGTAGACGGCTCCTGGAGTCTGTCCACTGTAGTTTATCCGCAAGCTTTACCACGCTCATGTCAATTTCCTCAGGCTCAGGAATGGGGTATAAATTCGCCCGGGTCAGTGATCGGACCATAGCTCCAAGCATTGTCAAGTCGCAACAAGTTCTGTCTGTGATGTATGTGCTGGTCCTACAGACGGTCGCGGGATGCAAATGATTGTCCTGGAGGAGACGCGCCACGACGTCCTTTACAGGCTTGAGTATTTGTCGAATCACTTCTAACCGCTCATTCCTGACAAGATCTCCCATATGTTAGTTGGCTGCTTACAATAATCGGGATATTTTCTTACCAGAGAGCCCCGCTGGCTCATAGCCATAGGCAAATAAAGGACTTGACACTAGGTCGTCTAGCCATAAGCCTCCTTGGTCCGTGATAGAGTGTAAAATCAAGTGTCTGACCGTCCTTCTGAACATTGTCTCATCCCCGAGTTCCCAAGTAATCCAACAGATGGGTTCAATTGGTGACGTCATATACTCATGAAAAGCATCGGCTATGTCCTTTACCCAATTCTGGGCCCATGGTCGGAGCATTCGAGTGAGGTCGTACTTATCGGTCAGTATAGTGAGCTGGTACAAATCCTAGTAGTACACAGCGCCAGGGGGACCGGATGGGGGGTGAAAGGTAACGGCCGTGGGTACTTCTTCAAAACAGCTATGGACAATGTTTAAGAACATCTCCATTGCCTTTGGGTGGTCTTCTGGAAGTTTAACTACCCATTCCTCGCCAGTGGATTTGTCGGGCTGTATAGACTCGGCGAAACTACCATAGAGGAGCGTCTTCCAGAATCGGGATGCTCGAGCTAGGGTCTTAGGGCACACGACAAATGTGACGCCCAGGCTTCCAACGGTAAGACGAAGCTCGCCATCCGGATCAATAACGACTTGAAGGGGTTCGGCTCTCGTAAAGATGCCATCTAGCTGGGTTGCTTCGAGCATAGATGGAGAGGCGTCACCGGCTTGCTCGGAAGCTTCGGTAGGATCTTGAGAATCGTTGGTGGACATTGTCATGGGAAGGTGTGAATCTCAAGGCAGCAATAAAACCCAGTCTATCTTATGACGAGAAAGAATTGGGGACGAGAGAATAGTTGCCGCAACTTTTGAATTGAAGGCAGTTGTGGCTTGAAGAATAGTGCTGAGGTCCGTGTATAAAGGAAAAGAGCATGTTAGACTTGTCCGTGTAAGTCATTTCTAGAAGGCGCCCTGGCCACACTTATTTAAATGCACTGGGAAAGTGAAAATCTCTGTACAATAACGAATTACCAGGTAGCAAATATCGTGCTTCATTATGTACCTACTTCCACGAATGGAGATGGTGTGCGTGGTGCCCGTGTCAATGGTACAGTTAGTGACGGTCAATGGCGGCTGGCAGCAGGCGACAACAGGAGGATACAGTGGGGAGGTACCTAATTGCCCCGCCATCGATGAGATCTAATAAATTATTGTAAATTTTAAACTCGTCGAAGCTTCATCCTCTACACCTCTACATATATATTATTGGAGCGATTCCAACACAACTGTTGAAGATGGCGACGAGCAGTACGGCTGGTGATGCGCTTCAAGGTTTAAAGGCCCTTGTGAAATCCTCAACAGACCTCATAACTGAACTTGAATCGTTTCTTCATTCGATCGCAGTCGATAAAGCCTCCGAAGCGACTGCCCCGCCATCATCATCCTCCACCACCGATTCTATTGATTCTCTGTCTCTCGCCCACGACTCCGCCACCCTAATCAAGGCCCATACAACAAAGCTATCCCTCCTCATTATAAACGAGCCTTTTACGCCATCTGCCATTAGCAAAGTCCTCCGCGAATTAGTTGCCGGCCCCATCCCAGCTCTCGCCTCCGCTGTCCAGATTTGTGACGCCGACAAATACACCGCAGTGGCCCGCCAAGATCTCGCGTGGCGCTGTTATCGCGTACTGAAAGAGCTAAGGAGCCTAGTTGAGATAATCCCGCTGAATGGAAAGGTTCTTCCTAGCGCGCAGAAGAATGGCACCAAAGGGGACAAAGGCAGCATGGCTGCCACAGGCGTCATCTGGGCTGCTTGCGACGATGTTATTCTTTTGAAAAAGCTGGGATTTGCAGGGCTGTTGGTCAAAAAGGTCGAGGAATATAGGGACACGCTGAAGGACATCCTAGAAGAGCTCAAGGAATATAGCGAGGAGGTTGACGAAGAGGAAGACGATGACGGCTCCAGCGACGCCGGCCAAGCACTAGAGAATGAAGTCGACAATGTCGTTGACCAGATGCAAAACACACATATTTCAACACAGGAGATGCTCGACGACCTCATGAATCCACGCCACATACCTAGAGATGACCCGGACAAAATCCGGGAGCGTCTGGAGTCATGTATGAAGCGTTTACGGCTGACAACTCTCCTGTACACTGCTATCGTCAAGAGACGATTAAAAACTATACCGCAGCTGCCTACTTCCACACAGACGCCAGTCGCGCAACGCCTCGATGAAGTTTTGCCATTGCTGAAGAGACTACCGCACCGATTTGGTGAGGTTGCTTGCGCATTTTACGAGCTAGATCGTGACGCTATAGAACGCGCCATGGATTCTTGCTTTTTTGACGCATTTGCAGCGTCGGAGATGCTAATGAAGCCGTGGGAGGGACAGCGAGATGAATTTACCGACTGGGCGGAGAAATTCCAAGTCAGCATCAAAAAGTCAGATTAGGGGGTACACATGAATACCAATCTAAGTCTTTAAGAGGAACATATATATATTCAAAAGGCACTATGTACACTGCTCGTCATGTTTCATAGACGAGGCCTTTGTCCTATGTCAAAAGCACGTGAAGAATCGAAAAATAGAAGAAGCGAATTCCCGCAAGCCACACTCCCGACACGATCTTAATCATACTTGAATCGCGACCGCGTTGAAGTTGACCTATTTTCTTGTCAGTTCTATGCATTTGGGTATTCTGAGGATATCTTACATGGCCTGTAGATGGGCAGTTATTTGTGATCTCAGGGCCAGTAGTGGACTTGCCATCAAGAGTGATGGTGACGGCACCGGTCTTCCCGCCGAAGTTGACTTGATAAAATGAAGCTTTGCCGACCGAGCTTGATGGGCTTACGGTCTGGCTCGAACCCCCGATGGCGACAGTAATGTCCTTGGGGGAGTTGGACAACGCAATGATCGAAATCACATCTTTCGTGCCACTCGCTGCCGATGCACTACCTCCCTGGCCCCAGACGGTACCTGCAGTTAGATATTAGCGCATGCAAAAATCGAACCACGGCCAATGCAATTGTTTCTCACCTCCGTCACCGCATACTGTCGCTGGCGTGGTGCGGTACCATGCCACGGCTCCTTCAGACGGTAGGTCTACGTTTGCATTACCAGCCTTATAGGCACTGATAAAGTAGGGCAGGACGAAACGGAAAGCCGAGTGCCCGAATCCGTTGACGTACGTCTCGGCACCGCTAACAATCTGTGCTGCAACCGGGTCGTTGATGTAGCTGGACTCTCCGTAGTCGTTCCCTATTCGTGTCAGTCTTCGACCTAGAGAATTTGGTTGTCGGCATGTGTCGCGCGCTCACAAGTGATGATCTCAATATATTCGGGCTGGATATCCAAGACCTGCTTCCAGCGGTCATACCACAACGAGTCGCTGGACGAGTACCAGTTCTTGTTGTATTGTGGGAGGTCTAACGTTCACGGTTAGTTTCGCGAATCTCGATAGATGGGCTTGAAGGTTGGTGAAAGTTCTCATACCCGTGTAGAAGTATGGGCTTACGCCCATCATGTACGGTTTGCCCTGGAGAGATGACTTGTACGCTTGGTCGTTGCCAGTCGTTATCGTGTATTCGTTCGCGTTCGGCCAGGCGCCCCAGTTGACTACATCGTGTAAATTATTGGGGTTATACTGCGATAGATGGGAAAGAGCACATACAAGCACCATCAATCTGACCAATTTTGCTCCCAACACCCTGGGGGCCCAATGAAGACCAGTCTGGGACCACTGCAGTCTCTAGAGTCAGCAATGTGGTAGTCGATGAGAAGACATCTATATCACACTAAAGAGATGGCAACAAGGTTTAGGATATACTCACAAAAGATGTCGCCCGTAGCGGAACGCACTGACGCCCAGTTGTCGGCCCAGCTGGGACCTTCGAAGGTTGAGACGAACGGTTTTCCGTTGACCTTGAATTGGCTGCCAGCACCCTTGTATTGGTTGACTAGCGAGACGACTTGATCGACGGTCCAAGAGCTGGCGGCCATGTCAAAAGATAAGAATAGACTAAAGCCGTTGGATGAGGCCGTGTCGTATGCCAGCTGCAGCTGTTGGGCGTTCCACGAGTCCGCGGACCCGACGTTCAGAGCGAAGCCATCGATACCAGCAGATTTTGCCTCGCTGATGTCCTTCTGCCACTGATCCTGGGATTGCCCACTCGTCAAACCCACCATGTAGTGAGCAAAGACTAGGCGGTTGTTACCTTGCCGCGGCATGGCTACACCGGCGGCGGCAAGGTTGGTAAGCAATGCAACAGCTGCCGCAACGTTCAGACGCATTTTATATCGACTCAAGTATTATGAGGCGACAAGAAAAGGCGATGGAGCCGTGATGAAGTGATCGACCTTCACTAACGTTGGGGACTATAGCCGCATATATATATACTTATATACATAGCTTCCTACAATTGTGGGACCTAAATTTAAACCCAAGTCTAAATCCTACTCCCGACTATGCAGGTGACATCAAGGGGGGAGGCTATGTCTGCATAGCTGTAGGGCTAGAACATGAGAGGCCGAGAGAATAGGCCGAGATTGACGGTAATAGCGTGGCAATTTCGATATGATCTTCATCCTCGTCGTGCTCCTCGTGTGCGCAATTGAAATCTAAACATGGAGAGCTCGATGGAGCTCGCATCAGGCATCAAATGACGAATCATAAGGCTGGAACCGTCGATGAAAGATGACTAAGATGGAAGCTACGGAGCTCTCATAAGAAACCTATAGTCAGCTATATGTGATCAAAACGTTCTAGATACATCAATAATAGTTTTTAGTACAGTTTTTCAAGCATATTTATTGCTTACTTTTCCCTAGTATTGCGATCGTTAGGTCAGCCGGGAGGTCACCTGGCCATCCGGGAGAGGTCAACCCTGACATGTGTTAAAAAGCAGCCCGAAAGTCCTAGAAAATTGATGATGGCATGAGCTCAGCCTAATACAATGAAATTTGTTCTTAATGACTAATGGGAGGCTTATGTATCGCCAAATCCAGCGCGGTGTCAGATCTATATGAAATTACTTACTCACAATATTGACAAGTTTACCGGTCAAGATAGATTTCTGGTTATGATATATCTAGAATCAGCCATCGGCATCGTGGTCATCATTCCTTCTGGTCTTACCGGCGCTGAGGCGATGAGGGGGATGGGGGATGACCATTACTTACTTGACACACGACTTTCATTCTAATCCAGGGGAAGGATAAGCATCCTTCAGGATAGTTACATCTAGGGGTCTAGCTCGCTTTGGAAGCTTTGGCTCCTCTACAGAGTCTAGTAGTAGCCTACGCCGCTGGGATGCAGTCCCGGTCGAGGAAATAAAAAGAGAGCTAGTTGACATGTAACCCTGTGGTTCGTTTCAGGAAGGTCGACGGCGATTAAGGTTATTTATATAGGCCGACATCCAATCATGGTCGTCCGATGTTCGATTTAGTGAATGAAACAAATGTAACCCCTGACATACATAGATTAATAAGGAGGTGCGAGATGATGGATCGTAGCGCGGAGAACGGAATCCGCTCGATGCCGATTCAACGGACTTAACAGCCTCAGCGGCTTCAACGGATCTGGACCGAGACGATTACCTACCTGTTTCAAATTCCCGAGGCAGTTTCCTATTCGGGTAACAACCTCACGTTGTGGCATTATTAGGCGCTGTGGCTGAGAAACGTCTTGGCTCTTTACATGTATTTTCCCCCCGAATCGCCTCCTCTCCACTTTCACAACCCCTTCATCTCGTTGTCTCAAACACAAATACGTTGCTCGCGTTTATACACCAGGATAACCCTCTGTCCTACTGAAAACCATCTACTATAGTACATAGTGAGGCTCCTCAATGCACTAGTCGATAGTTAACCCATTCTCTTCAACCATATCGGTCCACCTTGATCGGCCGATGTTTTCCTCTCATCTACCTACAAACTCCATACTCCGCGTCCTGTTGTTTCATTTGATTTTCTCGCTCCGGCGGGATAATTATGAGGGGTAATTCTAAACTTCCTATTTAGATCCCTTCGAGAACTCCGTTACCCATCCATTCATCCATTCATTCATTCACTCACTCATTCGCTTTGATAATAGCTAAAGTCTTTTTGCATTAAGCGCCGAATAATTCCGTCAATAATCTCTTGCAACCATCGCGTCTTTCTACTTTCTAGTTATGATGTCGCTTTTTATACGTAAAAACCACCTCTATATTATCCATAGCGTCGCTCTGCCTGTCTCGATTTGTCCAAAACACCGGGACGCTCATTTTTCAAGAGCGCCTTGATTATCTAGGTACCTAGATGATACCCTGTATCTCCTCCCAGACAGCTGGCTAATTCCGCCAATGGTTGAAATATCGAAAATCTAGGTCGCGTGTCTTCAAGAGGTACGTCTCGGCCTTATACTGAACCGAGAAAAATCCACCGCGATTTTACTTCGTAGTATTTGCATTTTCGGAGATATTCTTAGATACGCTCATTAGGACATAGAAATAATGCATATAGATCTGCCTATAAGTTGATGATCTCCCGTGTCTGCATCAGAACCTCTTTGCTTGTATTGGTATCTGATCGCTGCTGGGTTCCCTCCTGCATCAATCGGATCGTCATTTCCAAGACGCCTACATAGCGTAGCAGCAGCAGCAGTAGCAGATCAACATAATGTTGCATCTCCTCCTCTTGTCTGTATTGGCCTTTGCTTGCTCTGTGTTGGCAGCATTCGGCTTCACCAAGTCCGGCAGCAACTATGTTGTTGATGCTGGTTCAAGCAATGCGCTAGTCTTCACTGTCAATGGGGGTAGCTGCGATATCACCTCGATCAAATATCGTGGCACCGAACTTCAGGCTTCCGAAGGCACGCAATTATCCTCTGGTCTTGGTTCCGCGACTGTCAAGGTTGAGTCAGTCACAGCAAGTATGTCCTCTAGCATGCAAAAATTTGTCACTCTGGACGTCTTCTTACAGTACGGCTAGGTTCCGTCAACTATGTCAAGGTAACTTGCACCACCTCGACACTGACCCATTATATGGTAGTCAAGGAAGGAGAAAGCAACATCTATCTCGCTACTTACATCAAAGAGGAGCCCTCGGTCGGCGAACTGCGCTTCATCGCCCGCCTGAAGTCATCTGCGCTGCCTGAGGAGTATCCCTATGGAAAAGTGTCGACCACCTCTGGCAGCTCAGCTACTGTAGAGGGCTCCGACGTTTTTATTGTTGACGGAGAGACGAGATCTAAGTTCTATTCTAGCACTCGGTTCATCGACAAGGACGCCCAGTGTGTTTATGGCGGTTCTGATGTCATCCACGTATGCGTATTAGCACCACACCCTGAATCGTCTTCTGGTGGTCCGTTCTTCCGTGATATAGAAAGTAACAATGCTGGCGAAGCGACCAATCTCTACTGGTATATGAACAGCAATCACGTACAGACCGAGGCTTACCGAACCAATGTCCTGCACGGACCCTACATCTTGACCTTTTCACGATCAGGTATCCCTAAACTCCGCGATGCCGACACTTCCTTCTTCTCGGGACTCAGCATCACGGGCTATGTTCCCGAGTCCGGGCGTGGTCACGTCTCTGGTACTGCCTCCGGAATTCCAAGTAGCTTTCAGATCGTTGTCCATTGGTACAACACGGAGGCGCAATACTGGGCTGTCGCATCATCTAACGGCGCTTTCACATCCCCCGCGATGAAGCCCAGTACATATACCATGGTGCTATACCAAGGCGAGTATAAGGTTGCCACTGCCACTGGCGTTTCCGTAAGTGCTGGAAAGACCACATCCAAGAATATCGCGAGCACTGAGACGTCGCGAAACTCGCTATGGAAGATTGGAGAATTCGACGGGCAGCCCACCGGATTTCTCAATGCGGACAAGTTCCTTCGGATGCATCCATCTGACTCGCGCATGACTGCATGGAAGCCCGTTACGTATACCGTCGGCTCTTCGGCCGTAAACCAGTTCCCAATGGCACTCTTTCAGACTGTCAACAACCCCGTGACAATTAAATTCACCTTGTCGTCCGCACCTGGAGCTGCGACCCTCCGAATTGCAACGACCCTGTCATACAACGGTGCTCGGCCGCAAGCCCAGGTTAATTCATGGACCGCGACAGCACCTTCAGCGCCCACCAAAATCAACAGCCGTGGCGTAACCCGCGGTGCATACCGTGGCTACGGTGAAGTCTACGATGTTAGCATTCCTTCGGGGACACTTGTCGCAGGTTCGAATACCATCACGATCACTTCCATCTCGGGAAGCAGCGGCAGTAGCTTTTTGAACCCAAACTTCGTAAGATCTACCAATGTAACCCCCTTATCCGAACCGAACTGACATGGCGGTCATAGATCTTCGATGCTGTTGAACTCTTTACGTGAGGTTTCCAAGAACGTCAAAACCGGTATAAAGAAGGTCTATGGGTAATCGCGTTATATCATGGCCGGGACTATTTTGTAGTCTCGAACATAGCGGCATCACAAGACATGCGCAATGGGAATAATTGAGGCCCATAAGGTATCAAGACGTAGAGAGAAGACATTGCCGCTATAAGACTACTGTAGATCTGTATGATTGGGCTGCCGGTTTACCTTATTATTGTTATCAATTCTAGCGTATCTGGGTTGCATCTGGTGTCATTCCGTCCTAACCCGACCGGCTCAGGGCCTCCTACAAAGGGAGTCTATCAAGTTTAGCATCTAGATTTCATCTCTCTCCATAAGATACGACCACGCTAAAGCACATAAGGCGATAGCTACCAAGTATAGCCACCACACAAGGCCAATTGCCCCTTCTTCAACGCCCAGCGCAAACACATATCCTCCAATAGCTGGTCCAGCGGCGCGAGCAAGACTTGCAAGCATGTTTCCAGCTCCATGGATGGTTCCCAGAATAGCCTTCGAGGGAGCCGCCTCAGTCAGGAGAATAACAGTGCTCGGGATGGCCATAGTACGCGCCATAATCTGGGCACAGATGACCAACCCCAAAAACACCCAGCGCACTCCATCTTCCCCATTACCTGCAAGCAGCGAGAGGTACGGCGCCCCTGCATATGTAATGGGAAACAAGAACAGTGCGATTCGAAATACACCGCGCGTTCCTATCCGTGCCTGCAGCCGCGGATAGATGAAAAGCTGCAGCAGGATGCCGCAGACGCCAAAGGTCGAGAGCCAGACGCCGATGGTAGACGATCTAAGCCCAAGCCCTCCCGCAAATGCGAAGAATGACGCCTCACTGTTGTCGGCTGGCGGACTACTCAAGTATACAGGGAATATGTGCATAAAGGCCGAGTTATGCAGTGGGAGTAATCCGAATGAGACCAGCGCACATAGCACCCTGCGCGTCCATATGCTTCGGAAAGGAAGGGATTTACCACCGGTCGGCGTAATGTCTGGCAGGGGTTTCTCAAGCTCCGGCAGTACTTGTCCTAAGAATATATCTTCGCTACTCTCGATCCTCACGTATTCTTGCTGCGTTGGCCGTAAACGACTAAAGAACCGGACGATAGCTTTACCGGCCCTAAGACCAACGTCACTCTGGTCTTCTTTTCCAGGAAGCGTTTCTCTAAGACCGGCCACAGCCAGAACGAAAGAAATGCCCAGCAAAGCAGCGTTCAAGAGTGCAGGGAGCGCGTACGGGTACTCGAGGGCCCAGGTTACACCATCAGGATTCCCGCTCGTATTCAGAACCCCCTGTGGCCCAAACAGCCACGCCAGATTTACAACGGGTTCCGCGAGGCATCCTCCGAGTGCCAGACTCGCCACCATACCCGCATTAAACACTAGAGGCAGCAACAGGAACGCCTTGGTCTGGTACTTGCGCTCGCGCACTACTTCTGCCGTCACGGTGCGCATAATACCTACGTTGCCGTTTGCCAGGCCTGCCAATATCCGCCAAAATAACAACGCGCCAAAGGATCGCGAGAAGCCGAACCCGATATTCGCTAGCACGGAGATCGCAAGTCCACCGACAATAGAAACACGTCTTCCATGTTTGTCTGATAGGCGGCCCCACGGTAAGCTCACCACAAATTGCGCCAACGGGAACGCAGCCACTAGCAAGCCTGAGAATTCGGAGATGCGGGCGGCTGCCGCATCAGTGGCCTCGGGTGATTGGTCATCTCCTGAAGGGCTTGAGGGTGGCGACAGGACCGAACGCACAAGGTAGAAGATATACGGTAAAAGACAGACATTGGAAAGAGGCTCGGAGAGTCGGCAAAGGGATAAGATGAAGAGTTGATCTTTATTCGGTAGGTCGCGCCATCTGATATCTGTCGCCTTTTGCGCTACGACTTTTGCTAGGTCCGTTCGATCGTCCCTGGAGACTTCGCAAGATGTCGGTGCGATGTCCGCTCGAGCTGAAGATCGTGACTTTGTCAGATTTGAAGTTGGTATTATATTCACCGAGTCTTTCGTCTTCGGGAGACATATAGAACTTCATCTTTAACTCACTTACCACTTTCTGAGCTGAGCGAAACTGCGGTCTCATTCTTTTTTTGGCCCATCTTGTATTTAGGGGGTCATGACGGTACGAACAGGCCCATTCAACTTCGACAATGTGGCGGTTCACTCGGCTTTTATCATCACTGCCGGCTATCCCTGTCTATGATGATTATGATGATTCTTTAATCTTTCCCCTGATGAAATTCATTCGAAGAAGCTCAGCGAAGCAAAGTTGGTGTTACACCATTTAATCGAATCTTAATTCTAAGCGAAATAGACAAGATAAGATTCAGAGTGACGCAACATCAAGCACTTGGATTCTTCTTTTATATGCCACCCACGGAAGTTCACTCCGTTGTAGCTTGGCCAGGGCTAAATGTTCGCCATTTCGTCATCACCAAATTTATGCTTTCTCTCTCGCGGTGGTTCGAAATAATAATCTAGGCAATTACCCAGACCGGAATCAGCAAGCCGAAGCAGATATAAGGCTCTTTCAATTCCGGATTGAGGTTTATTCTAGGGTAACGGCAATTCATGTGGCGTGTAGGGTAGTACCAAAGACAATTTAACCGCATCCAATGACACTCGACTCGACCTTTCTTGCACCTTCAATATATAGCTGCCGATTTTTATCATTCCCGATACCCGCAGTATCTCCCTGCGTGCTTGCAGCCATCGTACCACGTACATAACTTGGCTTGCAGCCCGAGCCTCCAGTAAACTGGGGGATAGCATGGGGAACACATCTCTCCCGCGTATCCATGTCATGCCATTAGAGCACCAAACGAGATGCTTCTACCCTGGGTGGCAGGCTAATGCGGGGGCGGCACGCGGGCGCTTCTTCAACGCGGGACATACTCCCAAGAGGATGGGTAAGCTATCCATGTATATGTAGGTAGGTATGTACCTACTATACCCAACAATACTAGTTATAGAATACCTAGGAAGCTGAACGAGACCAAACTTGGCCAGCTCTGCACGAATGTTACGGCGTAGGGTGTAACATCAGACAACGGGTCGCATTTGAACTGGCAGGAAGCCTCTTGTTTTACGCTCTTTTTTCAATGGGATGAACAAGTTATAGACTTTCAGCTCTGTCAAATCGTCAGCTAGATATATAGATTCTCCCTCACTCTTCTTTGATTCAACCTTCGTCGGCATATATCATTGCGAGTTTGTTCTTCGTTTTACTAGTCGCATGCCTGTATCCTACTATACTATTCTTCTTATATATCATTCGCAGTCGTAATGGCACTAGTAACCAAGGCTGATATCCGCCTTCACTTGCTGTGCATCTTTTTTGCAGTCGGCTCATTCGTTTGGGGGTAAGATACTCAGCCCTTGCATTCCCAAGTCAAGATGCTCAGCATCTTCAACATATCAATGACTTTCGTTTTATTCTGGAGGCGTCCAGAATAGTTGTAGAGATCTTTGCGTAGGGACTCAGAGCCGCTGCTAATACTTTCTACTCGTTATAGGTATAATGTGGGCATTCTCTCATCCGTCTTAGTTCATCCTGGTTTCGTCAAGGCGATGGGTCATCTCACGCCGTCACGAAAGGGAGTAATCACTGCTATCTATTACCTAGGAACCTGGTATGTTGGCGTTATCTATCTACCTAGTTACTCCTTTCCTGTATCTGTTGCATAACTGATCAAGCCGTAGTGAGTGCACCTTGCTGAGCTTATCTTACCCAGCTCCATCCATCGAGTTTCACCCCTTGTTGCTGTAGAGCTATGGTGGTACCCTAGAAGACTTGAATAGCTCCAATAAACAGTCATTTTACCATTTCTAACAACTGACGCACGGTAGGGCTAAGCTACATCTTCATCTCTCATCCCGCTAGCGACCTATTTGGACGACGGTGTGCGGCACTTATCGGCATCTTCACCGTTGCCGTCGGCAGCGCTTTTGAGTGCGGCGCGACGGGCTCCGGTGCGTATGCTATGATGATCGTCGGCCGCATTGTATCAGGTATTGGAGTAGGAATGCTGTCAACTTCGGTACCCCTATATCAAAGGTAGTTCTACCCCCGCCGTATACTTTAGGCGAACTTACGTTGACGTTGTCGATTCCAGTGAGGTTGCTCCAGCTGGAAAGCGCGGAAAATACGTTGTTTTAAACCATGTCGGATTTGTTGCCGGTTTGGCTGCCGGCTTCTGGTAAGTATGACCTGGAGATCCCTCGGAATCATGTTGAAGTGAATATCCAACTAACTATAGACAAAAGGGTCGGATATGCCGTAACCTTCTGGGATGCCACGGAGTATGACGTATATATCTCGTGGAGGGTTTCGCTTGCCGTTATACTAATCCCATGCTTCATCTTTGGGGTCGGTCTCCCGTTCCTCCCGGAGACGTAAGTCGCCCTCTTCCAAGTCAATAGAAACACCGCCCTTCTAGCGCCCTAAAGTTATGCTAATACCAATGATATAGTCCACGATGGCTCATAGAGCACGGGCACTACGATGCGGCGCATAAGTCCCTGTATTGGCTGCGCGAGGGGAGCTTCACGGACACTGAGGTAGACGCTGAGCTCACGCACATCCGGGAAAATGTACAGGCACACCAGGCCTCCGGAGAAGCGAGCTGGCTGTCTCTATTCCGTGACCGAAACTTATTCGAACGGCTGTGGCGCGCATCCTTACTTCAATTCATGGCGCAGATGTGCGGCGCTACTGCCATGAAGTATTACTTACCGACGCTCTTCGCGAAGCTCGGCCTGCCAACTCGCGTCACCCTGATGGCGGGTGGCATCGAGTCGACATTAAAGATTGGCATGACTGTCATTGAGATGTTCCTCATTGACCGCCTTGGTAGGAGGGTGACGTTGACTGCAGGTTGTGTCGCTATGGGGTTCGGCATGCTGGTGAGTCATGACTTAGCCTCTTGTCCTTTGTCGTAGATCCGTAAATCGTTAACTTATATCTGCCAAACCAAGATCAATGGGGTGCTGGGCCAGGTCTATCCCGACAACACGAACAGTGCCGCCGACGTAGTCTGTATTGTGTTCATCTTTATCTACGCTCTCGGCTATAGTATGGGGTTTGGACCGGCAGCCTGGGTATACGGCTCCGAGGTAAAATTCTACTCTAATTCCCGTTGTCTTTGGAGAAATATTGATGCCAGGTCTAGATTTTCCCAACTTCTGTTCGCGCTCGGGGCCTCAACTTCTCTGCATCGGGCGGTGCTATCGGCTCCATCGTCGTGGCCCAGGTCTGGCCAGTCGGCATAGACACGATTGGCTCTAAGATATATTTCTTCTTTATGGCTGTAAATTTCGTCTGCATTCCTGTAAGCTGCTATTTTCAGAGCTTAATGCTTCACCTATCAGTATTTTCTAACCTTCCGGACTAGATCATCATTTTCTTCTATCCCGAGACAAAAGGCCGGCCATTGGAGGACATGGACCTGCTGTTTAACAAAAACATTGGGAGAGTCGGTGAGGATGTTGATGAACATTGTGAGCCTGTGCTACCCAAAAATATTAGCCGTCAATCACAGAGCTGAGGCTCCAGGGAGTTGTGAAAGATCATGTTGTCTGCCTTTCAACCCCTTTAACAAAGCTCTAGATAAGATCGGGGTCGCATTTGAATGTTAAATTAATATGAGAATGATAGAGAAGTATTTGTAGATGAACTTAGCGAGATTTGACCTACCAGGAATTTCGAATCTCTATCTATCCATAGCAAATTCCACCCGCAACTGTCGTCGAATCGTCGCATCTAAGTTCCAAATCCATTCTAACAGATGAAGCAGAAATAAAAACTCGCATTTAATTGGTATCTTACCAAAACGCCTACCCAATGCTATTTACTGATATTCCATCATGGTCATAATCGAGCGATTGACCTGAAAATCTTGAAAATGTTTCATTCAAGACCCATCTGAGCCTCATCTCCAATGCCCCATTGGCCCTGCTCCTTCTGGTGTCCATGGATTTCTAACTCCAATGCCGGTGTCAAGCTACCTTCATCGTCGTTTGAACGTAAGCTAGCTGCCTCACTTGTCCTCCTAGACCGGTGCGTGCCGCCAGTGGTCCGTCTACGTAACGAAGGGCCAGGTAACCTAAACCTAGCGGACTTAGACGAGGTGCTGAGAACGGAGACTGCGTCATCTTCCTCCTTTGTGCTATTCTTGTCTGGTTCTCCTCCATTCGTCGACGTTTCTGGATTGGAGGTCGAGAGGGCGGACGTATCTATTTTCTCGGAGCTGGGCGTTGGAACGTGACGCGGGCGAGCAGGTAACTCTGGTGGCGGGGGAGAAGCCGTCTCATCTGAAATTTCGACAAGTTCGGCATCACGATACCATTTGCGCCGTCGTGTCCAACGTCCCCAGCCATCAGTGCCTCGACGGCCGTTCTGCCACTACTTCACTGTAAGCAGGATCATCCTACCAAGTTACCTAGTCATATCATAAAACGTACCTTGTTGTCATAATAAATCCATCCATTCTTGCCCGCGTCTGTGTCGTAGTCGGCCTCATCAAGATCAGGCGCACCGTCGACTCGCCATTTGCTCCCCTCGACCCATCTCCACTTCGCATGCCCATCCTCCACCTCGGGCAGTTCGAACTCGTCTTTGGGAGGTACAGGATTGTTGTGCTCGTCTGTCCAAGCTGCGCGTTCATAGGCGAACAGGCTATTTGTCCAACCCAGCCCTAGCCAGCGTCTCTGGTTCTCGTATATGATGAAAGTGAAGCGCACGCCCGAGTCTTTCGCCCCGGAGCGGCCGCTGCGTTTAAGAGCCTCCGTTAGAGCGGAGAGTGATATCTTCTCAGCTTCGCTTGGCTGCCTTGCTTTAGAAGCTATGGTGGGGTTGCTCTGATTTCCATTTGCGCCATTGGGCTTTGCCTTGGCCGGTTCTTCAAATTGCAATCCCGTCACTAATCTCGCTAGCCTTCTCATGGTAGCGCTCCGCCATAGCAGTGTTCTGGACACGCGGCAGACTCTCGAGTGCCATGTAAGTATTAGGGTCCCAAAAACCAAGACAACTCTCTTCGTTGTTATGATTCTTAGCGGAGGGAGCGTCAAGGCGATCCAGGCCGGGGTGATGGCCAGTATTCGAACAAATAGAGTAGTAAGTGCCGGTCGCGTGGTCGCACTAGTCGCTGTCCGCTGGGTAGACAGAAAATCTGTCATCTCGAGTAGAGGCTCGAGTAGGATATTGCACCTGGTCGTGAAGACCTTGACGGTATCTACAATTTCGTCCAATGTTTTCTGATGCCTCGTACTGGTATGCTCGCTCGCATTGCGCTGGTGTTGGCCATTTGTGCCGCCTCCCGTAGATGCACCCGGCGTCTTCTTATCCTTGTTGTTGGCCATACTCGGATGTTCGGCCCAGCCACTACTAGATAGTGGACTATACCGTCGTCCGTACATGCCGCCTATGATGCCCATAACCACCACAATGGGGCCGGCAAAGCGCACAACGACGTCGCCATACTGCACCGCTGCCCAGAAGATTACAAGTAGCAGGAAGCTCTCCCACGGGTCGCCGGTGGTCCAAGTCAACAGGCCGACTAACTTGTTCAGAGGCAGGAGGAACGGGTGACTATAAGCAAGGGCGCGGGTGATCTGAGGTGGAGTAGCGAGTAATAAAGGCGACTTCTGGTGTACGAGGATGGTTGATCTCCGCTTAGCAGCCGAAGCAGCACTCGAAAGGTTGGCGGGAGAGAAGGAGGCGTATGTCGGAGGGGCGTAGGTAGGGGGCAAGTCAGATGGGGTAGCCGAGCCGTCGAGGTCGCCGCGGGAAGTAGATTTCGGAGTCGACATGTGTGTCAGCCAAGGCGTGTCCTGAAGCGCGGAAGTAAGGAAGAGGACAATGTTAGCGTTGACGCGCGATCATCTTCAGCAATAGAATATAGAAACATTCAGATTGTTGCCTAGATGCTAATGTAATGCTGCTAGGTGGGAGATTTGGAGGCTTTTGGAGGCTTTGGACGGGAATGCCGAGGTTTATGCACTTTGTTCATCAATCGGCCTGATGACGCCTTCAAAAGAAAAAAAAAGACGCTTGAGAGAGGTAATGGATGATGAGTGAGAGAAGTGTAGTGCGCAACGGAAGTTGTCATTAAGCAAATATAGTAGCAACTTGGAACTCACCAGAGCAGCCATCAAGGGCCGTTAGTTGAGAAAAGCTGTAGCTGCGCACGACGCGATGCGGCCTCTGCTTTTCGGTGGATTCGACTCGACTTTGATTACTTGATTTATTGAATAACCCCGAGCTGGCTAAAGGGAGAGTGGAAGCTCATTCCTCGTTTTGAGCAAACGACGTCATTTGACGATGATGTATTTCCGTACCGTCCTAACTGCGTACCTTACCTACCAAATACTTGAAGGTATTATTTATACGCGATAGATGCCCGCCTGCTACGCTACTATAGTAGGTGATGTATGCATTATTTAGTAGATATATAAAGGGAAATCGGGGAAAAGCAGATTCAAGGTTGATTTAGGTGCCATCCCAAGGAATCATTTCGCATTTTAAAAGACTGACACATGCAACGAATTCTTTTTTGCTCTTCTACCTATGTGATACTTCCAGAATTCATCGTTAAGACCCAGTTTCAACACTAAGAGCTTAGGTACCTACTAGGTCCATAATAGTAGCTTGCCGAGATGAGTATCAATTACCCACTCTGTGTGGGTCAAATTACCTAATGCAGCCTAGCCTTACTGGCCTGGCGATTCATCTTCGGATCGCAATGCGGGGGGAGCCACTACTATATCGTCCCCTCGGTATTTTCACATGCAACTAGGAACCTTATGGGCTTGGATTCCATCAACAAGTTGTCGAGGCTTATATGGCAGTATGGATGTTTCTATGTGAGAGTGAACGTTGAGAACTGAACGCTATACTAGGTGGTTTCAGATAGTCAGATAGGTAGTCGGATGAAAAGAATTCAGTCGCATTATATTTTTTTTAAATTACACTTTTTGTTGGTATCTTTGCTCAACGCATGCCTTGCTTCCATTTCCTTAACCTTGTCCTTATCCTGCAAGCCAAGCAAATTACCACCTCCATCTCAGACGAATATAGTTTTTAGAATATTATCATGAAAACCATCGCAAAGTAGAACGAGATAGAAACCCATCATCATAGAGGTGCGCCCATGCCTGTAGCTCAGCTTGCCTTCTGTCCGGAAACCCCCCAACTCACCGTCCACCTCAAAGCCCCCAGTCCATAACTAGGAACCAGGGCATCTCCGTTCGTACGCTTCAGAATCTTACGGTTCCAGGCATTTGACCGTAGGGTTCACCTGACGAAGCCACTTAATAAACCCACGACCCTGCAGCTTACCATGCTCCAGCTTGCTTCCCTTGCTTCGATCAAAGATAAGCCGAGATAACGAGCGATCCTTGTTTTTCAAAGTGAAAATGCTATTCCCATTTGAGTCCTCAAGAAGCTCTCGAGAGAACCCGGATATTTCCATCGGGTTGATCATCACATCTACTGGGCCCCGCCAGCTGGCCATTACCTTTCCGTCTGCGCTCTGGAAGAGTTGGATGCAATCTTCTTGTTCGTCCGATCTTTCCCATGATACGTCCCCTTTGCTATAAAGGGACAATGCGAAATCCGCCTTGGCCGGAGGCAATTCGTCGTCCGCATTGCCACTGACAGAACCGGTAATGGGCATAGGAAAATCCATGGCTCTCGGTGATTCGGTAGATGGAGAAACCGTCCTAAGTTCGGGTAGGGAATTCTCCTTGAGCGCTGCTGCCTCATCCATATATCCCCCCTTTTGTTGCGCCAGACCATTTTCCTTCTGGGCGGCTACCTGTCTATTATGGGCAAGAAGGCGGCTGTCTTCCGTGACTTGACCTTCAGCATCACCCTTCGCGCTCTCTTCATGCGCAGCCGTCTTCGCTTCGCTAAAAGTTGCGCAGCCAGGAGACGACTTACCCTCAACTTCGACTCCAGTTTGAGAACTATCTCGTACCGCCTTACCTCGTTTTAGTCCATGGGCTGATAGTCTGCCGGGATTCTCCATTGCGATCGTATGAGTTGGCGGCATAAATCCGGTCGTTCCGACCTGGGGGACACTAGCACATCTATCTCCTGAAGTGGATTGGATAGTGGTGCTATGTCGAAGTCCGGGTTCGGAGTGTTGGCTGGTAGGCCTTGGGGACTCTACTAGCCTACTAGCGGCTTGATATTGATTGGTGAAACCGAGAGCCCGTCTAATCGTCTCTACCAATCTATCGTTGTCAGCACCCGCTTCCGTTGAGAATACTTCGTTGGCCGATGGCCTATCCGACTGGTCAGTGCCTTGGACTGCGTTAGGAGCGTCTTCCTTTGGCTCGGCGGGGGTCCTAAGAGATTCTCGAAAGTCTGTGATGCATGAGTAGGCGCCTGATAAATGACATGCTTGCCTCGCAAGCCTACGTGCTGAGTCCATACCTCCAGCTGTTAAACGACTCTCCTGCGTCCCGTGTGCCGGAGTATCTGGCAATCTCGATTCTTTGGTGTTTTCGGTGTTTCTCAGGCCATAAAATGCCCAAGGACGATTCGCGGTGTTGTCAAGCCCCATAGTAGACATAGAGGACCGGTTCCAATCATCTATCTCACAGTCCAGTGTCTCATCAATATCAGAGCCGGAAAGTGAATAGTCATCATCACCAGTTATTTCTCCTCCCTTCTCTCGCCAATCTGCCAGCATCTTCTCCGTATCTGCAGTGCCTATCGACGTGCTCTCCGCATCCGAACCTGAGCTCTCTGAGTCGTCGCTATCTGCCGGGAATCCGGGTCGGGGAGTGACTGTATGCTGGTCGCGTTCCCCGATGCGGGAGGCTATAATAGAAGATTCTTCAACGGGTGTAATTGGTGAAGGAGACGGAGGAAGGGCTGTAATACCTGTTCGATTAATAAAATGTGAGCGAAACATTGAAAATAAAGGAAGGCCGATTAAAAACATAGCTAAATCACTTACTAGCAATCCGCGCTTTTTCTCGGTCCTCCCACGTCTTGAAGCCTTCCCTCTCGGCGATCCATCGACGCGCAGCGTTGAAAGGATGATCAGGCTGGTCCGGTGCCTTACGCTTATAGAGAGGAAATTCCGTCAAGTCCCGCGCTGGAATCCATGCTACGGTCTGCGACTCGTCGAAGAACATGACTGGGAACTTCCTCAGTCTCACTTTAGGACCGCCGTCTTCAAATCCCGGTGCCCAATCAATAATTCGGTTCGAGTCATAAATGTAACAATTCGGCGGTTGGGCATTCTTCTTGAGTAGGCCAGTGTCTTTAAGGTCGGTATCCTTAAGACCACTTCCATTCTGACGATCCCATCCGAGAATCATGACCGGATAGATGCGGTTGTCTCTCCGAAGATTGACTTTCCAGTGACCATAATAAATATGGAATGGTTTCGGGTGTGTGATCCCGTTCCATGATTCAGCTGGCTTCTGGTGACTTGACGGCGTGCCTAATTCGAGGACCCCTTCGATTTTGGGTGTCTCCGGAGTTAGCTCCACCCCTTGAGACGAACCACGAACTAAATTGGCCGTGTCAGACGATGAAGGTTTGAGTAGTTCTCGTCTTTCCTTCTGTTGTCTCTCGCGGCCTTTATTATGTCGGTTCATGGATTTGGAATTGGATGGCTTGTAGCCATTCGCGTAAGCCTCCTCTGCCGCGTCGTTGTTCAACTTGGCTAGGCTTTCATTGCAGTCCACCACAAAGTAGCCGAGAGTCCGGACAGCTACGTCCCGATTTCTGTGCTCAAATCCATGACCTAAACCACTAAGATGCTTGGCGGCACCCTGAATGGCATTCCTCGTAAAACGGAGACCATGTTTCTCGCACTTTAGAATGTACCATCTCTGGCTTCTAGCCGGCCATTCCACGATCGTATCCTTGTGCTTCGCTTTGCCACCTTGATAAACCTCGTCAAACGTGATTGTACGCTCTGGAGGATGAGCAGACTCGTTTGAAGGCGTTGGAGCAGGGGTGCGAAGGGAGTAGGCGGAGGTATTAAGGCGCAATCGTTTAGGGGGAAGCTCTTTAGACACAGATGCCTTCCGTTTTTGGGACTGGACGCGCATGATCAGATGTCGCTCTCCACAGATAATTTCGGGCTGGATGGTACAAGTCAAGGGTTTGCATAGCTCGGGTGTCTCGACTGGATTCGGGGACGCCGGGGGGTTCCAAAACATCGGTCGATCATCTTCCTCGGGGCGATCGGGTCCAGTACTTACCTCTTGAGGCTGCGGAATCTCGCTGCCTTCAGCATCAGCTGCTTCATTTAGGCCTGATAGAGTAGCGTCCATCGCGGCTGGTCGCTCAGCCACTGGCGTATTGGCCTTCAGCTTTTCCTGGCGGGCAAGCTCTTCCATATGCGAGTCATGATATTCAAGCTCGTGACGGGCAAGTTCTTCCGCATGAGACTTCTCAATAAACCCTAAGCGTTTTCGGTGACTAGCATCAAGCTCTTGCAGATCATGCTTGAGACTCTTTTCAGCCATAGGTAAGATGATGTCCCTGTATAACGCCGAAGGCAAAGTTGCCTTCAACTTTTGGAGATTACACTCATTGGTTGAGCGAAGTTCTTGCTCTTCCTTCTCGAGCAAGTCTTCTTGAAGAGCTAGATCCGATTTATACTTTGCTACTATGATATCCTTCTTCTTGATCCAGGCTTCCTGAACGCCAGGACCAGCGGAAGGATCCATCATGTCCATGATGGTATCCGGACCGCTTTAGATACCATTCATGCAATCTTCCACTACAAGGCGAAGCAAATGAGACGAGAATGCGGGAATATATATGAAAGACACAATCCGAATAGAATATCGAGGTGTTCTTCAATTCGTAATGTGTAATGTTTGGCGAGAGGCGTTCCTGAATCTGTTCTAAGTCAGTTGGGTGGCACAAGAAGTTTGACGACGAACGCGAACGCCAACCAGTGAGATTAGCGTGTAGGAAAGGCCGGGGAGGTCGAGAGAGAATACAATAGACGCGTCCACCGACGATCACCAGACAGGCCAGGGGAGAGACGTTTTTATGAATTTGGCTTTACAGGGCAGGGCGGGCGGTGATAGATGTTGGGAGGAACATAAGGTTGATACTTACCGAAGGAAGTGGGTATGAGAAGTGTTTGCTGTTTGTTTCTACATGTAGGTCATGAGAATCGAGATCAGGACTTCCCCAGGAGAAAATAAGATATATTATGTGTGTGGGAGCGAATGCGATGACTGAAAGGTAGGTTGTGCCGAAAGGACAACAACGTGGAAGGATGTAAAATATCTAGAATTTGCGTAATCCAAGTAGGAACGAAGCTGTCCTGCTTGGTTGTTGGTGTAAGTAGCGATCTAGAAACCCGCCTTCAAAAACATTGAAGGTAAGAGGTCAGTTGTGTGTACATATATGTGCGTAACGATCGAGTCAAATTTGTATGTGTCCACTGTAAGTGGGATGGATACATACGAGTATTGAAGAACATTGAATGAAGTAAGTGGATGTCTGTCTACCTGTGGGTGGGAAGGAACATTAAAGGTATTGGATGTGTTGGAAAGAGGTACCTACATCCATGGATGTAGGTAATTACATGTAGAGGTAGGTACGCAGATTTGTACTTACCCGCGCGGATAGACATGTAGGTAAACAGTGGAATATTGGAAATCAGGTAACTGCTCCTTACTCGACCTTCCAAGATTGAAGTTCAAGCTCTATTCGATGTGAGCTCAGCGTCCTTTGTGGAGGAAAGTGGGTATAAGTTGCTACTCATAGGTAGGTGGGTAAAGCATCAGGAAGTCGTTACGTGTGTGTAGGTGGTGTATGTATGGAAGGATGCCTCCAGGCTGTAAATAGAAGGCAATTGCGGCGATCCAACAGACGCCGCGTCCCTCAAAAATAGCCTACGTCTAAAAGATCCATTGAACAATTGGAAGCTGGTAAGGTTGGTTATACCTGCCTACATGTGGGTACATGTATGTAGTACTGCCAGCGAGGTACATCGAATAGCACTTTGCCCATATAAAATAAAACGAGAGAAAAGAGCGGGATATCGGGATATTAAATTGTATATTATCTTTTAGAAACTTTCTCTTCCCCAGTCGTTTTATTTTTCGACATCAGCCCGGGCGTACATGTAATTACCTGTTATTTACCACTACAGTACCTACAGTACAAGCCCCCTGCCAGCTCGTTATGCTGCAGGTGTTGGTACATAATTTCCGGGCTCCCCCGAAGCCCACATGCTAACACGATACCCGGCTCGTTATACTGACATCTAAATTTGGACTAGCGTCTTTTGTCCTCTTTCTTGTCGGCCATCTTCCCAAATTTTAAAATGTTTCAGCTACAGCATAATATTTCAACATGTGCATACCCTTCTCTAGGACAAAGACTTCATGATTCTTCCGCTTTTTAAGTGTCGTTTTCCTTTTCATATTCAATGATACATATGCCTCATAACCATCTGATCATCTCAATTATGTTCCCTTCTAACATTTCCAAAGTTAATATATGAATGTTCCAACTCATGTAGCCGGGGGGTCGACCAGAACACAGTCACCATACCCGTTCCGACTCTACCAAATCTATGAGAAAGGCAATAGCGTAGGAGTGAATAGTAAATGTCCACTCGATATGAACTTACCTAGCATCGTCTAGGAGCTGACGATTCTCTTAGCACTCTCTAACAAAGCGATGGGAAGCTCGCACAAACAGCCTCATACGTGCTGGGGAAACCGCACCAAGGAATCTATTACCTAGAATGCGAATACATTCTAGTTTTCGAATGAAGCTCCAGGACTGCGGTATTGTCCGTCAGACACAGTACCTAACCTTTCAAAACATCATAGCCAGGATAGTCAGACTTTAGTACAGCAAGCTCATTTAAGCGTGATATCTCGGCCCTTCAGTCGCATATGCCCTGGAAGCAGCTAAGGCGCAGGACGCGACACATATCATATTTGAAGACACTCCAGCATCTAGATTTGCCATATCCATGGCATTAAACTACATGGTAACTATTTAACCGCTTCGTAGGGTTTCCAAGTTAAGTTGATACGTCACAGACGTTTTGAATCAGTTCTTACACGGTGGCTTGTTGAATAAAAGTCCATAATATTTGACCCCTGACCATAACAAAAGCTTAAAGTAATAGAAAAGGGGGAAATTCTCACGGCTCCCCATACGCCATTGTTAAACATTCTACTGTAATTGAGAACGTTATCATCTAATATTAACATGATTTCGCTTAGTGCACCAAAATGCAGTAACATGGCCCCCCTCATCATTATCAAATGTCAGATTTTAGCAAAAGAACTAATTACATATGAGGTACTTTTATTCATTATCTATTTTATTCTTACCTGGCATTGGTATTATTTTATGCACATTGGCATTTTTATTGGGTTTTTATTTTCCAAAATTCCCCTCTTTCTTTCGCGCTTAGGTGCTGTTTCGTACCTACCTACATGTAGGTATACATAATGTGGCCGCCAGCCACATCTCAAGCTTTAGGAGCGGTGCTCCAATCGTTTCAAGTGCTTTATGCAGGTCTTAAACTTCCAAGCCCACGGTCAGTAGATTTGTCGACACATGGGTGGCAATGACTCCTTGCAGCCTGGATGGAAGCATGCAAGCACTGCTGATATGTTTTCCAATTAGTATCTGCTGCTGCCACCCACAACAACAAGTCCTTCGCCAGCACACGCAGAATGCAGTGTAACCAAGCCAGCCATCGAACCCCGGTTAACTAGGCGATATCACCAGCAACAAAACGCATCCGGCTCGCCTCGCCTCGCCACTTAATATGATAAATCTATAATCAACATATAGAGGTAGGTAGGTAGTCCATCACCGCACTTTCGAAGTTACCTAACATAAGTGTAATAAAAGATAAGATTTTCCTAGACATTATTTCTGATCCTATAGTTATCATAAATACCGCAGCAAACCGTACTTAATCCATACTTCCATTGCTATAGTAGTATAGTAGTATACTATAACGACTAGGTTAGTAATATGTAGATCCGTCTTGCTCACCCCCCAAATACTTGTCGCCTTGGACCCCAACATTTCCCAATAGCATCCCACTCATAATGTACCTTTTTAATACCAAATACTCTCCCCGTCAGCTTATCCGTCTTGTTTTTGTATGCCTCAATATAGCCCCCGCACTCGGCATCTTATAGGTTGTCATCGGACCGGTGAGTGCCTTGGATGAATCGGCCCGATGCATAGTGTTTCCAGATCTTAGGATCAATGTATTGAGTATAACGTTAGGTATAGTTGTTGCTGTGAACAATGTGATCTCAGCATAAGCTGGGGATTCTTGCTATATTAAGTATCCTGATGTCCCGTGACGGGAATTGCATGCATGCATTCCTTTCATAGCTTTATCATGATTGGTTATTTACCGCTTCTGTCCTCGTAGATGTCAACTTGCTTGACTAGAAGAGTGACCGATAGCTGCGTGGATGTATGGTCTGGGTTGCTGTTCATGCGATGAGTGACAGCTATGGTGGTTATGCGAATGTTAGTCAATCAAGAGGTCGATCTCATATGGCATTGCAAAGTAGCAACATTATTTAATTAGGTGGATTCGCAGTCTCTTGATACCTTTTGGAAAAATACAATGATTAACCTCCTTCGGCATCAGTCTAAGAAATACCTATCTTTAGCCAATTTTTGAATTCCTCTGTTAAGAGGGTTACATTAGCCACAGTTTATTCCATCTTAGAAAACGTGTCAGATATCTGTCGAAGTCATAAGGTTGTTATTCAGTCGAGTGTATTATTTCGAAAATATGTCTACTTTGACCGGTTCGCTACAGGACTCCTTAAATTCGAGGCCGCCGGAATATAACAGGCTCCATGCATCTCTAGACTTTTAAAGGGGATGAACATTAATAGTCGCTGATATCTCCTGTAGGAATCCGGCCGCGAGCTGCCGCGCAATGGGCATCATTTTGTAAGCAAATTGACTTTAAGGCTATTTGATTTCCCTGACAAGATTTACGTATTGGGCTCCTGCTATACACTTACCTTCAGAGCACCGCCTGCTATGTCACAATACCGATTCAATAATATAAAACGTGTTCCAATCTAAAGCTATCTGTTTGTCTCACATGGAGTATGTATATAGGCACTTGGGTATAATTATCGAGTGCCTCGGCCATGGTGGGATCTCGGTACGCCAGTCATGAAAATATAGCTGTCATGTTAAGCTGGACGTTACTGTGCCTACATGTAGGTACGTAGGCAGAAATACATCTTTGATACAGTGGAACATCCCTTTACATATGAGGTACCTGGTGAACACAACCCTGAAAAAAATCATCTTATATTAGGTACGGACACACAGGAAGGCGAGGATATATAAGTGAATAGCCAAGAGCATTCATAATATTCTTGCGTAATAATCTTTATTTCAATGGGAGTCTATCTAGTGAACTCATTCATTCGATCGTAATAATACAGCTGGACAGAGCATTGCTCGGTATTTTATACATATGATGACCAACTAAGCACCAGGTAATTTACTTCGTGGGTAATGTATTATAAGGTCGCCCTCTTAATAGACTAATTAATCATTAATCCCCTTGTTATTCTTCAAGTTCAACGACACCTGAAAGAAATTCATAAAGCCAAGGGGTAGTCTATCGAAATCGAATACGAGTCCTATTCGTCCTAGCGCGTTGACGACTAGCAAGTTTAGAGAAGATGTAGTATACCGTAACATGTGATTCGTCTTGTCTGCGACGTGCTTGCGAACGGGAATCGAATACGTAATATACGTATGACGATGTTTTGCCTCCCTATCTTACCCTCAAGTATCATGTCCCGTATAAACTCCTTGGACCTTTCCTACCTAAACGCCTTCGTGCACATCATTGTGTATTTTTCCCCGCCGAAATAGGCGTGTATTAGCTCGGTACTTTCACCAGAACGAGCACCAACCGATATAGTGCTGGCACAGGTTTTCCAGCTTCGTTGCCTCTATGATTAACTTATTGACCTGCGTCACGACGTCCAACTCATCCGTGGGTTTGAAATCGCGGCCCGTCAGTTTTTGGTTCACGCGGTCTAGAACTTCTACGGCTCGCGCGTTCTGTATCTCCGCCATCTCCCCGTCCAGTGTTTGGCCAGCCCCATTGACAAGGCTTGAGTTTGTGCGTGCCCTAGCGCGAGAACCAGGCGGGCCGCCGGGATGCGCCGAATCGGCCGCCCCAGCAGCTTGTTGTGCCGCAAGAAACTCGGAGGGTGGGTGCTCTGCATCTAAAATGCTTGGTCTGCGGGCCCGTTGTGCTCCAGCACCAAGAGCAGCTTCTCGTTCGGAGCGGAAATTGGGTCCGACAGGAGACGCGGCATTGGTAAGACGCCAGGTAAGTAAGGGGTCGTGGATGAACTATTGCGCCATGATTCGTTAGCATCGTATTACTCTTTTGGGGGGTATCATAGATAGTCACTTACAGCTTCCAGGACTGCCATCACGCTCTCTTTATTATCACGGAGTACACGCATGACGTGTTCACAGGTGATTCGGAAGCTACCCTCGATGTTGCTGACTTCCATGGCGTACGTAAGCATTCTAGTGAGGCGGAAAGGAACTCTCTCGGGATATTTGTCTCGCTTCATGGCGACTTCGAAACAGTCACCAAAATCGATATGGATTATCTTTCCAGTAATCCGGTCGAGCATCAAATTACTAGGATGCCTGTCTCCCAGACCGAGGATATAACCAACCATACTCATGACGCCCAGGCTGCGCGTGTAATTGGTACGCCTTTCTAGCCAAGCCTCGGAGCTCTTGCTCTTCAACCACAAGACGCGGTATAGGTCTTGACCCGTAGTGTTGTCCAACGCATAACCAAAGACTTCGACTTTCTGCATGAGCGTTAGATTGTCGTAGTCCGGTGCCATCTGTAACATGATGCGATGCTCTATATTAAGGAGGATCTTGCGACTCTCACGATACTCGCGGATCAACACATGCAGGGTGTCGCTATTCGGCACCCAGCCAAGAAGGCCTGAATTCTGGCTGAGAGGTATCGCCGGATAACGCTGGATACCGAGGTGTCGTTTGTAGCACTCCGAGTCGTTAGCAAGGAGGGTATTGCACAGGCCGAATAGTTGCATGACGCGTTCATCTTGCCGAATATCCTCATGACCCTTCAATAGGAAGGCATAGGGGTTCCCATCACTTCCGTTCATGTTCAACTTTCTGGGTCGCTGCTTGGAGTTGATCACGCTGAAGGTCGAATCAAACGAGAGGATGCGAACGATAGGAGCACCGCTCCGGTATGTTCCGGGCACGGCTAGATCGAGGTTCTTGGCAGCTAACAGCTTAGGAGAGCAGTATGCAAGCTCTAGCGACGACATTTGTGGGAGTTGTCTTCCTATTCGGCGGAACACCTGGTAATAAAGGTCCCATGCTTGGTTGAGATCGTTGACATCGTGACTAGTTTCGTATTGGCGGCACCACTCCCGAGCTTCTGTGAGATCCCGACCGAAGGTCTGTGCAAAGCTGATCTCTCGTAACGTCTCCGGGCCTCGCTCGAGCAGCTCATGCAATGGCCCCAGAGTGGCAAACATACCTTCGATATTATGATCACCGAAGTACAATCGAGAAGCTTCCTCAAGCCCCTCGTGCCAAAGTTCGTGCCATAGTACTGCGACCCGGATGAGCTCGTGGCTCACAGTGTCGGCTTGCTCGACAAGCTTGGCGCTGTGCGCGCGCATGCTATCCATAATCAATGCAGCAGACTTCGATCTCCTAGAACTTTGAGCCGACTTCATCGCTACGGTGAGAGGGTAAACTAAGGCTTGAGGATGATTGCGCCCGACGTCGGCGAGTAGGTTGTGTATAGATTGCCGTACTCTCATGTTAGGTTGATTGATACGCGCAATCAGCTGAGGGATCACCTCTAGCCATGTATCTACACTGACAGTGCCGAAGCCTTGAGTGACCGCAGCGTTAACTTCCCCACTACCACCGTGGGCAAACCAGAGAGTCAGGAGACGCAGCGTATCTTGAAGAGAGCTCCCAGATGATAACGCGATAGACTTGAAGAAACCCTGGATGGCTGGCACCACATGATTGATAATAATGGATGGATCCGGTCTCGAGGTGTTCCTGTCGGCGGCGGGCGTGAGGGCTTGGACGATTTCGAAGTTTGCCAATGCCCATGCGTGCCACGCTTTATACCATTTCGGATTGTATTGGGTGGCTTTTGAGTAGGATGTCAAGATCTCCTGGACGTTATGGTGCTGCCAGTCGTGTTTGTTCAAAGCTACCTGCCATTCTCCTTGCTTGAGGAAGCATTTTGCGAGAAGTACAGTCTGGTCTTGGATTAACTTTTGGGTTTTTGAGCTGGGGATACCCTGGTCTACGGCATTATGAAAGCCATAGTCGCCCATTGGGTCTACTCCATTGGACCCAGTCTGGATCGAAGCCCTAGCTATCTCGAGATTATGAGCAGAGTCAGCGGTGAACTGGCGGAGACAGAATAGCGTCTTTTCAGGATGGCCGGTTTGGCGCAGCTTCGCTTGTTGGCCGTACTCCCACTGGAACTTCAAAACCGCGTAGACTACCTGGGCGGGTATCCGCGCCGCCGCGCCCTGCTGGGGCTGGCTATTCTGGCTCCAGTATGGTATTATGGTTTCGAGAGGTTGGTCGGTGCCGATGAGTTGTTTGAGGGACTTCTCAGCCAAACCCATCCTTCCTGATTTTCGACAGAGGTTTGCGAACTTGATCCACATATGCGTGTTCTCGGACGGGGTAATAACCAAGCCGCGGAGTCGAAGCATACGCTGCCAGACTTCAACGTTCCTTTGGCATCCTTTCAGACGGCTCTCCCATGTGCGACGCATCGTAGCCTGCTTTCTTTCTCCGGCTTGCTTGTAGACAATAATCTCTTCGAGTTCTGCAAGCATCTGCACCCGGACGATAACCTGGTATGCACGATTGTAAGACTCACTTACGAGAGCGCTCAACTCCGTATCAAGGCCTTCCCTCGTCGTCTGGATACATTTGGCGGCTTCTCCAAACTGATTGCGATGAAGAGCCAGTATCGCGCCGAAGAATGAACGGTCCGGAGAATTTCGCTTCATAGACTGGAGGTAATTGTCCATCGAGTCCCACTTGCCCAGACCCCACGCGGCTGCAGTCGCAAGAGGCGCAATGCGCCGCTGTATCTCAGGTGCCGAATTAGCCCACGTATTGCTTGTTAAGCTAGCCAGAGCATCCCACTCGCCGAGAGCGTGCAAACATCTCATCTTGCCCATAACGATGTCGAGCGGAACTGCTTGATCTGGGGGCATCTCGGCCTCCCTCTTGTTATAGAACTGTAGGGCTTCTTCCCACCGCTCCAGCTTCTCAAACCACGTCTCCCTAAGTTGGATACCGTCTTTATAGAGTTGTGCTTTGCGGAGTATACCAATCGCGGCGTCGTATTGCTGGAGCTGGTTGTTTATAACAATCAAGGCCTCAACGGCCGGTCCGCTCTGGTCCTGTAGGAATTCCAGCTCTTTGTAATGTAGGGCTTTTGCGTATGCGTGACAACGGGCGGCCTCTCTACCGAGTACTCTAATATCAATAGGTAAAGCCTTGTCATCGTGCTCCATAAATTCGGCTAGGTTGAGCAGGAGTCCGAGTAAGTCAGGTGGCACGTTCTCGGATCGTATGGCATTTTCAATATTCTGGATGAGCTCGTCCTGGAACTGTTCGTACAGCTCGCTCCAACATGAGACAAAGGCGGAGTTGAATAACTCGCGGGCAAGCGGCAAATGCACACTAGCCAATATAGCACAGGCGCGTAGGGCATGGTTAGGCGACTCGGTCAGGAGCGTGGTGCTGAACCGTCGGAGCCATTCCTGCCAATCCTCCTTGGTAGATTTTCCTTTAGTATCCCAGGCAGCCTTCAAGTGTATGGCATTCATTTCGAGTTTTTTATTGCCGAGATCGGCAAAAGATGGTTCATCTAGTTGATCAATGAAGCGCGTCTCCGAGCTTAGGTCTTGTGGTAGGGCTTCTCCCTTCTGTAGCTTGCTAACCAGAAGCTCGTAATTTTGGTGCTGGATCTGGTTAGCTTGTAGAACCTTCGTAACAGTGCCCATGAAATGCAAATAATCTCTGCCGAGTTGTTGAATCAGGGCGCATAAGGTATCTAGCGCTGCTACTCGTAGTGACGACTCTCCGCTAGCAAGGATTCTAGTCAGCGGGTGGATGATTTTGGCGGCGTAATCATTGAGGTTAACTTGGCGGGAGATCTTGCCAACGGTCTCGATAGCCGATTTTCTTAGGAACGTCGGCTGGCCCTGCTTCTCGAATGTCCGCACAACCACCGGGATGATGAGATGCATGTATTCCTCACTACTGGAGCCGAAGACCAGAAAAGCGTGCAGGACCTTCTCGGAAGGAATCCGTTTAGTAGTCGCATCCTTCTCCAAGACACCAAGCATCGCGGGTAGCAAACCGGCCAGGTATATCTTGAACTCTCCTTCCAACGATCTTGAGATGGCTTCAACCAACGACAAAATTGTAGCCTGGAGAGACGGCGACATATCCCAGTAGTTGTGGAGCGTCTCGATGATTTGGGGCAAATAGTTCCTAATATGCTGTCTTACAATACTGACGAGCGTGGCCAACTGGTTAAAATACGATTCGAGGCGGCTTGGGGGACAGTCCCTGATTACTTCCAAGAACGCCGGGATGATGCGGTCCAGAAAAGAGACGCATTCTAGCCCTAGCGTGCGGAATATGTTCATGATGGCCTCGATCACAGCAGCATGATGTGAGGCAAGAGAGCTATCCTTTAGAATGTTCAAAAGAGCATTGATCACGACAGTAGGATAATATTCCTTATTAGAGGGTGTGAGACCTGTCATCATGAGTGATATGTCGGTCATTCGGTTGCTCTCAACGCGCCGTTTGGCATCGGGTGCGCGCTCTTCGACTTGCTGTGCGTTACGTTTGTTAGTTTTCTGTTCATACAGACGGGGCTTCTTTGGGGATCTGTTGGGCCTCTCAATAGAGTTCGTGGAGGTATTCTTATCCTTATTGTCATTTGGTTCGGCGGCAGACACTTCATCTGACTTGAGTGGACTTCCATTCTCACCCGCGAGTTTTCTTAACCCGTGGACACGCCGCCAATTGTAGTCTTCTTGGGGAGTATGTACCTGATGTCTATAAGGATCTAATGCGCCTAGGATTCCCATCAGCTTTATTGTCTCCTGCCGCAGAGGTCCGCGCTGGGGTTCGGCACGAATGATATGCTGAAGGAGATCGAGAAGTTCTGGATATTCGAGATAGGGATCAATAACGTAGCCGGAGTTACTGGCAAGCTGGCCCAGTGTGTGCAAAGCGGCCTCACGTTTGGCGTTGGATGAGTGATCTTTCAAGGCCTTGATGATGATAGGCATAAGTTTATCTTTATAAGGAAGCATATCTTCGCCCCCGACTGTTGCGAGTTCGCCGATTGCCTTGAGAATGGTGGCTGCAACGGCGTGATTGGCGTCGTCGGCCTTCGGGAGAAGCACCGAAATCATAGGCTCGACGTATGGCTTGATCAACCCCTGAGCGTTGTGCACTAAGTGGCTGAGGAGTTTTGCGCTCTCCTCCTTGTTGCGGGGAGCATCCGAGAATTCAAGCTCAGTAAGCATCTGTATCAATGTTTTCCGGAGCGAGGGTATCACATAAGCGGGGTTGTGCTTCGCTAGGCGTCCTATGACTGACATTGCAACTTCCCTGTTTTCAAAAACCTCGTCGTTGAGTGCGAAGAAAAGTGTCCGAATGTTCTCTGCCTTTGCGAGGTGGGGGTCGAACCGTTCGTCAAGGGCTGCCAGAACCGTCTTTCGTATATTCGGCTGCGGATCAGATACGCCTACGGTTAGTAACTTCTCAATGACGTCGCCAACTACTTGCAACGCGTGGTAACTCGTTTGGTTCACGATCGGATCTCGTACGTAGAGCTGACAACACGTGAGAGCAGCGGCCTCACGGACCTCGGGGTCGTCATCTTCGACGTACTTGATGGCAACGTCGCGGACAAATTCGTTCAGAATGTAACCTCCACCTAATGTTAGCATCCGATTTGCGTACTGCTCCTTAGCTAAAGGAAAAGGGTTAAGGGGAAGCCGTGGGAAAATTTGGTAGTGAATAATAGCAGGGGATTCAGGGTTCGACGGTGCCTTAGTTGCTTACCTGAAAAGTCGAAGCTGCCCAATGTGTTCAAGGCAAGCTTCACCTCGGCCTTCCGGTGCTCGTAGGCCTGTGGATCCTTGGCATCTTTCGGTATGATAGGGACTGCTGAAAGCGTATTGGGTGTGGGAGCCCCGAGGGGTTTGAATGGCTCCCCACATAAGACTTTGCTCAGCATGTCAAGGAGTCTTTCCTGAATGGTAGCCTTTACAGGTGGTATGTAGAAGGCCATGTCAACCAAGGCTTGAGTGAGTCTTGGAGTGAGTTCACATGCAAAGATGGGATCCAGGAGAGCCTCCATGTATTTGCTGAGCGTCTGGCCGACAGCAGCGGCAAGTCTACTAATACAGTCAAAGACCGGGTCTACAGAGCCGCGCCGTCGAGACTGAACACTTAGACCTTCCCGGACGTGTACAAGTACGTTATCGAGGTACGGCGAGATGGCACTCTTGACCGCGTTGGCGATTTCTCCGATGGCGTAAAAAGCATCGTTTCGCTCCTTATCCTTCTTGAGCATGCCGGAAAGATAGATCATAAACTTGTGAAGGTAAGCATGTCCAAAATCGGCTGGAGAATAGTTCGCCAGGACAGGGATCAGCAGGACTACCGTCTTGCGAATCGTCACATCACGATGGTCCTTATGACGTAAGACGATCTCGCAGGTCTCCTGGTAGTGTTCCTGCATGTACATGCCGCCCTGGTTCAGGAGCTCCTTGAGCACTAATAATGAGGCATGAATGTACTCGACGGTGTTCATCTTGAGACCGGCGATTGCTTCGTTGTACATCTTGGTCATCCACGCCTGCTTCATTTCCTGATCTCGCTGCTGAATTATATTGAAGCACGCGCTAACGGTCTCAGCCGATGTGACGCGGATGAGTTGACGCTGGTCGCGAAGGCCAACCCATATGAGGTCGAAGATGAGGCCGACATAAGCGTACATCAAAGTCGGCGCATTCTTGGCCAGTTCGCGAAGGACTAGGACGGCGCTGTATCTCTTTTCTTCCACTCTGTCTGACTGAAGCCATTCAAGAGCGGTCTTGACTTCGGATTCGACCAGTTCGGATATCAGCGACCCTCCAGGTTTACACAGCTTGCCGAGAGCCACGGCGGCAGCCTGCATAGGTACAATATCCTTTCCCCGGAGAATACTCTTCAGATGCGCTGTGAATCGTGTGTACTTAGCAGTCACATCGACACCGTCAAAGTCGGCCAGTTCCTCAATGGCGAAAACTCCACCCAATCGTTCGGAAGAATCGTTGCCATGGAGCATTAAGGTGGTTATCTTGTTATTAACGGAATTATAAAAGACCTGGAATTGTTCAGGTTGCAAGTCTATAAAGAAGTACTTGTTAGCTGGATGTATAGATATACCAGGGAGAACGGCACTGCGTGATATAAACCAAGAATATAGATAAACGGGGGGTAATTTTTCTGCGCACCTCTGTAACAAACATTGACGAGGTTCAGAAGTCGTTTCGCTGCTTCCCGGCGCATTTCGTCTGGGACCCTGTTCAAGTTGTATTGGTTAGCTGGAGGCTAGATGTAGCTAGGGAAGGGGTCACACCTTGCTTTGAGATCTCTTGTGATGGCATCAAGAGCCTCGAGGGCCACTTGCTGTTGTTGCGCCATGACGGGCGACAACCAGAGGGGATGTCGGCTTTGTTACCCTTCAGCCGCGTCGAGGACAGCTTCAGGAGCCAACTACAAACAGATTCGTTAAAGTCATCAAGGGTAGATGGAGTTGAGGACAATTCTGCGACATTCGATCGCGCGAACCGACTAGATGCCGATGAAGACGCGATTCAGAAGCAGAAGGAGAGGAAAGAGAGTAGAGAGCAGGGAGGTGTTTCGTCAAAGAGGATTGTACAGGCGGTAAGGGAAACTGTCAGAGCGTTAATACACGCCTTGCTTTTTTGCTTGATAACCACCTAGGTACGGGTAAATTAAGTGTAATGGGTAGTAGGTAGTGATAGTGATAGTGATAATGAATTAGACAAGTACGGGTTCGCGGCGGCGGAACAAAACAGACGGTCAGCTGGTTTGAGCCGCACACTGTGTTAGATCGAAATTGGGGTCCAATTGTGCGGGCCACCAAAGTTTAAATGTGCCCCAACCCACCTGAACTTTACAGTGTACTCTGTCTGCCGTGGGGGTATAACGCACGGTGTCTTAGTCGGTGCAACCTTGAACCTAGGCCACCTGAAAGCTTTATCTAATCGATACGGATAGTGAATGTATGTACGTACCTAAACAGTCCCTTACAACCAGACGCCACCACTACCACTCTATACCCATCCATATATCATCTTCCTGTCGCATTTCTAACCTTACAACCACTCAACCACTCAAGTCGTCAATAACCGTTTCGATCCGCGCTGGTTACCAAATACGAATACCCTAACCCACCTGATCTCACTTGCCTATTCATTATAATAGATAGGTATACCTTTTACTCGATTCGATCAATTCCATTTAGATATTGCAGTCTTCCTCCACCCTAGCCCCCCAGCCGCCTACCGCATCACCATGGGAAATGATGGCGGTTCCATTCCCAAACGGCGCGAACTCGTACGAGAAGCAGCCCGGCTCCCTACCTCTTCCGAATTAAAAGCAACGGCCCTAGAATCACTAACCCATGCTTGGACGACATGCCCGCTGTCTGACGCGCCGCTCGATCTCTCCAATACAGTTTCGGACTATCGAGGGCGGCTGTACAATTACGAATCCGTCCTTCAATGCCTAATGCCCTCCTCTTCCGAGACCCCCATGCCAGAAATGCAACAGGCCGAATTTGCGCGCACGGGGATAAAAAGTCTCAAGGATGTCGTGAAGCTAAAGGTCACTACAAGAAAGGATGAGAAGGGACGTGAGTTCGCAGCCTGCCCTGTCAGTATGAAGGAATTAGGTCCAGCGACTAAAAGCGTGTATGTGGTGCCGTGCGGCCACGTATTTGCCGAGGTGGCCATGAAGGAGATCTCCGACACCGAAAAACAGTGTCCTGAATGTAGCGCGCCCTTCGAGGAACGGGACGTAATACCCATACTGTCAACTGACGAGGCAGAGACGGACAAGTTGAGCAAGAGAGTCGACAACCTCAAGGCTCTCGGCCTAACGCATAGCTTGAAGAAGGACAAGGGTGCCAATAAGAAGAAACGTAAGGCTGAAGAGCCCAAAGAGACTGGTAGCAGCGGCGGGCTCCATGGAGAGAAAGATGGTAGCAAGACGGACAAGAGTAGGGAGGATAAGAACGGCATCTCGAGCAGGATAAATAACCCTATGACTGCATCTCTCACAGCCAAGGTCCTAGCAGAGCAGGAAGAGAGGACAAAACGGAGAAAGATGATGGATGGACATAAGAGAAGCGAGGCTGTTAGATGATTAGATTAGATAGATAGCAAATTGTATCCGCACTTGATGCGTAACGAATGTACCATAAGCTCTAGGTCTTGCTGACGACCTAACCTTGTAGACTTTCCTTGCCTATCGCCTCTACATGAACTCTACCCCTATTTAGAGACGGCTCAAAATTTGACAGCATAGGCTGTGACATCATGCGGGTTTGTGTCTAGTAGGTGAATGAAATTCTAGATTTATATCTTGTTCATCTACCTCGCTCCCTAATCACAGTTCATCCTTGACATGCCCTGGTTCAACAACTTCCTCACAGACAGCGGGTGTGCCCACCTCCATCTTGTAGACGCACTTCTCCAGTTCGCTTACCCGCCATAGCTCCTCTTTCTCGGCACATGCGAGCCAGACGTCTGTTTTTCTGTTCGGGCCATTCCAGCAGCCCTGACCGTTTTCATACCTCAGCACCATGCGCTTCCCCCGCCCGAGCCCCTTCCCGTCGTGACGCTCTTCTTCGTCGGCTTCGTCAAAGTCGAAGCGCTCAAAGTTACCCATGTTGGTCTTACCCCCGCCCTTCTTGCTCTTCTGGCTCGTTTTATCCAACCAGCAAAGCTCATACTCGTACTCACCGGCCTCCGTGGTGATACACTTGCCTTTGAGATACCGGAAGATGTCGTCCTTTCCATAATCCTTTTCCAAGTCACGCTGTTGTTCTTCTAGCGTCCGTCTCTTGGAATTCACCTCGTTGGCTACCGAGTCGTGGGCTTCCCGTGCAGCCTTGACAAGACGCGACTCGCTCCTTTCGGAACCAGCGTCAGCCAAGATGCCGTTCTCAATCAGCCAAATTCGGAGGAGGTTAATCTTAGAATGAAGAAACTCGCGGAGCGGGCCGGGAAGATAAGCTTCGAAACTGTACACTGCATCGAGTTAGTCTGTGTGCGTAGTAGCAATCCGCATCTCTGAAGACGTACGAATATCGGTATCGGTGGTCTCATCTTCTTCGAATTCCTTCCAGTTGATGCCGGACTCCTCGCTGTCCTCCTTCATGACCTCTTGAACGTCTACTTCGTTGAGTTGTTCCTGAACTTCTCCGGCTTTCTTTGCTGCATAGTCCTCCCAGGCTCTTACGGCCTTCTTCACGCCCTCGTCATTGAAATTAGGATTGTATTCTTCCTTGAACTCTGTTAGAATGCCTTCTAGTTCCTGGACCTTGGCCATAAGCCGATTTCGCTCGCCCATGACTTTGCTTAGGGTATCTCGCAGTTCATTGACTCTCGTCTTGGCAAGCCCAGCAAGCACACCAAGTTTGCCGGGACCTTCATTCTTGACGACTTTGAATCGCTCTTGGCGCTCAGCCTCGTCGAGCTTAGCTTTCAGTTCGTCCCGCTTAGCCTCAAGCTCTTTGATCTCTTCGGCGAGGCTGGCAATCTTGGCCTCGACTCGGCGGCGGAGCTCCTTAGATTCCTTCACCATGGTCCTGCGGCGCTTGTTTGCTCGCTCGAGGTTGTCCTTCCGTTCTTTTTCGACCCGCCTCCATTCCTTGCCGATTTCCGCACACTTGTTCTCACACTTGACCCCGCCTACGTTTCCATATTCCTCGCTGCCATCGCAGCAGAGGTCGTAATCGCAAACACCGTCGTTAACATACATAAAAGGGACGTAGGCGCCAATGTGGCCCTCGTTGGCACACCAGAAGCCAGGGAGGGCATTTGTAGTATTCGTAGTGCCCGATAGAGAACCTGGCAGAGGCTGCTCGGGAGAGAGGTGGTCTAACAGGGCACAGGCAGCGGTTCCAGGTTCGTCGGTGCCGTCAGGACAATCACACGAATTGTCATTGACTCGGGAGGCGGGAATAGTTATGGAAGGATGACCTATGCAGGTGAATGTGTCTTTGATGTCGTAGAATTTGACAACTACAGCAAGTCAATTGGTTAGTACTAATAGCCATGACTCTAACAGAATCGAGGTGCAAATTAAGGAGATGTTACAGCGTGGAAGAGGCCACCTTGTTATCTATGAGCGAGGGGTTGATCACGATAGAGAGAGACAAGAGGGAAACTAACATTCAGGGCCAACACCACGAGGTAGAGAGCCTGCCGTCACAATCCCATTCCGGGCTACGATGCCCAGAAGCACCAAGGCCGGAGATTGGCGCATCTTTATGAGGGTGTAGGAGAAGGTGGCTTAATCATGGATGGAAGTCAATTGGGGATTAGCAACTCGGGGTTGAAGCTTTCTGAATGTTAAAAAAGTTCCAAGTTAATAACACGAAAGCATCTCCAGAGTGTCGGTCCCCACTAATGTACCACTGCGGCTGGAGAGCTTGGCAAGCTGTTCCTTGCCCGACCCGTGTTAGCGCGGGTTGTACCTACTATTAGCTGGGGAGGGACGGGACGTCATGCCCACTGTCAAGCGCCGCCCTCAGCGGAGCATATCCATTACCTAAACATTGAATGGATTTATTACATCCATGCCAACATTGAACATCCTAAAGCTTCCGATGTAAGTACATGGAACTGTTATAGAGTACATATACGCATATTTCCAGTAATTTGATGTTTTCGGGGCAAGCGAAATACAGATGAAATTAGAAAATTAGAAGAGTCGAATACCTAGGTACACAACTACATCCATGTGCATTATGTAATCTAGGTACACCTATGTTGTACAAAAATGGAATTATAGGCTCTTTGAGTGGAGTTCTCAGCACCTGCCCTACAGAGGACCTAAGAGGTAAGGTTAAATCTTTCTTGGATTCCATCAACATCAATACAATTCCTCCCCATATCTTCAATTCAAACCCCCCTTTCTCAATTTGGATCAAGTTCCAAAACGAAAACCAAATTGTTATGTAGAGTCCTCCGTCTTAGGAGCCTCGTTGGATACTGCAGATTTCCCGACTTGTTCTTTAGCGCGGGCTTTCAAGCTGCGCCATTCTACAAAGATGCTCCCAAACACGGTGACAGCGCTTGTCGCTATCATCATGTAGAAAACATCAATAAGGGCAGCGTTATAGTCAGAAATCAGCGTCGTCAAATTGTCTCCCGAAGCTAGCTGTCTCAATTCAGTAGCACCACTTCCCGTGACAGCACTGGGACTGATGCCGGGAACGTTCGTGAGTTGTGATACGAGACTGTTGAGAAACAGGTTTTGTGCAACGGGCAGAAATATGGCTGAGCCGATAAAGCGCGTAAACAAGATGAGTGAAGATCCAATGGCGATATCTGCCCGCTCTAACACGGTCTGAGCGGCGTTCAACGGCTGTTGCGCACCAAACCCCAGACCAAGCCCAAAGATTACTTGGTAGCCAATCCACTGCGCAGGGCCAGTGCTTGGAGTAAATGTTGTCAAAAGGCCGGCTCCGATTGGCATGAGGATTGAACTGAGGAAGAAAAACGGCGTGTAGTAGCCGATATTAGAGATGATCACGCCTGAGGATAAGGAGCCGATTACCGTCGAGAGGATAACAGGAAGCAGCATGATTCCAGATTCGATGGCAGTGACATCCTTCACGGCCTGGAACCAGATTGGAAGATAGTACACCAATATCATCATGCCAGCACCGTGGAAGAATCCGAACCAGAGTGAGGCTGCGATGCTGCGCTGCTTCACGATACGGGGTGGAACAGTGGCATCTTCCTTTTTCCAAATCTGTATGCCTACGAAGGCAAGGCAGAGGATGCCGCAAAGGACAAGGAGAACGATGATGCGAGCGTTGTTCCAAGAATACTTTGTTCCTCCCCATTGAAGCGCAAGAACTAGACAGATAATGCCCGGGAAGAACAAAAGATTTCCGATGGGGTCGAGCTGCTTCAATTTCGCACTCCAGCCTTTAGCTGGTGCGTCAAGCTTCTGGTCAGGCAGATGCAAGATCAACGCGGTGACGAGGATCGACACTGCGCCGATGGGGAGGTTGATATAGAAGCACCATCTCCAAGTGACTCTGTCGGTAAAGCTACCTCCGATTAGAGGACCGACAACAGAGCCGATGGCAAAGACGGCCCCAAAGATTCCCTGATAAATCGGCCGTTGCCGGAGTGGAACGACGTGGAACATAATGACCATCATCCCTGAAAACATCCCAGAGGATCCCAAACCTGCTATAGCACGACCAAAAATGAAGGCTCTTGAATTGGGAGCCGCGCCGCAGATGACAGACCCGATTTCGAAAAGGGCACAACTGCTGAGGAACAGAGGTTTGACAGGATAAAACTTCAACATGCGACCTAGTACCAATTGGAAAGCAGTCATAGTGAGCAGATATGCCGTCCCGTACCAGCCCACATCATCCAACGAGTGGAATTGATCAGTTATATGTGGAATAGCCGTTGATATAATGTTCTGATCCTGTAAATTATGCAGTAATTAGCGATTCAAGCCCGAGTTTAAAAAGTCATTCCCCCCCAAAGGTCTGCCCTACCAGATTCACCAAGAAAGAAGCCATATAAATTGCAATCATGATCAAGATCCTCTTCTGGCTGTTAGGATATTCGCTAACATCCATCTTACGGCTCGTCGGGTCAATGCCTCCAGTGGGCTTATCGTCGCCATCCGATGAAGTTTGAGGTATGGTCATCTTGGAAGGAAATAGGTAGGTATGTACCTTGATATGATCAACAGAAAATTTAGTCCAACCATCTTTCAGGTTCCTTAACAAGAATTTATTGGATATGGAATTGCCCGTTCGAATTTTTGCATCTGGTTTCGTAGAATGTGTTGAACACCGACATCAGGGAACCGATTCGCTTCTCGGGGCTCAAAAGTCGAGTTTTGATTTCCGGACACCGAGAAGACCGAAAGGGGTCGATCCACAATCTACACTACCTATCTTTCAATCTCATTTTCGACTCAGCTTACCTTACCTATGTCCTCGAATTAAAGAAATAAAATTCCTAGCTATGCATCGGTCTTCTGAAGCGAACCCGTCTAGACAAGATGGCGGCTTCAAAAGCTACTCTTGTTTAATTTGTCGCCAGCGAAAAGTGAAATGCGATCGGCGTAACCCCTGTTCCAATTGCATCAAGGCCGAGAGGCAATGTAGTTTTATCCCCCCCGTGCGCGGCAAGCGAAAAATAACAAAACCTCGCAAAGAAGGCCTTCATTCTAGATTGAAGCGATATGAGGAGCTTTTGAAGTCGTATGGCGCAATTCTTGAGCCAGAAGAGTCCGACAACTCAGAGTCGGAAACGGTCTCCCAGCCTGATGTTGTGGTGGAAGAAGCTGAGTCTCGAAGCGAAAGCCGGGTTAGCCTTTTCGGACTTGAAGAGGCTAAGCCAAAGCTCGTTACCAAAGAGGGGACGTCAAGATATTTTGAGAGGTATGTCGGCGAATGGCTTTCTTCCTGAGTAACAGCTTCTTAGATTTCTTAGTGCACTCTGGTCCAATTTAGGGGATGAAGTAAGTGCTCTCTTCCTCTCCCCTCTACTTATAGAAAAGGTCTTATCTTACCATTCGTCATCTAGTCTCAACATCCAGAGGTGGACGCCGTTGATCAGCCAATAAATGTTCAGGAAAGCGAGATGTTCTTTGAACCCGAACCTAGCAACAAGTCAGAGGATCTCGCAAGCCTCCACCCTTCTTCTCAGACATTGGCGAAATTGAAGGAAATATATACTGATAGAGTTGATCCTATGATGAAAGTTCTGCATCTTCCTACCTTCTGGGCCGCGTTAACAGATGGGTTGCGACACCCACAAGACATGTCCAAAAGTTTAGAGGCAGAAGTCTTTGCTTTCTATCTTGCGGCGGTCAACGCTTCGACGGATGATGAATGCCGAAATTTATTTGGGGTTCAAAAATCGGTCATGTATTCCCGCTATAGACTTGCAGCGCGTGAAGCTTTGGTGAACGCAGGGTTTCTGTCAACCTCTAGTATAATGACTCTTCGAGCGTACGCGATGTTTCTGGTAGGCTGCAATTATCGATACACCCTTTCGCCCGCCGAGCTGACCAAAAAGATGTGTATCAAAAACAGTCACCGATGCGATGCTCTATTCGTCATGTCAGGGGTTTCTATACGACTCGCACGCAAAATGGGGCTTCATCGAGATGGGGAATACTTAGGACTCTCTATCTTTGAGACTGAATTGAGGCGCCGCTTATGGTGGCATTTGGTCCACGTAGACTTCCGGGCTGCCGATGTATTGGGCGCAAAGCCGTCCCTAGACCTCTCTTACACTGATACTAAAAAGCCCCTTAACGTCAACGACGAGGACCTTTATCCGGAAATGGTGGAACCGCCTGAAGAACGCGAGGGAATCACATCGATTGCACTTTGCCTGATGAGATGCGGGATTATGGATACTCTGCTCAAATTTACTACGGGCAAATGTCCTGGGGACGTGTGCTGGGAAGTACTATACAGCCCGGATATCACGGTGGCCAAAAAAGAAAGCATCATAAGCCAGATTGAGAGCCATTGGGAAAAGAAATATCTACGGTATTGCGACCCATCCAACTCATTCCATACCTTTTTATCCATCTCAATCAGATCGTCAATATGTAAGATGAGAATTCTGGCTCGAAGTCCACGACAATACGCCAGCAGGTCGACTAAAGTTCCCCAGAGCGAGCGCGACACAGTGTTCGCAAACGCCACCAAGCTATTAGAATATGTATCTTTGGTGAGGGCAGGTTCCCATGGCCTGGATAAGTATGTCTGGCAGCTCGGGACGAGTTATCTTTGGAATACGATGCTTCACGTGCTTATTGAGGCCCGACATCGTAAAATAGGGCCAGAAGTTGACAAGTCATGGCGGCTGATTGGAGAGGTATTCTCAAACTGCCCTCAGATGTTCGAAGACTCTACAGGACCCGTGTACAGGGCGCTGGGCAAGTGGACACTGGATGTTTGGGAGGTTTATATTGAGGCTTCGAAAGCCGCGGGCCTGCCGGAGCCGTCTACGCCCGAATATATCACAGCGATCCGTCGCTGTCGAAGACCAACAGCGGAGTCAACATCTAGAGCCAAAGAAGCAGCACCAGATTTTAGACCTATTAGTCGGAGCTCGTTCGGCTACAGTAAATCCCAGTCTCAGAGATATGAAGAGAATTTGGCAACTTTGGAACCGTTCGAATCTTATGATTTCCCCAATTTTGAGATGGATCCTAAAGAATGGATACAGTGGGATCAGCTAATTGCAGAGCAGGAAGGCTTCGTTCCAGTCAACAGCATATGATATCTTGAGCAATTGAACTTCAGCCATCTAACTACGACCGAGCGTTCCCTTCATGAGTGAAAATTCCCCCCTTACATAATCCCCCTTACATAATGTACGACAGACGTTTTGACTGTAGAGAAATACTGTTCTACTTGCTTTCGCATATAATTTGCTACAAGGTATGTTTGTCTATACTTTGACACCTTGAAGGAGTGGTTACGAATCCAAGTAGTCAACAAAATGACTGTCTTGGACTTTCAAGGACGGCTTTCGCCTACCTTCTGGAAACTTAATATCGTTTGTTACCTAATGAGCAGCCAAATCTCCATAATCTGCATGATGGCATTTATCCATCTGCAGAATCTCTCGATGCCAATCGTTTTCTCCGCAGGCGTTAAGAGCTGGACCCTAACAAGTTTCACCTTCCGTCAGTTTTATGGCCGTATAAGAAAAGAAAGATAGAAGTGTTTTAGTGGTAAAATTTTCTTGGGGTTATTTCAAGTCCGATGAAGCCACACACGTAGTATCTCGCAATGTGAGCTAAACTACCTAGCTACCTAAGCTACATAGTAGGCTCTAGGATGTCAAAGGCGTATAAGGCCCATTTTCAGGATTACCTAGAGGTCACGCACTAGGAGCATGTAAGACGGAATTGATAATGTACAATCGTAACTCATAGAGTTGCATTATTACTCATTTCCACGCAACGGGCGATCTGCTTCCTGTGTTTGACCAATACATAAATGCCCCATAGGAGTGTGTATGACGTTCTGCATCTTACGACGGAGAGAAAGCCAATCTAAAAGAAAGGCAGCTGGATCATCTGCGAATCGGCAAATTCCAACTCCATTCATCAGCTTTAATCCCGTGCCCTTTTTTGCGAGGCCATTCGCTACACCAAATGGCGGTTGGAAATATCGATCTAGCGCGCTGTTTTCGTCCGAGTCGGGATAGAGCCGCCCAGCTAATATGCCTAATTCAAGCCGGAACCAGCTAGGGAACTTATAGTCTAGTGGGAGTCGAGGTAGACTATAATACCGGAACTGGTTGAATGAGACCATGGCTTTTGTAACGGGCGCTGCATAGGCTATTAAGTGGACTGCGGATTTGTCGCCCGCAAGACGCAGAGTAGGAATAAGTAGCTCCACCTCTTCAGGAATGACGACAAGTCCAGTTTCAGTTGAAGAGCTCCAGAGGATCCATTCCACGGGACGCTGTAGCTGTCAGTCATCGCTCACACATCTCCATCGTTACTATGTCAATCATCGGACGGACTTACTAGGAAATCATTAGCCACCTCCACCTCATCCCTTCCAGGTATGGTAACTGTTTCACCGAACTCCTTGGACACGAATAGTCTCGAGCCCGTGCTATGCACGCCATATTGCTGTCCAATTCTTGACCTCGCCACATAGGTAAAGGCGTGTTCGAACGCAGGTTTACCTCGGCTGGGCGGTGAAGTGTTTAGCGTTCCGCTACGAGCAAAGCTCAGAATAGCGGGATGGAGGCCTGGAAATGAGAGGGCGTCGTATCGCGGCGGCTTCTGTAATTGATAGACTTGCTCGACTTGAACTTGCACTTCACGTTCTTGTTCTACTGTCTCTAAGGCGCCGTTTTGGGCGATATTGTGGTTATGATGACGTCGGAAAAGTTGATCTAGGAATGCCTGTAGTTGTGGTGTACACATACTTTCCACGGGACTCATTGGAGCATCAGCAAAATCACCTCCGTATAGCTGCTCCAGTGTTTGGCGCTCTGGCTGTTGTAATATATCAAGTAATTCTCTACGATGCGTGGCATCTGCGATGAAATCCGGATAACGGAACGTGGCGTCTGTGCGACGGCAGAAATCGATCCCCTGAGAGACATATAAGCTCCGTAGGTCCTCGATGCCACGGCACGTTTGCTCGAGGAGCCAGGTTATGACATGGACTGACTCCGGTTTCTCCTTGGCATTGAGGCGACAAAAGTCCCTGATGCTTTGGTCAACCTCAGGGGGTGCGAAAAATGTGACTCGCTGAGTGGTTTGGAGCTGGCGAAGGCGCATTGCAGCTACACGGATACAAGATTAGAACTACAGTTATTTCTTAAGGGTAACCCTTATGGAAAGATATGCCCCATGTGGGATAGGCGAGAAAGAGGGCGTATACTAACCTTGCATGGTGAAATCTTTTGACTGCTGGAGTGCGAGCGTTACCGCACCGCGGGCCTCAGACGGCAGTTTGAAATCTACCCCTCGGGTATGTGCCTGATCAAGATAGACAATACACTCGCTCAGGTTGTGTGCGAATGGTGTCGCCAACAGCGGAAGGTCGTTCTTCGCTCCGCCTCGATAGTGCACCATTGGTTTGTTATCGTTGTTAAAGTAGACAGCGGCTTTAGCTTCGTGCTCAACAGTTAGCCATGTGTCAGCCAGAGTCCTATTGTCCATCTCAAGGATGTAGGCTCCTGCATCAATAAGGACACGAATACCTGTAGCCTTCAGTTTGTAGAGGAAATTCCTCTCACTCAAGCGTCTACCAGCGCCATCCGCAATCACCTGGTATCCGCGGTTACGCGGCTGTAACAGATACGAGAGCACCTCGGCACTAGTCTGTTGCAGGCTCGGAAGATCATCCTGTTGGACAGTTAGGGGGAGCGTAATGCGGTTGTCATTAGTCCCACTGAATCCTGTCGTCTTTGCCCCAGACGCTTCCCCGCAAAGAAGCGGTATGTCCCATGCAGAGGCTTGGAGTTTAGTATTGTATTGTCTGGCGTGTGCGGGAAAGACGAAATGATTCATGTAATAGTTGATAACTGCACGGTCGAGGCGCAAATGCTGCCACATCTCTTCCATCTGACCACCGTCGTCGATATTGATCGCGTTCCAGTGACGCAAAGCCTCTGGTAAACTGTGGCATCCGGAAATCCACAACTCGTACTGCATAGCAGGGTCGTCTGACTGAAGAACATGTTGTAGGCCTTGACGGAACTGTTTGACTGTTAGACCGGCGTAGTAGAATGATAGACAAGTAAAGAGGATCGCAACATCTGGGTGGCCGAATTCAGATTGTTCCGATGGTGTACCTTTCGCCTCGAAGGGTACCGCAATGGGGTCTCGACCTGGATGCAGACCATACTGCACGTTCCAGCGTCTGCCGAGGCAGAGCAGCAATATCCTATTCATTAAAAGACCTCGAACAACGAGGAGTATCTTAGATGCTGTTGGTGGGTCGATAAACGCACTGGCTGCCTGCGCAAGCACAGATTTGTCGAGTTTCTGCTCGGTAAGAGCTTTTCGGATAATCGGCTCTTGTTTCAAGAAGTTCGCATCTGAAGGACGAAGGAACGTAGTTCGTCCGGCACAAACGTCGTCGAGTATGTAATTATGAAGGCTATCTTCCACGTCGCTCTTTAAGAAGTAGACCACTGGATATGATCCCTGTCTATATAACACGTCGATGCTCCCCGGGAATTCTCCTTTTAGTACTGGGACGTACCGGGCCGCTAAGGCGAGTAAATCCTGAGCAACCTGCCATCGAAAGGGATGCCCGTCAACAGCCATCTCGGAGCCACCTGGATAGTTGAGCTGTGTTTTGACTGATAGTGTGAAGTCGCACTCATCCAAGATATCCCTGCAGTGGTTATCAAGCCAGCCCTGGAATCCGATCATCGTCTTCGCCACCCCGAGTTTACCGTCAGCAAGGTGCTGCCACCCACCGAGCTTATACGATAGAATATTCTCGTGGTTGGTGAGTATCAAGCCCCCATTCGCACGTGTTTCGTGATGAATCTCGGCGTACAGTTTCAACATGTCAGGTCTCGTAGGGGTCTTGCGTGAAAAGGGAACATGACGGACTTCACGGCCTACGAGACCTCCCAATCGAGATTGTATTATTTGTGCTGTCTGCGAGATTAGTGCTTTAGGCACAATGAGACGTAGTAGCTTGTCCCCATCTGCGAGGGAGGCTATCACCATTGGCACAATACAAGAGGTTTTGCCTAGAGAAGATTAGCATCATGGTCCCTACTGTGAGTGATGATGGCTTTTATAGATCGTCATTTCCACAAGTATACTCACCCTTGCCCATATTCATTTGTAGCACACTGTTATTCCCCGAAGATGGCTTAATGATGGCCCGCGCAACGTCCACTTGTTCAACTCGGATGAGGAAATTGCTCTCTATCTCCAACAAGAGCCAGTCGGGAAGCTGGTAAGGTGACCAATTCTTGTGTCCCTCGTTGTGGATATCCTCATTTAGAGATCGATTATCCCGTCGTAGCAATGCGTCCCGTATACGTTCTAGCCGCTGTAGGCTCGCGATGGCAAGTCCGTACCGGACTAGTGCTTCCTTCATCCCAGCGCCAAATTTATAGGACGACGTAGACCTAAGCAGTTCCAGCATTTCAGCCGGGGTCTTACAGGGCCAGATATCGCCGAGTTTTAACCATGTAGACCGGATGTCATTGGTAGAAAGGGCAGTGGAAATTTGTTTGAGATAGGAGTGCGTAATTTCGCGAGATTTCTCTATGGCCTGATTTATGGCTTCGATGGTAGGCACTGGCATTGCAGGATCTATCTTCGTTGACAAGTCCTGTTCCCTAAGAGCTGCTAGGCTCTGGAGAAGATCGTCACCGTATTGTTTACGGAGCTCGTCTTGAGACTTGGAAAACTGGTTTAAAATACCCTCAAGTTCCGTAGTATCAATTGGGTGGTTGTTGCTGCAACACTTCGAGGATCCAGTTGAGCTCTGGTCATTGAGTAAAGTGCCAATAGGTGGATCCCCTAGACAAGGGCCAGCATTCGTTACCAAATCCTGGGCAACGGAGGGAACAATCCGCGGATGCCTCTGGCCAACAAACGCTGGCTCTTGAGTCTTCCATTCAAGCGGCGCAAAAGCAACCCGCGGGCCTTGGTGTGCATCTAAAATTGTTTGAACCTGATGAATATAATTCTCCAGTTCCATGTTCCATCTCCTACGCTCCCACTCTGGTTCGATCTCGCCCAAGGCCGAGGAGACATCAATATGCCATGTTCCTAGATCATCAGTTGACAATCTTTCAGCAGAAATTGGCCACTGTGATTTGAAATGACGAGCAAGGTCTAACTCTTCGATTTGCGCTTGTGCGTGATCCCTGGAACGGCCACTATGGTTAGAGGCAGGACAGGCTTGAGCTATGAGTCGTTGCAAGGTACCGATAGATGGCTCCCCACGTGACTTGAATTCTACGAAGCTGTCGTGCGTTGGTGGCTTTAAGCTTTTCAGCTCATCCATACAAGAAAACGCGGCAAGTAAACGGATGGCGCGCATATTTGGTTCAGGCCCAAAGGCCAACAGGCCGAGACGAAACAGTATGGGAGCTTGATTATATGTAAGACGACAGAAATCGACTAAATCTCCCCATTGCTCATTGATGGGATCCGCGATTTGGTTGATAAGCGGCTTGCAGTTTGGCAATAAGCTACCATCCCCGTGAAATCCACCAATTACCGGCCAGGACTCGAATAGGGGTATCAATCTAGTGTCCACATGGATTTCGGAACAGCCTCTAGTAATTAGGCTTGTGATCTCATAGACTTGGGATGCCTTTGGTTTTGTAGTGCGATCGTGACCTACGTAACTTATGTCCTGAACTGTTTGAGTCGATGTATCCAGAGTTGGGCGTTCGTATAGTTGCCGGTGTACCATGCCACGACTACGGAGCGTAGTGAGTACCGCAGCGTTGGAATCCACAGTAGAGACACTATTAAATCTATCCAGTTGGCGAGACCTTTCCACAATGTCTCGAATCAAAGACTCGTAACCATCATGTTGGATAGCGATAGTCAGGTTTCGATTCCATTTCACTCTTTGGAAACGCCTCATCTGAGGTGGGTAATATTCTCGCTTTGGAGAAAGTGTACCTAGTCTCGCGAGTGCATCTAAAGACGCTTTCCCAAGCGTAGTCCAGGGCTGAGCCGCGCCCGAGCGGAGAATGCGAAATGCCTCCTCTGTGCCCGTACGGCCTGTCAAGGCATCAGGCAAACAGAACGATGTCAAGGCGTGACAGAGAGCCTTTGTGTACAAGAGTAATGGTTCGGGAGGACATGAAAGCCGATGTAAGATGTCGTCGACCATGTATCGGCCATACTCATTGGCCTCTGTCGTATATACTTCAACGTGCATTCCATGCCTCCTGGCCTGCATTTTCCCAAGCGGTATTATGATACTCCGCTTTTGGGAAATGATGTCTCTTAGTACAATCTTGCTCTTGAGACCGTACCACGTTCCTACATCTTGATTTGGGTCGATCTCAGCCTTGAGCTGTCGGCTTTCAAGTCGGCCGCTACTGTTCACGAAAAAAGACAATTCCATATGCCGCAGCTCAACCGACAGCCTACCCGCAACGCTCTGAGGCTGAAATATTGTCAATCTCTCCGGTCGCTCGAAATGCCGAAGGATTTCTGAGATCCGGGCAAATATGTTCGACTGGGGATCGACGAGGGTACTCTGACCACGGCGAGCACGGCGGGACGGGACGTCAATTTCCCAGTCTCGCTCTCGTTTGAGCCAAATTTTGGGTATCCGGCGAACTTCCAAACACGCAGTGTCTAGATTAAGCCAGTGTACGCAGTTATCTACTAATTCCGCGGGCAGGTCGAAATTGTCTGGACCAGTAAAAATGGATCGAGGTACAAATTCGAGCAGACCATGGCTCGTTCGAGCTCGAATGATGATTCTCCCATCACGCAAGCCGAAATGTACCTCTTGACCATACATAGAAACTGTTAGTCGATGTGTCATGCCGGGCATGGACGAAGCGTATGTTAAGAGGTGTTGGTTTCCGAACATGTCCTTGACCGCCTGGTCGCTGCGAATTTCGAGTGGCAATTTTCCTCGCGACCTGCCATTGACTAGTAGATGGCCCTGAATAACGTTAAAATGCACAGTTTGGCTAAAACCGAACCGACCCCGGACATGAGAGGTCGTAGAAGTGACCCAGCGGTCATTTGGTGGCGCGAGAAATGTCCACCGAGAAAAGACTGTGGCGATACCATCCACAGATTCAAAACCACTTCTGGCTATGCCGTCTCCGACGCTCTTAGGGTGGGATTTTATGGAAGTCTCAAGGAGAGATTGAAGGTGATAGGCTATTTTGGCGTCGCGAACCATCAAGCTCTTTAACGTCTGTGGTAGATTAGCGATATTATCAACCAGGTTATCCTGTAGCGCCATAGAAGCTTGGACCCAGGAGGTGAGGTCTTCAGAACTGATAGATTGTTGGGCCCCGGCATAAATGGCAAAGGTCCGCCGACATAGTAATGCTGCATAAAAGCCGTACGTCGCAAGCCGCTCTACCGTATCTGCGTCAACCGCGGCGCGTGTCTCCTCTCGAAGGCGAGCAGTCCAGCCCAGGGTAACATCCCGTGCAGTTTTGAGCAAGGCCTCTCCCTTTTCCCTCCACGCCCCTGAAGATAGATTAATTAACCGTAGGGTAAGCGTTGTGAGAAGCTCCATGTGATTGCACTCGCGCCAATTGGACGAGACAGCGCATAAGCGTTTCCCAATCACATCAATCAGCCGTTCTAGGAATGCTTCCTCCTTAAACACCATATGAACAGCTCTTAAAGTGTCGTCGGGGGAATAGGGCCCGGCCTGGACAGCGAGCTGGCAAAATAAGCGAGCAGTGTCCTCATTATTGAAGTTGAGATTCGAAGAACCCATCTCAACGAGCATGTTGGGCCAGCGGCGCATCCTGCCGCCGAGCAACTTCTGATACGTTGAAAATTCATGGGTAGACATGGACGAGGGGCAGTCGGCCTGATTTGCCAGGACCTGATAGGATGAAGGCCCATCGACCATACGAGGAGGATGTTGTATTTCTGGAAGAATGGTAGTCTGGAGTCCATGAGGCACATGTATACCACATAAATGCTCAAACGTGAGGGGCTTCTGGAGATCTTTGATCCAAAGTCCCGAAGCGTGATCATAAAGTTCAAATTTCCCCGCCAAAGGCAACAGTACCTGCGAGAGTGGTACTTTATGAGTTTTGAACTTATAATGTGTCTGTTGAAAGCATTTGACCTTCGATGCTACCGAAATCCCTTGCGTCTTGGTGGTCAAATACGGACGAAGAGGCGTACAGTCGCTCAGTTCCACAGCAGGACTTGTAGGTTTGGAGGGTCGGCTTGGATGTGCTAGAGCACACAGAATACGCCACGTAGCATTTCGATACGTAGATAGATATTGCGGTATGCCAAGTTCGAATATCACGGTAGACCTCTCAGGATCCTTTTCTGGAAGATACGCTTCGTGTATCTCGACTTTTATGCGGTTTCGAACTCGCCGATGCCAGCACTTCTCGCAACCCCGCACATCACGCTCACCATTACGCCAAGAGCATTGACATGTGCCATTCAAGAACCCTTCTGTGTGCTCGTCATAGTCTTCACAAGCTCTTCGCCATTCAGATTCCTTTGCGTTACGAGCCTGATCAGAGGCTCTCTGGATACGTGGACCTAACAGTTGCATCTCGGCTGATTGGGAGACGTAGCGCACAGCCAGGCAGTCATCCGACTTCTCAAAGATAGTACCGTACGAGCATCTAGACCGGCGTTTGGCTAAATAGAGTTGAACTTCCTGGAGGCGACGCATGTCAGACAAGGTAGGAAGCTGAAGAACATCGAGAAGTTCGGGATCAAATACGGGTCGATGATCATGTAGAATAGGGCAAGCTGCGATAGCATATTCGTCAAGACGAACCCAAAGAGTGAAGAGCGTAAGGATCATAGCGCTCATCAGTTCTGGATCAGAATCATAAGTTGACCCAACCTCATCGAAAACTTGATGTATTCGTCGAGCGTATTTGACGCATCCAATTTCGTAGTCGCTTGTTGCAATTGAGCTAGGCTGCTGCATATCACAACTGACACCCGACTCCATGGCTGCAAGACGGAATACATGATTCGTGAACTCTTGGGATTGTATGATGGTCTTTTCGAGCGGCTGGGGAAGATCATGCGATCGATAGATCACCTGGCGCGGCGGATGGCTTGACAGTAAGCAGTCTAGATAATGACCACTGTTAGGTAGGGAGAGTTGAAGGGAGTCCTCAGGGGCACGTCGAGTGAGTCCCGGGATGTACCGGGTTGTTGCCTGCCTGAAGGATTCCCATGCAGTTTCAACTTGCGCTGTGGCTTCTTCGATAACCCCTCGGATTACGGGGCCGATTCGAGTAAAAAGAGAACCGCATACGTCCGGATGATCTCGTTCCATCTTCGTCCTATCCATTTCTAGCTTTGCCATACGACGGCATAACTTCACCCGAAGCAGCGTAGTCAGTTCCGGATGTAATTTTCCAGCAGATTCTTCTAGAAGCTTCGAGAAGAGGATATTCATCAGACATTTGTAAGCCATCCGGCCTTGTTTATTGCCGAGCGCCAGGCAAAGCTGCCGCTGAGCTGCGACGCGCAAGACCAGCCAGAATGGAAGCCGACGCCAGGGCAGGTCGCCTTCCACGAAATTGACGTCATCCCTTACCCGTTTCCGTAGTATAGGAGCTTGAAAATGGCCACCCATAGCCTCCAGAAGTGGTATAAGCATCTGCGTGATAAGTGCTGGGTTGGTCGTGTCTCGAGACTCCGTAACAGAGACTTTGGCCTTTTGGGCGCGAGCTTGAAGACTGTGTAGTGATTCTACGCTGGCCTGTTCGAGAAAAGATGCTAGACTTTCTTGAAAGCCTTCATCGGCGAATGAGTCAAGGGGAACATATGCGGAACGTCCAGGGAAGTCCCATTGCAGAGCATGATCTGTGGCGAGAACTTGTTCAGAACTAGCCGACGTTTCGAATGCCTCGAAGATCACGCGGTCCTTTCCATGGCTATAATTATAGGTAAGAAAACGTCGTTGCTTGAAGTGACTGCAAAGAGCATATACCAACCAGATATCTTGCCGAATAAGTAACGCGGCGTTCTGCTCGACCACGTAAAGCACGAATGTTACGTTCGGCTTGAGATTCCGCATATTCTTAAGTAATGTGGACTTCTCAAGGCGACCCAAGTTCAGGGTGGCGCAGATGTTTAGGGAAGTTAGGAGACCATCGAACGCATCGGACCAGGGTTGATCTACAAGAGCATTCATGGTCTCGCACGCGTGGATGAGACGCCCTAAAATCTCGAGTGATAATGTCTGAATATCAGAGTCTTGCTGACCCGGTAGCTGGGGAGGCAGCACAAGGTGATTGAATACGGTATGAAGATCCATCTCCGTATGAACTATGAAGCCTGGATCATTAGCTGTTCATTCATTAAGGGGCATAGGGGATGCATACGTGCGCGGGACAGAAAATGCAGGAATTATTTAGGATACGATTAGGGGCGTTGTAATGATATGAAAACCAACTGTACAATTGATAAAATAATAAGTTAGTCGTGTTGTAATTTTTTGGTAGGTAGTAATCCTCTCGGTAGAGTCCTACTATATAAACTGGTGCAGACGTTCGTGTCCAAGTATGTGTGGTGGGCGACATGAGTGTGTAGAAATGTCAATGGACTACCACAGTCACGTTGTGGCATACATACCTGTACATAGCATATTATGTACACTTAGCACCTACGCGACGCTTGAATGGATTCGAGTAAGGTCGATGAATTGCAGTCACGCACATATCTATGTACCACATTAGAAACAGTGAAATTATGAAGAAATTTAGGTGACTTGCCGGCTGCGAATGTCAGCACCCAATAGGGAGTTTCCCGCTACTGTAGCGAAAGTTACAACGGGAAGAGCTCGTATGTGATAGGGGAAGACGTGTCCTGCCATGGGGCTAATTTACAGGATCAAACGGGCTCGAATAGGCTGGGTGCTGAATCCGAGATAGAATCGGTTATTCCACCTACCGTTGATAGGTACCTATTACAAATTTGATAGATGGGAATTCGTTTGTTTGTATCGGGATTTGATCACGGCCCGAGTTAGGTACGATTGGCCGCCCTGTCGGATATACGCATGCTTGATCGGTAGGTTAACATTGTAATTGCCATCGATCTCTGCAGCAGCCACCCGGGTCCATGACCAAGGAGGCTATAGAATGGAAGGACAAGTCGCATCTTTCATGGTAAGCCGTTTGCATGGAGACACGATGGAGATACCATGGAATTATGTGCAGGTTAGGCATCGGGATACATTATAGTTAACATGAACTTAGTTCTATTACGCGACCTAAATAAACGAAATCGACGCGTATCTCCACGGACTCGTCGAACAGCAGTGGTCTGAATAGATTTAAGAGCCATTGTTGTACCATCTAAATAGAAGCAGGGTAGGACTAGGTAGATTAAGGTGTTGAAACTGGGAAGCCTGAATGGTCAGCATCAGTGAATGTCAGATGTCCACAGGTCAGTGAGGACGTTCCAGCTGGAGATGCAAGGTTCCAGGTTTGGTTGGGGTTGCGCACCGGAATAATCTTTTCCCGTGTGTAACTGCCACGGTGGAACCTTACCTAGCCCCTGCTCCAAAGCTGCGTTTCCTGCCGGCGAAACCAATTAGAGGTAGGTAGTTACAGGGTACTTACCTTTAGCGCGTACATACATGTATGTGTTTAGGTAGACGACCTGTCATTTTTCTTGCTATTGGGATATGGCCTTTCTGGTGACTCCGCCAATATGTGCGTTAACCTGTCAGATGGAGCAAACAGTGATTCCTAGCTATAGGAAGATCTTGGTGAGATTTTCACAGGTATTATATTCTCCATGTGCCCAACTATGACACCAATTTCCTACATGTAGTAATGTGAGATAGGAAACATGCAAGCTGGTTCAAAGATGACAGACCGAGCCCCAGTGATTGGTCAGACCTCGTTGCCTTTAATTTCCTTGTTCATTTATCTTCTTCCAGCCCATACCCTATGCTTGGTTTACCACTGAGTTTGATTTCCTTTTCTAGTAAAGGGAATAGAAGTCCTAAACCCCCAAAGGTAACACCGACGATTCAAAAAGTGTGTAAAGACCAGGTAGGCTCATAATGTCAGTATTAATGTATGAAATAAATAGGAATAGAAGAGGGAAATAATCAAGCCGATAGTAATGATAAGTCCTAAAAACATAAGGTTTCCGGTTACATCGATAAAAGCTGGTGCTTCCAGGTCAAGTTACGTAGCGATTTGGCGAGAAGGAATGTAAATAAGAGAATAAAAGCCACTGTAGAGCAGTGAAGGCGCATGCTCGAAAAGGCAGAGTTCCATACTAGAAATGGAATAACCCAACGGTAAGGGTTTGCGAGGCACGTTTGCGAGATACGATATCCCAATCTTTTTTCAGCGCCGGCAAAGAGGATGCCGTTTACATCATCAGGGTATCAGCGTAAAGAATGGGTGCTCGGGAAGGTTGCGCATGGACGCCGGTTTCGCGAAGGAGGCACACAGGTGCCCGAAGAAGGCACACAGGTGCTAGAATTGCTCTATTGCGGACCCTACCACCAAGATCAACGGCTTCGCACAGCTGCAACGATTTTGACGGCGCCGACTACCCCTAATTTTAGCTTGGCGATTCATTGCGCTATTCCGCTGAAGGTATTTCGTAAGCGCAAAGTCGAGGTTATGTGGCTGTGAGATTCTAGCACTTGATATAGACCTCCTATTTCCATTACACCACCCCCCTCTCCTTATCTCTCACTTATCCTCTATTCGCCTATCACGGCAGTAATCGTGATCAACGGAAAGGGGAATATTTCTCATGTTGCGGTCACCGCCTGCGTGTCAGGAAATTGGTATGTCTTAGGTCAAGGACAAAGAACCTTCTTGTATGTATACCAGGACATCCGACCAGATAGCTTGTAGTTCCTCGCGCAACAATGTTGTTCATACCCCCATCCTACGTTGCGTCGTGACACTGCGAATCCTTCAGGCAAGTGGCGTATGAGGAACGCTTACTTACCCTGCGAGGACCCCTTCGACCGTATTAAAAATTGGTCCTGGAGTCAAGTATTTCGGAGATTGGATCTGTACTGAAATCCCTCTGTCCATTGGCAGTGAACCGGAACGTCAACTGAGAGAGTTTGGCTTGGTCGTCGGTGTTTTCAAACAGGACCTGTCTGGTCGACCCAAGACGACAGTAATTAGATCCAGACAGCACTATGCCTTCAACACCCCCTTCGGCCAAGAAGCGCCGGAGGTCCAGCATTATGCGCCCCCAGAACCAAGATATGACTTACCCACAGCCCACCGACCCCCTTAAGGCAGGTGCAGACCTCTGCCCTCGCCTGAATGAAGAGCACGGGACGGTGGAAGTTTAGTCTTATCATCGGTACTTTAAAGAAGACATTTATCATCGACCCGGAAGACACTACCCCTGCTACTCCACCCTCCGCCAAGGACCGCAAACGTGTTATTGTCTTGCACCCAGAGGGAGAGCAAGAAACCTATTCATGAACATCCGACGCTCACAGATCCGGCGCTATCGTATACCTTCTCCCCGACCCCGATAAGGGGCATGGCACTATTTGATTCGACGCATTCGACGCTCTAGGCTCTTCTATGGCAGCTCGTTACATAGTGAGCATGTTGCCAACAACAGTTGGGTCTTTCATTCTCCCCAGTACGAATTATGCATATTGCCTAATTCCCAACCATCTAACGGTGGAGACCTGGCTCAGAATAATTCTGAACAATTCAAGGAGTTGAAGCTCTTGTACATATCGTGCCCGAGAGGGTCTCGTAGGCGATGACATTGTCGCTATATTCCCCCAGGGCAATCCTGCAGACGCAGAGCCAGCATACAATATAGATGTTTCAAACCAAAATTTAGCATTAGAATACAGGTATAGGCATACACCTAGTGTAAACATTTGAACTTTCGATTTTGAAGCCGGTGGTGTCACGTGGCGCACCTAGGATGAAGGGAAAGAATGCGTTGTTCCGCAAGGAACTAATAGAAACTATCTGGCTAGCCTCAAGGTATACATACCTAGGTATATACAGGATGCTTCTTTGTCCATCATGTCTAGGTAACACCTAAAGGTGAGGCATCTGACGGGTGGACCTGAAATAAAAGCACATAATAAAGCTTTTAAGTACCTTAGGGAGCTTAAGTTCCTAAAATCTTCGCTTATACTTAACCTCGATATTTAAAGCTTCGGCTCTGTATCGATTTCTTTCCAATGGTTACCGTTGGGATGAAATATCAGATTGGGTCCGGCGTGTGTCGAGCCAAATTGGTCGTAGAGTTGGAACTCGCCGGGTCGTCCCCTTCCGTCCGTTCTCCCAGCTATACCGCCCCCGACCTGACCAGGTTTTCCGGGAGCCGTCTCGAAGTCGAAATACCAAAGCGTCTTCGAGATTACTAGACTGGTCTCTAAATATGCCATGGACTTGCCGGCGCACCCACGGGCACCGAGTGAGAAGGGACTGAACGCGGAGTGCATAAGGGCGAGCGTCGCTTGGTCCTCAATCAACCAGCGCTCCGGTCGGAAGGCGAATGGCTCGGCAAAGTACTTCTCGTTGTGGTGAATCGCATACATGCTGACGCCTACCTGCGTACCCGGCGGAATGACGTGTCCGTCGACTATGAACGGTCCGCGCCCCCGCTCTTCGGCGTACAGTTCTCTCCATAGTGTACCGGAAACTGGCGGAGACATGCGCAAGGCTTCGTCAATACATGCGCGTAGGTACCGACAGCTCGAGAGTTGCGGACCATTCCGAATCTCGGCATTGCTCCGAAACGTACTACGGATCTCCTCTGCTAGCTTCCTGTAGGCGTTGGGATTTCGTGACAAGTAGAAGAATAGCGCACTGATTGCGGTCGACGTTGTGTCACCACCTGATTTCAAGTTAGGATGCCAAATCGACAAATAGAGACAGCGGGATACGAACCTGCCGGGAAGAAAAACAGGGCTTCGGACCATAGTTCCTCGGTCTTTACCCCGTCGGAGGCGTTGTCCTTGTCGAGGTAGTCCACGACGAAGGAATACAGATCGCTGACTGCATGCTTCTCCTGGGAGAGACGAGTGCCAATCATGTGCCTCATGAGGCTAAGATATTTCATTCTTTGAGCATAGCCCAACAGCGGCAGCAAATGGTGGATTCCCAGATTCTTCAATAGCGGAAACTGCATGAAGCTGTTGTTTTGAAAGGCACCGACTTTTAGCCCACGTAGGACGAATCGATTCGCCGGCTCTGTCTGCATATGCAGAGGGTAGCCAAAAGCAAGAAGGCCTACGATATCTGCGCCGAGTTCTTTTAGGCGCTCTGTCATGTCAACGAAGTAGGCTTTGCGAGACGCTACTTGTAGCTGTCTGATGAACACGTCAATCTGTTCTATCATAATAGGCTCGAAATCGCGCATCGCCTTGTCAGAGATGGCTTGACCGATGAGCTTGCGCTTTACCCTATGTCTCCGCTTGTCAATGGTATTGAATATGCTCGGCTTCCCGGCTGACACGGTCAGCTCATAGACGTGTGACTTTGTAACTCTTTCATTATTATATATGTCTGATGAGATCAGTATGGTTATATTATGGTTACGTTGCCAATCGGTGTTTACCTTGCAAGGCCTCAACCGAGTAGAAGACAAGCTTATTGGGACCTAGCCGGAGTACGGGGCCTACGTAGTTCACGAACTTAGCACGAAATATAACTATGCGGGAAACCCGACTCACCATATTTCTTTAAGTCTAGGTATGTGGTTAAATGGAGGCGTCTTGACAGGGCACGCGATCCGGCGTAAAAGTCGGATGTCTTCGCAGCCAGGGGTCCTGGGAAATTCCTTAGGGGGTGAAAGAAGACGCGGTAGCTGACCACCAGGAAACACTGCCTCGGCAAATCAGTAGCTTATCGTACTGATTTAAAATTAAGCACCTACATAAGGGAGAAGAATCAAAGCGCCATATTTGACAACTGAAGCCACAAAATCAACAATTCCCATTTTGGCAAAGCACTAGGAGTTATGGATAGAATCGCTGGAATATGAAAGTCGTTAGAATTCTGATAACTTTGATCTTTTTCATTTTATCAGGGATGGCAACCATGAAGCCTCAGCTGTTAGGAACGAAGGAATGGTCACTCTAATAAGTAATAAGCGGGGTAGGTACTTAAAACTTTGTCGCCATGCAAAAGCTTATATGTACGACGGTGTATATACTTACATACACGTATGTACGTGATCATAAAAGAATGGTACATGAAAGGATACGTGAAAGGATACAAAGGGATACGATGTTAGGTACGTACATCAGCATGCTGTGTAACAGCCTGAGCCCACTCAACCGCAGGTACCTAGGTTCGCTTGGTAAATATATTGGTTCAATGTTGGCCTAAACATGCTTCTCACTTCTGCCCTTTTCTCATTCATGAAACATAGCTTCAGGACGCCCTTATCTGGTCAGTTAATATCACTATCCATTGTACCACTGCTAATGCTTGTGTTAATAGCCTTATCTTTGTTGTTATGAAATGGCGTCTCGTGCTTCTATCGAGGCTATTGTTGCCGTAAAACCCGCCCTAGATCAAGGGCGCGACACCTACGTCAATGCTAAGTAGGTATCTAGGCCGCCCAATCCATCGTGTCTTCGGTAGCTCTAGAAACTGAATTGACCCCCGTCCCAGCCCTTTTACCACGAAGGAGGGCGTACGCTCTGTCTTCGGCGGTGCCTTGATTGGCCAGGCGGTTTCCGCCGCTACCGCAACGGTTCCGGACACTTTTCGAATGTACTCATCGCAATCTTCCTTTCTAGGCGCTGTAGATGCTCACAGCGAAGTTGTCTACCGTGTGGAGCGCATTTCTGACGGGAAAACCTACATCACGCGACTCGTGCGTGTTACTCAAGGCGAGGTTTGCGTCTACGTCGCTATAATATCCTTCCAGAATACTTCCAAGCCTGTTGCCAACGCCCTGCAGTATGGGACCCCCATGCCGGACCTGGACGGAGTCCGTCCGGATGACATCGATCCGGGGGCAATGTATGCCCTGCAGGGGGACCTAGTCGATCAATCCGTACCACTGATGGCGCTAACCCCCGAAGAGTGGCCGTTTGACTGGCGGCCAATCGGTATGGAGATGTCGGACCAGCCGACGGATCTCCGGATCAGGATCTTCGTCCGCGCGCCGCCTCTCTCTACCGAGAATCACCTAGCCGCATTTTCATACCTGTCGGACGAGTTCTTGTTCGGGACCGCTCTAGCTACAGATATGAAGGCCGCTGGGAAGGGATTTCGGAACGTTACCATGGGCGTTAGCCTCACCCACACGGTTTCCTTTCACAATCCGCAAGCTAGGGTTGATGAGTGGCTCGTGCTAGAGAGGGAGACATCGTGGGGAGCCGACGGCAGAGTCCTCATCCATCAAAGAGCATGGGCCATGGAAACCGGGAAGCTAGTATATTCTGGTACACAGGAAGCTTTAATACGGCTTAAGGGACCTAAACTTTAATGGATATTAAATTTCAAATGTCTTATTAATCTTGGCCCGAGTTTTATGAGGGCTATTGTGTTGAACTAAAGATCCTTATTAAGAATTTCCTATCGCGGAGATTCTATATATTGATCATTTTGAAAACCTTAAAATGTAGTAAATGCGATAGGAAAGCGTACTATGCAGTCGTATAGTATTTATTTTGATGGTTTTAACGGGTTGGCGGTTTTAAGTCAAATGGCCAGCCGCTAGATCTCGAACCTACCTATGGTTCAAGTTCATTGAGATAAGTAATTCGTGGGAAATGCAAACACTCTTCGCACTCGACGGACCCGAGATTTTGCAATGTAGCGGCTATGCCCGGGTGCATGCCCATCTCGCTGGCGCTTTGTGCCCACTCATCAATTGCCAATTCTTGGATCTCATTATGCTCTTCCTCCGCCTGTCCGTCCTCCTCTTGACTCCTCCTCCCTTGTTGCGCGGCTATACTGACGCCATCCTCGGCCAGATGATCATTTACTAGCAACGGCCAGCTACGGATGTCGTCCATCGCGAGTTCCACGCCGCCTATATGGTGAAGGTATTGGATTTCACGACAGGCTCGCCCCGACTCAGCAGTTAAGGCTCCTCCCCGCACGATCTCATGAACCGGGGGAAGACACGGCTGGCTCCCTTCCTCCGTCGCCCCCTGGCAAGAAGGTGTAGACGGGGGTGACAATGACTTCCACATCGCGCCCATCACCGCGTCTACGACTTTTTGCCGCGGGACAAGATCCACAGCCCCGCGCACGCGGCCAGGGTCAAGCATCGGCACCGCGCGCAGGCGCGACGAGTAATACCGCACATTGTGGATAAGCTCCGAGCCCAGGCCAGCGCCGGGGAGAAGCTCGATCAGGCTCGGCCGGTGGATGTGGACGGACCACGACCCGCCGAAACGGGCGTGCAGGCGCTCGAGGAAGACCTCGCTAGCCCACTTGGATGCAATATACCCGCGCCCAATCGCGGGCGCGGTAGCTGGAGACAATTGAGGCGTGTGCGGCGCAACCGATTCCGGACCGAACACGAAGACATCTTTGTCCGGCGCTGCGGCTGCGACGATGGCGCCCACCGAGACGGTGGAGATGTAGTGAATTGGCACCATGCGGCCGGCGCTCGCGCTCATCTCCACCAGCTCCTTCGTCGCCTGTACGTTCTGCGCGCGGAGGTTCGAGTAAGTCTTCATGAAGGACGTGTCTGCTCCGCTGTGGATGATGACGTCGACATCGGACATGACGGCCTGCGTCTCCCGCTCTGAAAGACCTAGACGTGGTAGCGTGAGGTCTCCTTCATGCATGGAAATCTTATCAACTCGCCTCATTTCTTGGGCATCCTGCCGCGCGACGTCGCGCACGGCAACACAATGAAGCCGCTTCACATGCTGATCCGCCACTAAAGCCTCTGAAAGAGCCCGCCCAAGGTAACCGGTGGAGCCTGTAAGAAGTACGACAATACCTTGCGAATGGGCCTCCTCATGGGCTGGGATCAACTCGCCTTCTTCGATATCCTGCAAGGACTGGGGTAACTGTGTCTCAGAATCCCAATTGACCTCGTCTACCGGAGTCGTAAGCTGACGGGGCTGTGCCACACTTCCAATCTCGTGTGCCATTGCGGCCAGCGTGCTGGACTCGAAGAGGCGCACAAAAGGCACATCAACGGCGAAGGCTTTCTTCATTTCCGCCTGCAGGCAGAGAAGGAGCAAGGAATTGCCTCCCACATGAAAAAAGTCTGTTTCGGGCGTGATGTTGCGATCGGAGTTGGGAGCGTTGCCTGGTAGAATTTTGAACCAAATATTGGCCAGCCTGTCCATAATCATGGCCGTCTCGGTCTGCCCCGCGACTGCAGGAGGCGCGTTGAGGCTGTCAGCCAGAGGCAGTGTTGAAGCCGCTGGTCGGTCCAGCTTGCCTGATACAGTCATGGGGAGCGTAGGCACAGACACGATCGCCGCTGGCAGCATATATAGGGGTAGCTTCGTCGTCAAGCGTGACTGGATTTGCTTCATGACCTCACGTGGATTCCGCTGCTGCAGGCAGGTTTGATCTAAGACGACGTGGGCAATCAGATGGTCGATTGCCTCGTGGCTCTCGCCGGACGATCGTCTAACCGACACAACGACTTGAAGCAAGGCTCCCTGGGATGCTTCGATGACGGCATTTTCGATCTCGAGCAGGTCGATGCGAAGCCCACGCAGCTTGATTTGGGTGTTTCCTGATATACGACCTTCAACGATGAGCGCTCCGTCTCCTTGCCAGCGGCCCATATCGCCTGTCCGGTGCATCATCGCGCCTGTCCCGCCGAACGGATCCGCAACGAAATGGTAGGCAGTCTGGTCCGGTTTATTGAAGTAGCCAAGCCCAACACCTGCTCCCCCAATGTATATTTCCCCTCGGACTCCGAACGGAACAGGCCTTAGCTGGGTGTCGAGTATGTAGATCGAGTAGTTGGGTAAGGGCCTTCCGGCGGCAATAGGCCCTTCGGAGTCCGGTGCATCAGAGAATTGGTATGCCACTTCCGCAGCTGTTGCGGTGAGAGACGTTTCCGTTGGGCCATATAGGTTATAGAGACGGAGTTCTTGGGTGTTCAAGGTCGAGAATTGCTTTAAAAGCGACCTTGATATCGATTCCCCCGCACAGAATGCTGTCTTCCATGCGTTGTGTCTGAGAAGCTCTGCTTTGCCATAGTGAAGCCAAGTAGCATACTCGGAAGGAGTAGCGCATGTGAATGTGATGTGGTTCCGCACGATACTCTTAACGATCTCGTTCGCGTCACCACGCTGCTGCCGTGATACAAGGTGAAGTCGGCCTCCAAAACATAGCGCCGTTAATATTTGGACGAGAGAGAGGTCAAATGTCGGCGATGTCTGTTGGAGAACTGACTCGGATCCGATGTCATATAGCACGGGCATGTGCTCAGCCCAGTTGCGGAGGCCCTCGTGCTTTAGGACGACACCCTTCGGCACGGCTGTTGTCCCGCTGGTGTATAGTATGGCGGCGGCACTCGCTGCTGTAGCAGCAACCGGAACATGCATCACTGACCGCTCCAAAGATGACACATCGATAATGCTTGCCCTCGCCAAGGGCAAGCTATTCGCGAGCTCCTCGGTTTCGGGACCTACAAGTATTCGCGTAGGCTGGCAGTCGCGAATAATAGTAGCCAGTCTAGCCTCGGGTATGCCAGGATCCAAGGGGACATATACAGCTCCTATACGCATGATGCCTAGCATTGATGCTATGAATCCCACAGAAGGCTCTTGGAGGACGGCAACCGTAGAGCCTTGCAGTACACCGGACGCTTTCAGTTCAGTGGCAATGACAGAGGCGTAGGCTATAATATCTTTGTATCTAACTGTTGCATCGTTTTCGGTGACTGCGGGTTCATTCACTCGTACATTAGCCATTTCGTCTATCCGATGAATGATAGTCTCCGGCCACTTTGTTTCACACGGCTGGCCTGGGCTCGTTAGTTCTTACTTTCACGGAGGTAAGAGAGGCTAACCGATATTACCTCGACTAAGTCCCTCGCTTCTGGCGAGATCCGTCTGTCGAAATATGCATGGCTCATCCAAACGCGCACTAGTGTCGACAGAGAAAGCTCGTAATAAAAGTTCATAGCTCGCAGCTAGTCTTTCAGCGTCAGTGGCACCATAGAGATCTTTGCGATTCGCGAAGGTCAGGATCGAGTCACCATATGGAATGTCCACAATTTCGAGGTAGATGTCATATGGCAAGTTTACTTCGACTCCCATGAAATGAAGTTCGGCATTATCTCCCCATGCCATCTTCTCGCTTTGACCCTGTCTATAATTGATACAGCACTGGAACAAAGGCGGGTGTGTCGCCGATCTTGGGATATTGATTCTGTAAGTGAGGTAGGTTAGCATGCAAGTCGGCTAGGGTTGAAAAGAAGGTTCCCAAACATACTCGCTGAGTATAACTTGCAATGGCAGGTTGGAATGAGACATAGTTGTGTAGTGACAGCCACGGACATTGCGCAATAGAGCCTCAAAGGCATCGGAGGATCTAGCCTGAACTCTCAAGGGGAGGAAATTGACGAAAGGGCCAATGACGTTGACAGCCTCGACAGGTCGGTTGGCATCTGAGATACCAATTGCTATGTCTTCAGCACTGTCGGCGTACCGTAAAATAAGAACTCTGAGGACAGCAAGGTAGAAGTGGAACGGCGTCGTCCGATGCTTCTGACATATGTTTCGTATTTTTGTCTTGGTCTCAAGGTCGATTCGCAAAGTAATTCTCTCATTCTCATAAGATAGCAAAGGTTTCCGTCTGGTAGCATTGGACACTCCAAGAATAGGTAGCGGAGGCGGTGGTGGCGTGAGTTGAGCTCGCCAAAACCGCAGTGAACTCTCGAACTTACCCTCTTCATACTCAAGATGTTGCTGTTCAGAGTATTGGGAAAATGGGATAGTCCCTAGAGGGTGGTGTGAGTGTGGGTGAAGGTATTGTTGAAGAACCTGGGCCAAGAAGATCTGAGTCGCATTGCCGTCTAAGACCAGGGGTAGAAGGCCAACGATCAGCCAGTGCTCATGTGATGCGCGTGAAAGAAGAATAACACGAAGCGTGTCCCCTCGCTGCACGTCATATACATGATCTTGCATCGACTTGAGCACTGCCGGCACCTCGTCTTCGTTCCGTATCTCTCTGCATTGGAGCTCTAGAGGGCTCCTGGACATGATACCCTGTATGGACTTTCCTTCTTGCTCAATAAAGCAGGTTTGGAAGATCTGGTGCTGCTGACCGACGGCAGCTATGGCAGCCTTCAAATCTTCATGGCAAATTTCCCCAGTCAATCGCGCCCACATGGTATGATTCAAACTCGTCTTATCTTCGATGTATCTCCAGACATACCAGAATAGTTCTTGGGCAAACGAAAGCCTGTAAGACTCTAGTATAATGGGCTCGGGGTAAGCTGGAAGAAGTGAATTCTTATCGGGGAAGGAATCTAATGTAGTGAGCACATTCCTAGGCTCAATACTCAAGTGAGGGCTAACTGGATCGAGGTTTGGTTTGACATTACTCAAGGTTGAATGAGTAGAACTAGAATGGCCGGATACACTGGACTCCGTATATCCAACGGTCGGGGACAATGTTGAGCTCTCCGGCGAAGTAGGTCGAGACGAGTCAGGATCTAATAACGGTGTCATGCCGTGAGGAATCGACTCCGTGGTAATTGTGACTAATTCGGATATAGTCGTACCACTAAGAATCCTCAAGGCAGGGACGTTAACTTTCATAGTTTGAAACAGCCAGGTGCGGATTTCTGTTGCCAGTAGTGAATCGACCCCCATTTCGTCCAGGCGCATTCGCCCGAAGCTTTCTGCGCTTCTCTGGACGATCTCCAGTTGGAATAGCGCACATATCCTGAGGATAAAAGCCTCCTCGACCACTTGACGAAGCTCGCCTATTGATTTAGATTGAGCAATACGCGTATGAAGAGGTATATTGGATGGGGTACCAGCATGGGCCGTCTTATCTTCTCGCCTGCTGCTCATGACGAAATGGCTCATGATAGGTTCTGACTTCCAGTTAGGTGGGTACTCCTCATGGTCATGGATTTTTCGAATTCCAGTATAGATGTCAGGTGCTTCATATGAGGGGCGACGACCAGCGACGATACCTTCGGCGAAGATCTTATGCACGTCGGGTTCAGATAGCGGGATGAAACCTCCCTGTCTCATGATGGACCTGTCGAACGTGGAACTGTACCCATTTTGCGTGATGACGCCCACTCCGTGGACGGCGCCTATATGGATGACTGAAGCTGCCAGGCCCCTCTCACGCCTTTGCTGTGCGAGAGCGGCCATGAACATATTCGCAGCGGAGTAGTTTGCCTGTCCAGGGTTTCCAACTAAACTCACAGCTGAAGAAAAGAATATGAAAAAGTCCAGCGTGTCATCCTGAAAAAGCTCGTTGAGATGCATGCTCCCTTCTACCTTGGGACCCGTAGAGTCCTTAAAGTCTTGTAAGGACATGTTTTTGACTGATACGTCACGAAGAACCATGGCTCCTTGTGCGACACCTCCAAATGCAGGCATAGTCGAGCGTACTTCGTTATATAAAGCCGCGACCTGGTCTTTCTGCATGAGGTCACACCCAGAAACCTTGATTGTAGCTCCCGAAGCACTCATAGTGTCCAGCCATGATTGTTCAATCTTTGGGTTTCGGCTTGAAATCACGAAGTATCGAGCGCCACGGCCCGCCATCCATTCGCAAAGTGATCGACCAAGCCCACCGCTAAGGCCAGCCAACCAGTATGTTTTCTGGGCACTGAATGCTACAAGCGAGTCAACAGGCTGCAACCGTACTGGAGCATGGGAAATAGAGGTGAAGTCAACGACTGCAAGCGGTGGTGGCTTTTCGCCCTCAACAAGAGCTTTGACGGGTATTACTGGGTCACCGCATTGGCTCATGCCTCCATCGCCCAAGAGGCTCGAGACTTCAAGGACTGCTTGCGATAAACAGTGACCAATCTCAAAAGAATGTGGCAGCGAAGGTACCCACGCCCCATCTGCGAATAACGTGTTCTGGCAATACCGCCGACAGTAAACTGAAAGCTTGGAGCGAATGCGATCTGCAGCGGTTTCTGAACTCTTTCGCGTCTCAAAATCGATAAACACGGAAGTATTCGGAGGCAATAAACGATCCAATACGCGATCCGGTGTAAGAGGATGAATTGGTACCCAGCCGCGACTCTTGGAACTGTAGTCATCTACCTCGGTAGTCACAACGATGCGTACTCCGACTGGCTTCGCCTTCGCTGATAGTATCTCGGCAAATTCAACATCAGGCTTATGGACTAGGACCGTGTCCCCTTGAACCAAGCAACCCAGAGCTCTAGAGGCTAGAATGTGGTAGGCAACCAGGACCAAGAAACGGGATTCAGAATCTGGTTTGATTCTAACATTGGTCAAGAGGTGCGGTGAGATACTAGCACTAGAAGCACATGTAGACGACAGAGCAACAAACCGCTCTGATGAACCCCTCTGTACACCGAGAATGAGGAACATGCAACCGGGATCGGCAACCCTGACAGCCGGCAGGAGAGCATGGGTAGTCAGCAGCCGCGTGCTTGTCTCTTGGTCTTGACGGTGACTCGGCCATGACTGTCGGAGAGCATATCTAGAAGACTCCTTCGCCAATACCAGATCGTGATTATTAGTAAACGACTGAGACATGATCGGCCGCCTCACGCAGTTGTACCGATCATTCATTTCACCACTCATAATCAACCGCGGCATCAACACCAGGTTTGATTTCGTTAGCACTATCTTAGGCTCAACTGTGATGCGAAGTTCATTTATGTCAGAAAGGTCCCTTGGTAGATGTCACATGTAGAGTAAATGCTATAGAGACTATTGCGAAATAATATCGGATTAAATAATTATATAAAGATAATTTATTAACGCTTATCCTTTTATTCCTCTTTAAAGGAGTTACATCTCCTTTATATATTATTTAAAAAAATATTATTTTTAATATAATTTTATTATACTTAACCTTAAGCTTAATTTAGCTTTTATTTTTATTATTCTTTAATAAAGTTATTTCTTTTTATTATACTTTTATCCTTAAGAATAATATAGTTATTATAAAATAAACATATTATATATAAGCTATTATAATAAATTTAAATATGGTTTTTTATATTAAATGCTTTTTATTATAAATTTTATTATTATTTTTATATAATCTTTTTATAAGTAAATAATAGCTTTATTATTTTATAATAATATATTTAATTTTAATATATATATAATTATAATTTTCCCTTAATTATTATTCTTTTATTTTTTTCCTTTCTTAATATATTTTTAATACTTATAATATAGCTTTTTTTATTTTATTTATTTAAATTTAAAACTTTATTTTTATTATATTTACCCCTAATACCTTTAATATATTTCCTAATAGTTTTACAACCTTTACGAATACCATATTTATTTACTAACTTAAGGTTAAAAAAGCTAAAGCCTTTATAACATTTCTTATTTTTATTAATTTTTATTTAACGTTATATTAATATTATATATATGCCTTTATTAATTAATATACTTTATAAAACTTCCTTAATTATTTTAATTTTATAAATATATAAGTAAAGTTTTTATTTTTTTTTTATATTAACTTTATTATAAGTATTTTTATTAAATATTATTATTATATTATAGCTTATAAGTTATACATAATAATAAAAGCTCTTTATATCCTTATATTTATTTATATTATTAATATATTATAACTTAATATTTATATTAATTATTAAATAAATATTTTATAAATCTTTATTATTATTAATATAACTTAAGATTTAATAAGTTACCTTTTTTTTATTTACCTTATACCTTTATAATTAACCCTTTAATTTTAAAATATAATAAATTAAGCTTAAAGCATACTTAAAAAATCCTTATAATAAGTTATTAATAAGATTAATATAAGTATAATAAAGGTTAAAAAAGTTTATACTTAAAAGGAAAAGGTTTATAAAAATTACACGGTTAAAATAAATAAAGTTATATTAAAGTAAATGAATTATAACATAATTATATTAAATTAAATTATTTAGATTATTAATATTTTTATTAACTAATATAAAGCTATAAATAATATATTACGCCTTTTTTATTAAGCTTACGTTAACCTTAATAATTAAATATAAAACAATTTTATATTTTTACTTTATATATTAATTACTTTATTATATTTTCCTTTAAAGCTTTTAAAATATAAGAATAATAATAATAATAATTTTAATAATTTTAACCTTAATTTTAATAATAACATTATTAATAATAAAAATATTAATAATAATAATATATAATTAAGTTAAAGGGGTTTAATTATATAACTAACTTATATATTTAACGTTTTTATTTTATAACTTTTTTTTATATATAAATTTAATATTATTTCTTATATTATATACTTTTTTTTATAAGTTATTATTATTATTATATTTTACTTACTTTATTAAGTATTATTTATTTTTACCTTATCCTTTATAATTTAATATTACCTTTACCTTATATTTATTATTATTTATAAATATAACCTTTTATTTTATAAAGGCTTTACCTTTTTTTAACTAAAATAATTTTAAATTATTTATATTAAATATATTATATATATGGTATTTTAAGGGAAGCTTAATTTTATAAGTTATTTTATAATACTTAATAACTTTTTTTACCTTAAAAAAGCTTAAATACTTATTCGTTAGCTTTTTATTAAGTTATTATTAATTAATATTCTTAATTAATATTAATACTTTATTCCTTTTATTAAATATTTTTTTTATTTTGCCTTTATTATATTATTTTATATAGGAATTATTAGTTATTTATAATAATTCCTTTACCTTTTTTTTATCCTTTATTAATTATTTTATTCTTTTTAAACCTTTTATATTCTTTCCTAATTTCTTTATATTAAAATTAAATAAATTTTATAAGGTATATTTTAAATATAAGTAAGTTAAAGGTTATTTATAAGTCGAATAATTTATAATATTATACGTTTACTTTATAAATATAAGTTTTTTTACTTAATTATTTTATTTATAATTATAAAAGGTTCTTAAATAATATTTTAAGTTTTAATTTTACCTTTTAATTTATTTATTAATTTATAAATAATATATAATACTAAGTTAATAAGCTATTATAAACTTATAATATAAGGTTAATTAAAATTTACTAATAAATAACAACCCTTTATTAAATACGATATCCTTTAATAACCTTATACGTAAAAAAACCTTTTGAAAAAAAAGATTAACAAGGCTATTAATTATAAAATTCTTTATTACTATTAAATATAAAGCATATTTGAAAAACTTATTAATAACCATTAATATATTATTACAACGTTTTTCATATAATATTATTAACTTAAATAATTTTATAATAAAATTTATTAATATTTCTTTTTTAAAACTATTAAATATTAATAATAAGCTTAATTTACCATAAGGAAAATAACGCCTTAATTTTATTTTTTAATAAAATATATAATTATTAACATAGCTTTTTATATTATTCCTTAAATTATTTTAATAATAATATTTTAAAAGTTATTTCATTGTTTTTATTACGCCTTAATAATTTAATATAGGTATATTATAGTAATTATATAATAATTTAACCTTTATAAAACCTAGGATATATATTTTACCTTTATATTTTAATAAATTATTATTTAATATTTATACTAACGTTATAAAATCGCATATATTTTAACATTTCTTTTACATTTTTAACGTTATAAAGTTATTTCTAATTTATTCTTCCTAAATTTCTTATATAAATAATTTCTTTAATGCTTTATTAATTCTTAACGTTATTTTAATTTATTTACACTTATAAAATTTCCTCCCTTATATTATAATATATTTGTCACACTTATTAATAGTGAATGCAACGCTCTTATATAATTAAAAAGGTATATATATTATTTAGTGTAAATTTTCGAACGGAGTTATTTGTATATAACTCTTATAACCTTAATCAAAATGAAGTAATATAAATTTACCACTTAATTAAATACTTTAAAAGCTCTTTATAACATATTCCCTAAGTTTAAAAGAGCTTTTTGAAAATTATTAAGAGGTTTTTAAGGGAGTTATATGCTTAAGGATTATTCCTTAAGATTTATATATTTAATTTAATTTAAATATATATATAAAAGAAAGATTAAACATATAAATCGTTAAATAATATTATAATAAATAATTTGTTAATGATAAGGTTCCTTATAGGAATGGCTATTTAAAGCTTACGTTTAAAAATAAGTAGGTTACTTATTTATTACCATTTAATCATTATTAAAATAATTAAGTTACATAAGGTTAAAAATATTTAAAAGCATTATAAGCATTAAGTTTATTATTACCTTAATAATATTTAAGTTTTTAAAAAGAAAAATAATTATTTTAAAACTTTAATAATAACTTATATAATTATATCGTTAAGCTAATTTTGCTTTTTATGCATTATTTTTAACTTTACCTTTAATTATTTTTATTTAAGCGTTTAATATTATATTTTAATTGCTTTAATTATATTATTACTTAAAAAGCTTAAGAACTTTTTATCTTTAATCCTAAATATTATATATTTAAGCCTTTTATATATAATAAAAGCTTATAAATAAATATTATTAAGATTATTTAAATATAAATAATAATATTTATTAAATTTTAGTTTTATAATTAAAAAATTAAGCGGTTTAATATGCTTATTTTACTTTTAAATTTTACGGTTAAATATTATAGTTTTAAATTATTTACCATATTAATTTAAGGTGAGCGTTAGGAGTTTTAAAGCCTTCGCTTTAATTAGCTTTAATAGTTATTACTTAGCTTATAGGAGATTTAAACGTTTTTTTATTATATAAAAAAATTATTATAAGCTAAGGAATTTTTATACCTTTGAAATGTTTATTATAAAAATATATACGTATATTTTTTATTATTATTAGTATTATACTTAAGGATTGGTTAAGGGTATTATAACTTATAAAAGCGCTTATAAGTATATAATACATACTATATTAAAGATATTTATTTTAAAAAGAGTTAAGCGTTGCTTAAATTGCTTTATAATTTTTTAAACTAATGGCTTTTAATTAAAATAAAGTAATTTAAGCTTTATTATTATTGTTGTAAAAAGCGTAATAAAAACCGTGGCGATAATTTAATTTTAAATAACGGTATAACGATTAAAGGTAATTATATATTTAAATAAAAGAATTAAGTAGTTTTTACATTAATCTTTATATTTAGCTTTAAGTTCTTTATATGTTAATATTATAAAAGCTTTTAATAGTTCGCTCCTTAATTTCTTAAGGAGCTTTTCTTAGTTATAAAAAAGCTTTTCATATAAATCTTATTTACGCTCATTCTTTTCTACCTTTATCTATTATATTATAAAAGCTTTAAGTATAATAATTGTTACGTATTATATATTAAAAGCGTTAAAATTAATTTAATCCCACACGCTTTAAAAGCAAGTATATGTTTGGAACATTAAGAACTACTTAAGCTAATCTTTATTACCATTAAGCTTTTAATTAATTAATATACTGCTTAGGGTTTTTAAGGATTACATAAATAAGGCTATTAAAAAGGTTAAGCTATTAAATTTAATTAATTTAATAAATAATAAAAAGAATAAATAAGTTATTATACTATTAATTAAATACTTAAATTATTTAAATAAATAATATAAACGGAAATTAAGCTTATAATTATCATATTTATTAATAATAAATATAACGCTTTTATATAATTAAAAAAGTATATATATTATTTAATATAAATCTTCGAACAAAGTTATTTGTATATAGCTTTTATAACCTTAATCGAAACGAAGTAACATAAATCCACCACTTAATCAAATACCTTAAAAACTCTTTATAATAATATTTAATATAACCCTAATAACTTTACAATTCCTAATTATTTTTAAACGCATTTAAAAACCTTAACAATATAAAAAATTATCTCATATAATTAAGAAATAATAAAATATACATTTTTATTATTACCTTTTATTTTTAAACCATTAATAATAAGATTTATACTTTTATAATTATCTTTAACTTTATATTATTAAAGTTATTAACTATTTTATTATAAAACTCTTAATTACTTTAAAACCTTTTTTAAAACCTTAATAATATATTTTTATAAGCTTTATTTTTCCCTTATATATTAATATAATTAAATTGCCTTAATAATTTATTTATAAAGTTAAAGCTATTAAATTTATATATAATTTTAAAGTTAAAGTTTATTAAAGCTTTAATTTAATATATTTACTTATTACTTAATTTTAACTTTATTATAATGTATTAAAAATTTAAATAATTTATTAATATGTTAACCTTATTAATAAAGTATATTAAATAATACCTTTATTTTTTAAATATATTTATTATAATTAATATTTTTATGTTTAAGATTATATAATTAACTTTTATACCTTATAACTTTTTTAATAAGAAAGTAATAAAGTATTAACATCCTTTAAAAAATTAAAATAACATTGTATTAATAACTTATTAAAAGGTATTTATTTTTATATGAATAAATAATTTATTATTAAAATATCTTAATATTAAAGTTTTTAAAAAAGTTATTTTTAAATTTTCAAATATTTTTCACGCCTTTAATATAAAGATAAATAATATTTATTATTTTTTCTTTAATAACTTTATAAGGAATATTATTATCTTTAAATAATTCTTAATAAATCTCTTATAAAATCTTATAAATTTTAAAAATGTTTATATATTAAAAATATTATAAAGTTTAAGTTATTTTAATATAATCTTTACTTTATTTATATTTATTTTAATACTTTTTAATATAATTATAAAGTTTAAGAAAATTACTTCCATTATATTAAACTTATATTTAACTAGGTTTATATATAATTTCTATTCCTTTAATTATTTAAAAATATTATAAATATATTATATATACTTTTTAACATTATTAAAATATATTAAAATATTATTTAAATAAATAATATATATTATATTAATTAAATTAATTAATATATGATTAATATAACCTTAAAATATTATTAATATATTTATTAAATTAAATAATATTATTAAATATTTAAAGTAGTTATATTTAATTTTAAATACTATTTTTTATTTATTTCCCTTATAAATTTGTAGCTAATAATATATATCTTTTAAGTTAAACTTAATAAAATACTTTATTTTTATTAATTAATTTAAGATTTTATTAATTAATAAGAATATAATATAATCCTTTTTAATAATTTTATTTAACGCTTTATAATTTATATAAAGCTTAAGCTTACCCCTTAACTTTAATATAAATAATATAAATACCCTTATAACATTATAAAAAAATTATATCCATTCCTTTACAAAAGCATTATTAATATATTCCTATAAAGCTTTTAATTCCTTTTTTATTAAAGGATATATAAGTCCTTAAATTAACTACTTTTTCTTTTTAAAGTTAATAATATAATTTTAATCCTAATATTTTAATAAAATTAATACTTTTATAATATTAAATACTTTTTATAAATCTTTATACTTATATAAAAAAGCTAAAAAATCTTTATTACTAAGTTATTAAAGTATAAAACATTACTTAATTTTAATACCTTTAATAAATATTAACATTAAAATTATAACTTTATAATTATCTTATATAACTTATTTTACTTCCTTTTAATTTTATATTAAGCATATATTCTTTTCTTATAACTAATATTACTAAAGGTAATTTTTTACTTATAATATTATACTTATAATATTAACCTATAATATTCCTAATATAATATTATACCTTAAGTCCTAATTTATAATATTTACCATTATTTTAATATATTTAATCCTCCTTATATTATTTATTATTTCCATAATAATATATATTTATATTAATATTATTTTTATTTTATAAAGCCTTTTAATTAACCTTCCTTATATATAATCTCATTAAGTTATTATTAAAATATATTTTACATAAATTAAATCATAATTTAAACCTATATTAATAAAAGCTTATAATTAAACTTACTTTCCTTTTAATTATAACTTAATTATTATTTTAAAGTAATTATAATAAGGATTTTTACCCTATTATAAGTTACTAATAACTTTTATACTTAAGAAAATATTATTTATATTCCTTATAAAATTATTTATAAATAACTATAAGCATTTATTAATATAATAATTATATCCTTTATACTTATAATATTAAATTTTTAAGTAATTAAATTTACAATAACTTAATTCATTATAATTAAAATAATCGCTAATATTTATTAATAATTTAATATTTTTAATAAACTTCTTTTTAACTTTATTATTATTATTATTATAAAAGCATTATAAAGCTTATATAAAGGATTTTTCTTTAACTTTATCTTATATAAAAGTAAATATATTCTTACGTTATTCCTTTAATATTATTTTAAATAACCTTACCTTATTTTTAAATTTATTATAAATTTATAATATAAATTCTTAAAGATATTTGCCCTTTAATTTAAAAATTAATTAGAATAATAAGTATAATATTTTAATCTTTTTTAAATATATTTTAAAATCTTTAACTTTTATTATTTTAAACTTTTTTAAAAATATATTAAAAAATTTATTAAGTTTTTAATAAAGCTTTTATATTATTATTAAAACATTAAAGGCTTATATATCTTTATTTTTAATTAAATTATAAAGCTATTATTTCATTTTAAATTAAAGGATTTATTTTAAATTTTTAAGTATTATGCTTATATAATATTATTATTACCTATTTATACTTTTTATTAAATATACTAATATATATAATATTTTATCCATATTTATTATATAATAATTAAGTATAAAATATACCTTTAATATATTTAAAAAAATAATTAATTCTATATTATTATTATCTTTATTTTTTTTATATTAAAAGTTTAATAAAAATAACTTATATTTTTTAAGGCTTTTATTATAATTCCTTTTTAATATTTATTTTAAATTTTCATTACTTATATTTATAAATATTTTAATTCTTAAAATAATAAATTGCTTAATCTTATATTTCTTTTAATATTTTACCTTTATTTTTTAAAGTTTATAATTAAAATTTTCTTTTATTATTATATAAAGATTATAAATAATTAAAAATATATTTATATTTATTATAAGATTTATTAAAACTTTATTCTTAAGGATAATATTATTATTACCTTTTAATTAATATATAAAAATATTATTTAATTTTTTATTTTATTATTCTAATTTAAAAAATGTTTTCCCTTATAATTTAATATTTATAATTATAATATATAATTATTATAAATTCATTTTAAAATAAATAATTTACGTAAATAAATATAAAGTATTAAATTATTAAAAAAATTCCTTAATAAATATTATATATAAAATAAATATTATAAAAACTATTATAAAGTAATATTAAATTAAATAATTATATAAAGATAATTTATTAACATTTATCCTTTTATTCCTTTCTAAAGGAACTACGCCCCCTTTATATATTGCCTAAGAAGGCGCTATTCCTAATGTAATTCTATTATACCTGGCCCTAGGCCTAATTTAGCTCTTATTCCTATTATCCCCTGATAATTTGAACGCCGCCACAACGTTGCCACTTTATGTCTAAGAAGTGTCTTGGCGATTAACGTTGCATCTAACATCCTCAAGTCTTCGAAGTCCAAGAATAGATAGTCGAGACTAGGGACTTCTCTGATGGCGGAGCGCACTAGTCCAGGCATCATATTGGCGCGAGGGTTGTCGGCGCGTCGACCATGAGTAATCCAGGCAAATAACCCTGTTTTCAGTAACAGTGACTTAACGGCACGCCAACTTGCAACATCAATGCTCGGCTGGAAGATAGGGGCATCAATATCAGCTAGACTTAAAACTACAGTGTCTCGGGATATATTTGCACAGTCAAGATCAACGAGTGTGGTGGCAGTCGTGATAGTCTCACAGTACGGATCCAGTAGAGACTTGAGTGGCGGTAAGACCCCCTTTGTTCTTGGGGTGCTTCCGCCCAATATGAGCAGGTGCCGAATGGCCGCTATAGCACTCGGTGCAGAAAAAGGATCCCGAAGAAAGGTAATCCGGTCATCAAGCGCTTGGGATACGAAGACAGTGAGTTGCGATTGCCCCCGAGCTTTAGGCGTAAAAGTATCGCAGCCGGAAAACCCTGAGCTGCGCAATAGACTGTCCCAATCTGAGATGCTGGCGCCCGGATTCAACACACGCCCTTCGCTAGCACCCACCCACCATCCTGGGAATGCTCCGAAGACAACCCCGGTGGAAGAGTGAGATGACGGCAGTATCTCGAGAACAATGAGATGGCCACCGGGTCTTAGCAATTTCCGGCAATTGCGTAGGCTTTGCTCAAGAGACGGTGTGGCATGTAGAACAAGCGAGGCTATGATTATATCGTACGAATCTCTAGCAAAACCCTGTGTACTCGGGTCCTGCGAAACATCAAATGGGTTGAAGTTCATCCTTGACTGATAGTCTACCAGGCTATCCCGAGCTGCGTGAAAGAAACCAGCCGAGATATCGGTGAATGTGTACGAGCTGAACGTGGAACCGATCTCGGATAAAACCGCCTTCGTCGTGGCGCCTGTGCCTGCGCCAACTTCAAAGATATCCAGACACGGATATCGGTGTGAGATTTGCTTTACGACCCGGGCAACGCAACTCACATACTTGTCTGCTCCCAGGCCTTTCGAATATGCGTTGGCTAGCATGTTGTCTTGCATACCAAGTTCGATTGGGAGCGTTCGACCTCGGACAATATCCACCAGGCTATAGCCGAACTTCTTGAGGATGCCCACCTCGACGACATCGGGATACAGGTCACATACTGCAGCAATATCCTCGTCTTTATCACGTTCCCACTCGATCTTCCAAAGCGGTAGCTGATTGTTACGCGCTTGGGTGACCACATGAGCAGCAAAGTTGAAAAGATATCTGTAAGGCCCTTGCAATCGAGAAGGGTGGTCTGTAGGAGTATCACGCAGCAGTCTACGTAGGAAAAATACCGCTAGGCGCTCGAGCGCCTCCATAGTGTGGTTTGAATGGACTGTTTCCTGGGTACACGAAATCGCACCGAAGCTGTCGCTGACCTCTTCTAGAGAGATCTGGGCGTCGGGATCCATGAGACCCCAAGTAAGTGTAGAAAAGACCTCTCGGTCATCCTCTTCCCTTGGTTTCAACAGCGGGATGCATTCGAGTCCTTGAATCTGAACCATAGCACTGTCTTCACAATCTAGATATATATCAACGTCACCATTTATCACAGATGATTCGCCAGTGAGAAACGAGTCAAATATCAGCCCGTGGCCCCCCTTTGCCTTTATGCATAAACTCAGATTCACATTTACTTTTCGAATGTGACGTGGCACGTAAGTGGCGCAGAGCGCGCCGTCTCCTGGCGCCGCATGAGCGAGGAAGATTGTCTGAAATGCTAAATCAAGCACGGCTGGATGGATGAGGTACGGCGATGGCTTTGTGCTGGATATCGATCCAGTTGCAAAACCGAGTTTTCTTTCAAGATTATCAAGGACCATGAACGGACCATCGTAGTGATACTCAAGTCCACGAAGTGAGCTGTAGAACTGATCGTGGCTGACCTTGATCAGATTTGATGGTCGCGGGGGTCTGGGAGGTAAGATGCGGTGACTTTCTCTATCTAGTAAGATCCGCAGGCGACCAGATGCGTAGAGACTTAGCTGGCTTTTCTCCGATTTTTGAGTCACTGCCGCGTTACACTTGAAGGTACCTTCAAGAGAGCCTTGTGAGTGTCGAGATATGTCCGATAGATTGAAAATAACTTCGACGCTAGAGTCCTCTGTCTCGAATATGAGTGCTCGCTCAATGTCAAGGTCTAATATTTCAACTAGCGAAGAATGGTGGCCTCTGGATGCCATGACCCCCGCTTCTAATGCCATAATGATATAGCCAGCGGCTGGAAATACAATTTGGTCCTGTAATCGGTGGCCGGTGAGCCAGAGAGTTTCGGACGGGTTCACAATGTGGCGCCATTGCATGTCTCTATCGGTACTGTTGGGCAGTAGGTGTCCAAGCAATCCGTGTGCCGGTCCTGGACGGTTTAAATAAGCACGTGAGCATCTCGTTTCGTGCCAATAATTTTGTGAATGGTCCCAAGCATAACTCGGAAGCCCCTTTAGGAGCCGACAGGGCGCGTTGCTCGTCAGAAACTGGTCATAGCGTGTTAAATCAGCACCCCGAGGGCCCAGACGTGTCCAGATATATCCGAGGCTCTCAGCGAACGTTTCGATGGCCGAACGCCCGCGATGTAGCAGACCCGTGTAGGGAATCTCGCCTAGAGTCTGCAAGACGGGGCTCCTCAAGGCGGGATGTGGTCCAATTTCAATGCCCAAGTCGAACTGCCCATTCGACTCGGACGCTGCTTGAAGAGCCTGCATAAAGAGAACTGGGTTTACCATATTGGAATCCCAATAGCGGTCGTTCACGCAATCTTCACCGGCCATTTCCCGTCCATGCACGGTTGAGAACCAGGCACACTGGCCAACGGTGCTGGTTTGAGTGCCTATATTCAGCATTCTCAATGATTCAAGATAGGATGCAGAGCATAGTGTCATGTGGTGAGAATGATACGCCCGGTCGACCTTGAGAAGACGAGCAAACTTTCCTTCATCCTCTAGAATAATCTGAATATTCTCGATTGCATTACGATCTCCAGATAACGTAAGACTCACCGCAGAGTTGATAGCCGCGATGCAGACTTGGCCATGAAACTCGGGTTCGTCGCACAATTCCTGGATATCTTCAACCGATCCTTCCACTGCTAGCATGGATCCTTTCTGCGCATTAGGTCCGCCTGCTAGTGGCGAGTGGACGCCTCGATAGTATGCGATGCAGATCGCGTCATTAGCCGAAATCCACCCAGCCGCGTAGGCTGCCGCGATCTCTCCCGAGGAATGACCCACGACGGCGCTAAACTGTACACCAGCTGCCCTCAGAAGCTCAACCTGTAGGATCTGTATTGCTGTACAAAGAGGCTGTGAAATAGTAGATTCGCTAATACGGGATGTGGAAGCGTCTCGCGAAAGCTCTTCGATCAACGACCATTGTGGGGGGTCGGGAAGCTGGGATAGCCTATCTTCAAGGCTTTTTAATATGCTTAGAGCGTTTGGGGAGCCTGTGGCGAGCTCAAATCCCATCTGAGCCCATTGAGCTCCCTGGCCAGTAAACACACCTAGAACCTTAGACTTAGGCGTGTCCGTGCTTCGGCGCAAGGTGCTGGACTGGAAGTACGCATCCACATCTTCTCGGGCATCTTCAATTTTCGCCACTAATTGAGCGCGCAAGCTTTCTATCGAGATCGCCGTGACGGCCGCAGCTACCTGTAAGCGCGACCGCCGCATATACAAGGTGTATGCAAGGTCCCGAAGAATGAACGTTTCGTCAACTGTATGCAGGTACTCCACAAGTCTGGACATATACGATAATAGAGATGTTCCCGAAGCAGCTGATATGACGAATGGAATAAATAGCGGAAGTGTTGCGTTTTGTTGAAGAGCATCTGAAGGTGATTTGTCCGGGTCGTAGGCTTCGAGTATAGCATGGGCGTTGGCGCCGCCAAATCCAAAACTGAATGAGAGTGTCAGCATCCGCTGTCTGAAAGTCGCAGAAGAAGCACCCTGTGTCTTCAGTAGAATAATAACTAGGCAGGAATTTACCTATTCACGCTGACGCGCCGCACACCACCGTCTGGGAGTGCAGGCCACGCCATGGTCTGGGTAGGAATGTGAAGTTGCTTATAGAACGGGAGGATCCGGGGGTTGAGCGTTTCGAATAAAAGATTAGGGGGGATACAACCGTGTTGTAAGGCCAAGCACACTTTGAGAATGCCAGCCAGACCAGCCGTACCTTCGGTATGGCCAACGATAGTCTTGATACTACCGACAAGCATCTTTCTCGGCTGTTCGGTGCCGTTATTTTCCACGGCTTGGCCCTTGGAGAAAAAGGCAGAGTTGATGGCTTCGGCTTCTATCGGATCGCCTGCTTGCGTTCCTGTGCCATGAGCCTCGAAGTACTGTGGATGATCTGCTGGATCTAAAGGATCGAGGCCAGCTCGTCGATAACAACGTCGTATCAAGTCCGTCTGAGATGCAGCACTAGGCCTGATTATCGATCCAAGAGTCATGTCAGTTGCACACACGTACGTATTAACATGCTAAATGCCAGCAGGGCAATTTGAGCGCGGATGGCCTCACTCACATGGTAATTCCAGGCGTCTTCCCATCTGTGTTGATATCGGTCTCGCGGATGATACACTCGATGTGGTCACCATCGGCTTCGGCATCAGTCAGCCGCTTGAGAACCACAGCCGCGATACCCTCGCCCCTAGCATACCCCTTGGCATTAGCATCCCACATTCGAGATCGGCCATCTGCCGACAACATCTGTAGCTTGCTTTCCGAGATGAAAGGGTTGGGTCCAAGAAGAAGATTAACGCCGGCCGCGACGGCGACACGAGATCGCTCAGCTCGAAGCTGCTGGACTGCCTCGTGCACAGCGACAAGGCTAGAGCTACACGCCGTATCTATAGTCATGGATGGGCCGTGCCAATCGAAAAAGTAAGATACGCGATTGGCCGTCATCGCGCGCGACTAGGGCACCCCAAGTCAATAAGAGATTATCAGAGGCAGTGGGATGATGGAGCATCCAGGGATGGTAAGCCTTGACGACCCTAGGTAGGATATTGGAAGCCTTCAAACTCACTGTGCCTATAGCGTGATATTTACCCATCAGCTCTGGATCCTGTAGCATGATAGAATCGTAGTCTGCCATCATCTGACCGACGTAAATGGCGGTATCGGATCCTTTCAAGCCCACGATCGTCTGGCCCGAAGACTCTAGGGCTTCGTATGTCGTTTCGAGCAGGAGCCGAATCTGGGGATCCAGGACGTTCGCCTCAGCCGTATTCATGCCGAAGAAATTGGCATCAAAGCACCGCGAGGCATTGTCTTCTGCGAGGAAGTAGGCCTCCCTCACGTCCTGGTGGCCATTGTGCCGTCTCTCTTGGCTATGGAAACCGTCGATATTGAACCGATCGATCGGCACGGGGCCTGCCACCACACATGGCTTGGTTAGGAGATCCCACAGTCTGGTGGGCGTTGAGGCATGGCCTGGGAAACGACACCCACTGCCAACGATGGCGATATCATGCCGCGTAGAACACATGGCTCATTAGCATCAGCTTCTCTGCGTCGAGTTTGATCGCGCGGGTATTGGGTTTAGAGCAGGCAGCGGCCTAACAATGATTCATCATTATGCCGACAGAATTAGCGCGAGATCGCGGTTGTGCCATGCCAGATATAGCTTGTAGTCGTTGTCTTGGATCGAGTTGCGCAACCTTTTACTGCTAACAATCGCAAGGCAGCCAATCTCAATAGCCCATTCGCCGTAGCGCCGGCCCCGCGTGCTTACCGACCATTTCGTCGGTCGATGACTTATTTTAAGACAGTCCATCAACCTGAAGTTGGAACAGGTCCAAATGAAATATTATCGTGCAACCCACCTACTCGTCCTAGGGACCGATCAGCGTGCTTACGTGCATGTACAGTAGTGCCGAATGCTCACCCCTTTAGTGGCTGTGTGTCCCGTGGCCCGCGCCTCTACCGTTTTCTTACCAGGCATATGTTAATATCTATCGGCGCCGTAGGACGCAGTCACTCTAGAGCTAGTAGGACTATACATACCACACAAATATTCTGTCAGCCTGTGTCACTTTGACACCTAGCCACTGCATTAAGAGCTGAAATGCACGCGCGCGGCGGGAAACGAATAGGATGTTACCGGATTATCGCTTGGGCACGAATAAATACGAATAAATGGCAGGTCATCCACTGCCCCCCTCCATGAAGTTTAAGTACAAATGACACATGCTGCTGTGACATTTCCTCGTAGCCGATCGACGACTTTCCTACCTATGCTTGCAAGCAAGTTGGCTGCGGAACACTCGCCCGCTAAACCCAAGGATGTTCGGCGTATTCAGGAACTACCAGCAGAAGGCCTACTTCTTTGTGGCCATTGTATTTGCACCGTTTTCCATTGCTGCAGTTGTCTTGAGATTTCAGGCCGTCAAACGTGCGGGCTTAAGGCACTACGCCGAAGACTGGCTTGCCCTCACGTCGCTTCTCACCTATATGGCCTTCACTGCCATAACGTTAGCCGGTATGTGGGCACATTGCTAATGCTGACGCGCACTGCTCAATTACCAGCGCATCACTAAACATGCGTTTATTTTTCAGACGAGATCATCGGAGATGGTCGAGATACGTTCGGCTTGTTGGCGACGCCATCGGATCTGTTTGTCGTGCGAAAGGTAATCGCCGCCATTGGCTCGTCGTTGCTGCTTTGAGTAAATACCCGGTACTAATCCAAGTTTGAAGCTCACATACACGGCACTCTGGGTCTACTTCTATCAACAGCTCTTTTGCAAACTTAGTATTTTGGCTCTGTATCATCGGCTTTTCCGAGTCAATCGGAAGTTCGTCCATTATGTTTTCGCCCTCGTCATCTACCACGTTGCGTTGATCATCGCGGTCAGCTTCCTGTTAGGCTTCCACTGCCGGCCTTTGGCCAAGTTTTGGAATCCTCTGCTCCCCGGCCACTGCATTCAAGAAGGCACCTTTATTGCTGTGTCTGAAAGCATCAACTCGTTCGGCGATTTCCTCCTCGTCGCTCTGGCCGTGGTTATGGTTCGTACCCTCCAGATGCCCGCTGCCGCGAAAAGAAAACTGGCCTTTCTCTTCGGGCTTGGAATCTTGTCCGGCGTCGTAGGTTTCGTCAAAATCGGCGAATCATTCAACACCGACGCGATTTGTGAGTGGCCCGCCGCCGTACGTGTCGAAAGGGTGAGCTAATTCATGATGTTTCTACACAGATGTGTTCACTATGGTGGCCCTATGGTCTAATGTACAGGCGGTCGTGGGCTTGATATGTTGCTGCGCCCCGGTTTATAAGCCGATACTCCCATCTCCAGGCTTTTGGGCACGCTTGACGTCTAAAGTCAGCATGGCAAGCCTGCGACAGAGAGGTACTCAATCAGATCGATCTAAAGGCTCATTTGAGCGGACTAAAAGCCATGATCAACAACAGCACTGGACACGGCGCGACGATGGATATTCAAAGGGACAGGTCTGGTCTGAAAGGCAGGGGTCTGGAGTTCAAGAGGGGCTCGCTGGCGATCAGCAGTATCCCCTCGAGTCAATACAGGTTCAGAAGGACTTTGAGATATCTCATTAGGAGGCCTACCTATAGTTAATGAAAATTATCCATTATCTTAAAACCAACACCACGGCTATTGTCGATAACATTGACAGACTATTCTTCTTCAACAAACAGGCTGAATTTTAATTTTAGAGAGGACTCAAAGCACTACAGAAAGCCTTTCTTCTAGCGGCTGGAGAGCCTTCCAGTAAGACCTTTTGCGTTAGCTCCTACGCGCGCTATCCGAGCCCCGCCAAGAAGGGCTGATATATTAACAGCGGGCGTTGTGGGGTGATATTCTAACTAGGTAGGATTCATATTTATTACAAAATAGTGGATTTAGAGGTAACGAGAGAGGGCTTGCAATTTCTAATTGTGTCGGTAGGTAGTATTCATACTAGCCATTTAAATTAGAAAATCAAGAGATAGTAAGCATCTACTAGGAAGTGGCAACAAAAATACGCGGAAGTAAAACAAGCAATCTGCTGTCACTGAGCGGCCAGAAATCTGACGCGTAATTCGGGCTTCACCCAATAACCCCACGCCTTCAAGTCTCTTTCCAAGTTTATTGCTTTCTGCCCTGGGACGATCTGCACGTCAAACGTCCACAGGATCTTAGCCATTACAAGCCTACCCTGCCACCACGCTACCTCCTTCCCTACGCACATTCGAGGGCCTTGGCTAAAGGGGGAGAAGGCATCCAGGTTGTCATTTGCGAATTTAGCCTCGAAACGGCTGTGATCTACAGGCAGCCATCGTTGAGGCTGATAGTGGTGCGGATCGTAGAAGTAGCGTGGATTGCGCGACACCGAGAAGGTGTTAAATTGGCAGGTCGTATTCGGGGGAATATAGTGCCCGTCCACTACTGCACCAGGGCTATATACCGGCATCCCGTTAATAGTTGCACTAGTGCTAAACAGTCTCAGCGCCTCCTTCATGCATGCGTTGAGATAGGGCAGTGATGCTGCAGCGTTCGGTGTAATCTCGTCGTAGCGGGCGAACGTCTCCCTAATCTCCTGTGTCAAGATGTCCAAGTGATCACGGTTGTGAAGCAGGTGGAAAAGCGTTCCATAATACCAATCTGAAGGCGGCAGATACCCGGCGAACATGAGCTGCGTCGCGATCCTGGACAGGTGAAGGATTTCCTTGGGGTTATCCGTGTCCAGCACTTCGCCGTCGGCAGGCACCAGCTGTCCAAAGTAATCCAGATGCTCCGTGGCTCCTTGGAGCGTGATGCGCCTGTGCAATTCTGCCAGGCTCGTTTTTCGGAGCTCCATGAGTTTGCCCATTAGTGACACCGGGAATACAGCGAACCTCAGCAGGCTGAGCGCGGGGAAGCGTCTTAGAACCTGCGTCATGGTGACGAATTTGTTGAAATTGAGGGTGACACTGAGGTAGGCTGAATCCTTTTCTGTGACACAATGCTGTGTTAGCGTTATACATACTGTTTTCGGAGCCCTGCTGCTCACCGCTTCTCATACAATTCACTTCGTGGTGGTATGCCATATCGGCGGCAATGTCCATCGCTAGCCATTGAATCCAGGTCGGAAGACTGACGCCGCTTGGCTTGTCGCCGACCTCCTTCATTCTCCCTACAAAGAGATCGATGTATTTGTGTAGTACAGGGTCCTTGGTCCGAGTCGCCTTCGCACTGAATGCCGGTGCCATCTGTTTGGCTATCTTCCGATGTTTCACCGGGTCCTGCTCCCAGATGAGACCGCCATCTCCGTCTCTAGCGAAGTCGTGGATGTCTGTCTTCTGGAAAATTTCTAGACCTTTATCATGCGTTGTGTAAATATCTACAACATGTTAGTTTGAACCCATCTTGTCGGAGTCAGGGATGCAGCGGGCACTCATCGCTTACCCGCAAAGGCTTTGGGATTGGCGAAGGCTAGCTCGTCTGGCGCAATTCGGACGATATCACCTGTCGAGCCATCAATATTCTGCTCCCATGCGGGCCATTCCTGCCTACCATAATTCTTCAGACAAGCTTCCACTGCCCAGGGCCACCGGCCCGAAAGCCTATAATAGCGTTGGTCGGTGCTGCGTACCTAGGGGAAGAAGCAATACACGCACCAGTGATATGCGTACCACACATTTGATACAGCTGCAATCTTGGGCCCAGGAAAACTGGCGAGAGGGTGGAAGTTAAGGAGGTAAATACTGCGAGCTATTGCGTACGTCAATACCTGCGAGAACTATAAGCCACCTAGACACAGCACGGATACCATGGCCAGCGTACAGCTATTAATACGGTCGATACTAATCCCAGGTCCAGAATAGGCTGAAATTGTAGCCAATTGAGGTCTAACGCCATGGCTACTGATGGCATATTGAAAATGTTAGGTTTATGAGACTCTATTTGATGCCTTTCGATACAATGAAAGTCTGACAATAACTAGTAGTATTGTAAGAGATATAGGAGTATCAGGTTAACCAATGATTGAAGGCCCAAACCTGATGGTTTATGGGCGGATTCGGGGTGATAAATACATCTTCCACCACCAATGCCTTGTCACAGCCTACGACAGCAAACGAGGGGCTCCCGATCCAATGTCATGTGTTCTAAAAATAGGTAGATTTTCAAGGTGTTTCCGTTTGCAATTTACTGCACACCAAACTGGAACGCGAGAGCCTGCTTCTGCTTAGGTAGGTACTTATCTCCATTTACAGGCGCATAGCTAGGTACCTACCTACCTAGGTACCTAACCTAAGTTACTCATGTAAGCTCGAAGCACACCACCCTATTCTTACTGTGCACGGTAGTGGTTACACGGAGGCGACTGTATCCACCATCGTGTCCCGACGCTCCAGCAGTTGGATGTCGAATAAGTTTAGGCTGTATCTAGCACGACGATCGTCGCCGCGGCTCTCGTTCAGTCTGTACAAATACCTAATATGGGCCACTGCACGTCGTTCGTGGAATCTCAAGACAGGTCCTGCTGGGCACGTCTATCCAACCTATTTGCTCCTTTCCACGCCTACTTCTTGAAGGGGAAACACTGGCACTTAAGACAGCCGAGGCCGGGCAGGAAAAATGCCACCTAAATTCCAACGCGCAATCGTCGAGGATGCAAGCGGAAGTCCTCTGATCGTCGCCGATGTGGTGACTCCAGCGCTTCTTCCTGGCACCGTCCTGGTCAAGACGTCGGCCGTAGCACTGAATCCGACCGACTATAAGACCGGGGCCGCATTTCCCGCGCCGGGGGCCGTGGTCGGCATGGATTTTGCCGGCACGATCGTGGACGTCCACCCCGACACCCAGACAGGTCTCGCTCTGGGTGACCAGGTCTGCGGTCTTGTGTACGGCTCCAACCCGTCCGCCCGTGACGACGGCGCTTTCGCTGAGTACGTGCGAATCCACGCCGATTTCTTGCTCCGCGTGCCGCCCTCTCTAGACCCCAGAGCCGACGGCCAGATGGCTCGGGCTGCATCGCTCGGAGTGGTCCTCGCCACGAGCGCGCTTGCCCTCTGGGGTCCCGATGGTTTGCATTTGACAGCTACGCCGGACACACCAGCACCAGAGCCGGAAGCAGACGCTCAAGGACGGCGCCCAGCCAAGACGCCTGTTCTTGTCTACGGAGGGAGCACCGCCTGTGGCACCATAGCGACCCAGCTCCTCAGGCTCTCCAATCTCGATCCCATAGCGGTTTGCTCGCCGCAAAACTTCGACTTGGTCAAGGCGCGTGGCGTCAGCGCCGTATTTGACCGCACGGGCACAGCTGCAGAAGTCGTCGCGGCCATAAAAGCGCAGACGGGCCGTCGGCTTCGGCACGTGCTTGACTGTATCGGCGACGCGGACAGTGTCGGAATTTGCTACGACGTCATGTCGCGCGTGGGCGGGCGGTACGTGGCGTTGAATCGAGTCCCGGATTCGCTTCTCGGCCGGCGGCGGGCGGTCAAGGCTTCTTTTTTCCACGCTGCTGAGGGCCTAGGCCTTGAGATCAATCTTCCTAGGTACCTCGAGCGCCCGTCCAGTGTGGAGAAGCGTGACCTGGTAGTCAGGAGCTTTGCTATGTTCCAGAGGCTCTTGGATGAGGACGTATTGAAGTTACACCCCACAGAGGTTTTAGAACCAAGGGGGCTCGAAGGCATTCTTAAAGGTATGCAGTTATTGAAGGCTGGAAACATTTCAGGAAAGAAACTTGTCGTTTTGATGCCATGATGTCGATCAGTGGCCGAAGGGTCCGTGCAAGCCCTTTCCCTTTCTCAATGTGTTATTAGCCACCCTGCTCTCGTTTTCAATGATGCCGCCATCAAAATCTCTAAAAATAGGAAGTCGTTACCTCCTTCACTCTTGCATGTTGGTCTGGACCGTATATTCGGTGAAATTCCTCCGGTTTTGGACATGATATGATGCAGTAAGGTCCCAATCCCGCAAAATGTTCATAGGAGTGAGAGATCCAGGGGTCGCGCTAATGCTCTTGTGTGCCCTATAAGCTTACTGTTAACAACGATGGATCGCACAAGCTCATCGTCTCTTATATCAGCCGGTTTGCTTGTTATGCGTTCTTCTATAGAGAATTCAACAAGCGCGAGTCCACGCTATCGGCTAGGCTCATGAGCTGGATTTGAATTTTCTCAAAATCTCTGTGGCCTTTTGCTGGTTAGACATCGGAATAAATAACTCATTCCTCGTAGCGAATTCTGAGAAAATTAATCGAAGTCTCCATGAGAATTGGCAGGCTTCGCTTGGATAAAAGCATAGTGACCCAATAAAAAAATGCCGCCAAGTAGCCACCTATGAGATCGAGTCCGAAGCAGCAAACTGCTACAGCCGTCTACTACCGATTTCACTTTCAACTCCTAACACTGACAGCAGTTAACGGGAGGATGACCTGATTACCCCATAAGAAACGCAAAAGCTAAGTCATATTACAGATAGATAGGACGATGTGACAGTAGTGGATCGGTCTTGGAGGCGACATGGCATGATGTTCGAACTCGCTCGAGAGCAGCGCGCTATGTCGTTATAGTAGTAGTCGATGGTAGAGGAAATTAGACCCTTCTAGGTATGAGATTATATGGGAATCGCAGCTGCCACATATATTTTATACCCACGCAAAGCCGAGTCGCTCCACAGACATATAGGAACATATAGGAATAACATAAATGAGTTATTAAGTTATGTTAGACTTACCCATGTCCCAAGTGTGGTGCATATTTTTGCCAATGCTACCCGCTGAATTTTCGACTTGTTACTATCTTCTCAGTACGTTATTCAACTCATGTTGACTTCATTCTTTTTGTTGTATCTGGGGCAACACTCCCTACGACTGGGCAGCTGGATGTTAGCGCACCCCCGCACTTGTGGCTGGGGGCTTCAGGGTTATGACGGGGGACTGGGGCTATTGCGAACAACTTTGCATTTACTACCACAGCGGGAATGGCTAGTCGCCAACAACGATTGTAATATATTCAACGTTCTTCCCTCCGGAATATGCAGTTGGAGTGGTATGGTTTCTTCTACATCAACGATATCTTAATAATAAATGGAATAGCTTTTTCTTATTTTTTTTTTATTTTTTTTCTACAGCTACGAGACTACGAGGGAGACTACGAGGGAGACTACAAGGGAGACTACAAGACCTACAAGGACTACAAAGGCTACAAGGGCTACAAGGGCTACCAGGATTACCAGGACTACATGTTACCTTAGGATAGGATATATCTCAAAGATCTAAAGATCTTTAAAGACTTCAAATGATGTAGAAGGAAAGGATAGAAGAGGTAGGTTAGAAGGAAAGGGCTATCCTTATATAAGACAGGTAGTTACACAAAGACGCGTACGCGTACAGCAACAACAATAACAACAGCAACGGCAGCAGCAACAGCAATAAAGGTAGCAATAGCGTTGATTGCGAGAAACCATTCTTATGGGATAAACGTTAATGTGCGAAATCAATCGTCTTGCGAAGAATCCACCGTTTCTCATTCCCACCTTTTGCCGCTACGGTATACTTAGAACGCCTCTACATAGTACTCGTGGCCTTTATCGCTATGGTGTCGTTGAGAAGACAGCCAATTACATTCCGAAATTTTATCGAACATAACGAGCGTTGCAATGGAGGACGCTCAAGATTTGGAATTCGAATCATATCAACGATCCGCCCAAGATCGGAACGCACAGTCCGGCTTGGGAGGCATTGTCAACATACCAGATCCGTGATTGCCGGCTCCGGCAGATCTATGGTATTGCTTCGCAAGACTGCCACGGCTTCCACGTGTAGATCGACCGTGTTTAATTTCGGCCCTACTCCTTTACACCCGAACTCTCCCCTCGTGGCGCTTCCACTCTACTAGGCCTTATTGTTGATGGCGTCGCCCAACGATCCTAGAGAGAAATATTGTGGCGGTGACGTATTAAGATCAAATCGACTGGTTTCTCATGCCAGATTAATACGGAGGTCGATTTAGTTCTAGCATCTTAGCCTAGGTCATAATATCGAACCCGAGAATATCTTGAGGTTGATTTCAAGGTTTCATTCGATACATACCTCAGAGCCAATATAGTACCTGTTCAACTAATATGAGAAATGCGGGGACCGTGCTCCCGAATTGGGCCTTTGTCAGTCGCCTAAATTGACCAAGACGGAAAAATGCCAAATCTCTAATAGGAAATGACGATCACATAATCTATTGGATGTCCGTCCTGGATGAGCGGCCGTCGGCACATGTTCAAGGCAGGGGAGAACAGGGTCATGATAGGAGTACATATGTATGGCTGAGCCGAATCGTCTCCCCCTTCGTGTGCAACTCTCTCGCCGCAGGATTAAATCACTAAGTCCTATCTCAACCGCGAAGATGAAGTGGCTATCTCTCTCTTTGGTGCTCGCCGTGCCGTCCCAGGCCGCGCTGCGATTTGGGTGCTCGACTCTCACCATCCAGCGTCTCGACCCCCTCGTCGAGCCTGGCAAGGTCCCTTCAGCTCATCTTCACCAGATTGTCGGTGGTAATGCCTTCAACGTGTCTATGGACCCTGCGGATGGAGACCTCGGCGACAAAGGTACCTGCACAACATGCACTTTTTCCGAAGACTTCTCCAACTACTGGACTGCCGTTATGTTCTTCAAGCACCCGAACGGAACGTATAAGCGTGTGCCTATCATGCAGAATGCCGCGCTTCCCAGTCCTATTAATGGTGGAATGACCATCTACTACACCCAGCAGGACTTCTCATCAAACGGAAACCAGAAAATCACCGCCTTCAAACCCGTAAGTCCACGTTTATGACATCAGATGCGCAAGTATAAAGGTATAAAGTATTGACAATTCAAGGGCTTCCGCATGACTGTTGGCACCCCGACGGCCACCTCCAAATACGGACCAGGTCTTAAATTCGTCTGCTTACAAAACAAGGGAACTCGATTCCCTGAGCTCGATGACTTTCCGACGAAACCCTGCCCGGGAGGCATTATGACTGTGCATCACTTCCCAGCGTTAGTGGCCTTTCCACAAAATCATATTTGTATTCGCTGACCACCCTTCCTAGATGCTGGGACGGAAAGAACCTTGATAGCCCCGACCACCAGTCTCACATGTACAACACGGTGAAGGATGCATTCCAGAACTCCGGTCCTTGCCCGGCCTCGCACCCGTACGTATAATAATAATCCGAATCATAGTTTCGTCTTTGGCCTTTTGAATGGTTTCCGAATCGTCATGATATGGAGGTAGCTAACCTCAACAGCGTTCGCGTCCCCCAAGTCGCATATGAGACCCTATGGGATACGACTCAATTCAACAGCATGTGGCCTACGGACGGCTCGCAACCGTTTACGTTGAGCTACGGGGACAATAAGGGCTACGGAACCCACGCCGACTATGTGTTCGGCTGGAAGGGCGACTCACTCCAGCGTGCTATGGATTCTTCCTGCATGTTCCAAGCCTGCGAGAACGGAAACCCTCTCAAGTCGCAGGGAGTTACCCAAATGAATGCGTGCAGCGTCAAGAAGACTGTCGACGAGGATATCGATGGATGTAAGCAGTTTCATCTCTCTTGAAAGATCCTACGCTAATGTCACGTCCTATAGGGCTCACTTCCCTCCCCGGCATGTAGACTAGATTACCCGATGTATCAGGGAGGAGTTCAACGGAAAGACGGCCACTCGGATCTGGTGTTTAAAATTTCTTTAACCCACTTTGTCAGTGCTCTCGCCCTTCATTAACCTAAAATTGCGATATACCACCACTGCTGGTAGGAGAGCGCTCTATTTCAAGAGAGTCTTGAAGAGTACAGCATAATAGAGCGAAGATACCTAGGTAGGTAATCATGTACCTTCATTAGAGCTCCTGTTTTGATCCTTGAACTTAAGCACATTTAAATACACAACTTTATAAACATTACTTCTCGAAGATGCCCTTTTCCCTATAAAGTAAAACATGGAAATAGCTACGGGGGTGCTGCGCGCGTAGTAAAAAGGTGTAAGCGTTGGAGGTCGTTACTCTCTGTTGCCCCCAATTAAGAAGAAGTTAACAGCGAGTAATTTTTCGCTAATTCTCTGTATATGTCACTTATCCTTAGACATACTGCGACGGTGTCATTAAGCTAGGCTATACATTTCATACCGATAGGGGTCGGGTTGCACAATGTCCAGGTAAGTATACATTGACCTTTGCTGAGCATTATTCGAGCGACACCAACGCTAACAGAAAATTGGTCTTAAGTTCCGAGTATCGCATCGTAGACATAGGGGACACAGCGTATGTACTTTCGGTTAAGGTCAAGTGAACCACGTAGTCTTTTTACGCTTTTCACGGAAGACCAGGTGAGATAACCCTACCTCAAGTCTCACTATTCTTGGTTGCACTCTTTTACCAAATATTCCAGGTTAGGCCTGTAATGTAATCAAATCCAAGCCCGATGACTTCAGGAAGACACATGAATGGACTGCGGAAACATAACCGAGCTCACACATAGAATTGTGCCTGGCTTCGGAACCAAGTTGCGTAGACGATGTCGCATGATTTCGTATTATAGCTTCAATTCACATTTCTTTCTTCCCTTGATTAATGTGACCCATGCTAGAATACATGGGTAGCTGCTAATGCAATAATGATATGGAGATGGTTCGAATTAGTCGGCTACCCCAGAGTGGAGGAAATTCATTCAAATTTCACTCCAGGTTTAATTAGAACTAAGGCTAAGAATATATAGGAAGTTCTATATCATATAGGATCGATGCTCGATTCCTGACAACTCAGGCAATTTGGAAACTGCTTTCCGTCCATCCATAGTTTCTCTTCAATCGACTTGCCAGGAATAATAGTCGATGGCCCTCGATGTGCGATTGATGCGGTCGGTGCACCTTGATAGACTTCTGTAAGCCCAATGTGGCAGGAGGTGCAAAGGTATAAACCGAACCGTATTCGGGTATAATTGAGAAGCCCAAGTCAGTCATCGCTGCTTCGAAAGCTGTCCACGGGATTGAACCTCGGGCCTCCGACTTGGAGAACAATGTATAGAACGTTTCGGCGGTGGCTGATTTTACTGTCAGAGGTTGCATGGGTTCCGTGGTTTCGACATCATCGACAGAATGCTGGACCGATGTGGTGATTTCATAGATGGATGAGTGTGCTGGTCGAGTTTTCTCCTTCTTTCTTCTCTCTTGGATACGTACCTCTCGGGGTTGTGTAGTGGTTTCTGATGGCAATGATACGGAACTAGCTTCGGCCTGCTGGAAAGCTTTGTCTTTGATTACTTTCTCCTCGAGGCGCGATATGCAATCCTTTACCATATCTTCATATAGAAATCCCACTTTGGTGCCCATATTATCAAGAATGAATTGATCAAGAGCCTTCAGGGCACTTTCAGCCATACCTGGCTCCAGGAGGTTGTTAATGGGAGTTGCGAAATCTGTAAGATCAATTTCTGTCTTAATTTGATCCATCTCGGCACTGATCTCTGCAGCCCTGGTAGCAAAGTTCTGACCTTTCTTTCGACTAAATGTAGGAAGTTTTATGGCGACAGAAAGGGACTGGATGAAGCTGACTATGATAGCCAAGTCGCATAGAGAATCAGCCTCCCGCTCCCCCATCCCCTCACGCTCTGACGGATGAGACCTGTGCAGAAAATCGAGCTTCTGGATCCAGTGCACAGCTTTGGGAGGATTTGTCTCGTTTTGGCAAAGTCGAAGTAGATAATGAAGCTGTGGGTTCTCTCGGGTTAGAAGTTCCGGGTTTCCTTTCATAACAAGTCGATTACTGTTCGAGATGCGTCTGAACCATTCCGAACCAGTGTCAGCAGAAACATGCCTCCGCAACATAGACTGGGCTCGATTATATTCTAGGTGACAAACGTTAGAAATCTCTTGGAGCAAGGTCGCTCGGTGAGATTTGTGAGTGGCGCCTCTTAGGAGCTCCAGGAGGCGGCAGATGTAATTCCATATCGCCGCAGCCTTGACTGCGTTGTGAATCGCCTCCAGAAAGGCAGAGCTAATATATCTATCTGTATGAACGGGCAATGCCCGGCCTCGTTCATCAGCGACAATCTCGGGTCTACTGAAGAACCAAGCTTTGACGTTGTGGGTAAGAACGACAGGCTCAGTGCAGATCAGGCGAAGATACTCATCGAGAGACGACTTTCGATCAAGTGCGCTCAATATTAGGACTGGTAACTCAATCTTGACAGATTTACTCTGAACGATAGGAAGATTGGAGAGCGCAGCGGACACGGATTGCGTCGACTTTTGAGGTTTCTTCTCTTGAATCCGGCTGGTTGACCCTACGTTTAGTACGTCCTCGATCATGTAGTTGAGAACCTCGCACATATAAACCTGTCTCGTGAGTATCAGTTCCCCGGTTGCCTGTGGAACGCAAGTCTTATCTCTAATAGCGGGTGCGAAAGATGCAAGAACTCTGTCATGATCTCGTAGGATTTTATGCGACTCCCCATATCTATGGTCGTCGAAGAAAAATGTGTAGCAATTCTCAATCGAATTCACACGACGAAATTTGTGGGTGCGCATCATCTCGGTCATATGCTCGCGGTCTCCTGGTCGGCCGTTGAAACCACTTCTGTACTGTTCCGCAAGGGATTTCGTGGCCCGGTGTTCGAGTAGATCTAGGAAGAAATCAGAGGGTGTAGCTGAGACGTCGCGTAAATTCCACTCAGGGATAAATTTACAGGCCTCTCCAAGAGAAGAATCTAACGTGTGTTCTAGGACGACACCTTCAGCTGCACCAGCCTTCATAGCCCTCGATCGTTGATCCTGGCTTAATGTACGCCATATCTGCTGAACCCTGGATCCATGGAGTTTGTATTTTCGACGGAGATCTCCATGGAGCTCCTTGAGCACGCTGTCAATAGAGGGCTCTTCCATCTCTGACTATACAGATACGAGACCCCATTGGCTCGTTGAACGAGAAAAGTTGAAGCAGCAAATAAATTTGAGGATGGCGAGATGTATTGAAGAGTTGAGAGGGAGATATGTAACGATGTACCTCCAAGGTACCTGGCACCAATGAGGATTTGCGGTACGGGACAGCCGCTATCAGATGAGGCAGGTGGGGGTTCCATAAAATGCGCGTTGTTGCCTTATATACCTTCAGCTCGTACACTACCTATGAACTTACAAGGTAGGTACGTCCCTACTGTTGGAAGTAAGTCCTTGAATCCATAGGAATGGATCGTTTATTTCTCACCCGCCTAAGTCCCTTTTGAGTAAATTTCTTCAGAGAACTGCTTCGTTTTCATAGAATTATTGGTCATGTTCACTAACCACGTACCGGAGTTGCATGGGATGGCTTTCGCTTGTGTTAGTATAAGATCCAGAAGGCCTGTATGAGGAATCTACACTGCGCATTATTATGATAGACTGGATATCCTCGTTCGCTGAGTTGCTTAGGTTCAATCGAGAAGTGAGATACCTGATGCTCTACCTAACGTTATAGCTTGGGAAATGGTTGGTTCCAATGTCACTACGTATGAGCTAGGTAGGCTGGTAGGTAGAGCGGCCTGTAGGTTAGGTAAGCTTGAATATCGCCATATACCTGTACCTACCTCATTTAAGGGTAAAGAAACAATGGAAATTTTGGTAGTGTCTCACTCTTGTGAATGCATTTTATATCAAATCTAGTTCCCCTGATTTGGGCAATTAGACCTAGTATATTTCTATCCACACGCACTTAGTTTCTTTCATTTAACTGTATTACATGCAATCCCTGTTTCGAACTTTATGTTACAATTGAATGATACTACTACGTTCCACGGTTCCCAGTGGCGTTGGTTGACATTGGGAAGCGGTAGAGTGGGGCAAGGTGCTAGTTTTTAGGCATCCAAAACAGCTGTTCCAGGCAATCTAGACGCAAGTATATTCACCGCTTTCTAGTAATCTAGCTGCCTAGGTACCTAGGTAGGTAGCTCGCTGTGTTGTCCCTTAAACTTCTTTCCTCGTCGTTGAATTTCCCTAGTTGCTTCGTACCTAGTTGCCTGCCTCCAATTCTACAATGTTCCTAGTTCGCTCGATATTTGCATACGGCTTTCGAATCAGACAGGTATTGAAAGAAGAATTGAGTAGGTCAGCAATGGCATTACCGATTAAAAAAGGTGAGCTTAGAGAGTGGACCCCTTCACTGACTACCGGGCCTGCGGGCTTGCTACCTGCCTAGACGGGTAGGTAAAGGGAAATTAGAGTACCGCTAAATTATCTCCGTGGTAGGGCTGAGATTTACGGGGCAAAGTTACCTCCAGGGCTAGGCTAGCTGGCTAGGTATCCCCTAATTTCCAAGACACATCCCTATTCGAACTACCTATTGCACATACCGACGGGCTGGGATGCGGTATAAGTAGAAGACCTTTCTCGCTGTTTCAATCTAACGATATCTTTCGCTTTCATTCTCCATAGGTAACTTTGCCTACTTTCGATATTTAGACACATCAGTTCCCGGCCGTAATATCATCATGAAGTTCGCTTCCGTCATCCTAGTACTACCCGCGCTTGCGCTAGCCCAGGTAACTCGCCCATACCGGAACATAATTATAACAAACTATTAATCTTGGGAGTAGACCAATACCACGACTAGCAGCGCTGCGTCCACGTCGAGCGGCGCTCCCGACCTTTCAGCTTGTGAAGAACAGGCTGGTCCATACGCTGACGCATGCCCTCAGTGTGAGCCTAAGTGCGAAGGCTCGTCGGCGTATGAGCAATGCTTATACAGCGTATTCTCTAACATCAACTACATCGAGTCTCAGTGCTGGCAACATGGCGGCCAGAACTGCAGGGGAAACGCTATCGCCCAAGTTTGTGGCTAGGGGCATTGCAGAATTGTATAGGCCTAGTGAGCGTATACGGGTTGACGTTAGGCAGTGCAAATCGAGAAGCGTGATAGAAGTTTGGTTATTCATATCATTAGAATCATGTACTGACCTATTTTGATGTATAAATGATTATCTCTCGTTGATATTGCTTAATCAACTTGGTACATATATCAATGCTTATTGTTGCGTCGCTTCATCTATAAGGGTTAAAAGAACTATGCCGTATAATTGAGTGTATGCTGACTAAAAGGGGTTTCCGTCCGAAGGGAGGTTAGACTCCATGAATTATGAAGTAGGTATTCAAACATTAGAATCGGTAAATCATTTACAAGAAACATATTGAGACGTCCTGGGTGATTGAGGTGTATGAATTGATGGCGCGATATCCCACAAACCAAATTTATCGTCCAGGATGAATAGAATTTAATGAGCCCCATTTTTTGGAATAGCAAAGTACCTACCTACCATGTAAGGCACCTAGTGGAGAGAGATTGAAGATGCTGTACTCATGAGTGGAGAGGATGTCAGCCGCAGCTCTCTGCACCGGAATGGACTTCTGTGATAACATCGTTGCGACTAGATGAGAACATTTAATATTGCTATGAAAAATAGCTAGACATTATGTTTGAATTTGGGTGCACATTCCATCTCAGGCACAGAGTGGTTGGGTTATTCAACCATAGTACGGGCTAATGCACCCGCAGAAAACGAAATGGCCTAGCAAAGCGACTATCCCTGCCCTGACAAGATTAAACCCCCCAATCGTGAACTAAATTCTTCAGACTAACTCATGTCTTCTATCTCCCTCGGAGTGGGTAGTGGACAACGGAAGAGTAGGAGTGATATCCAAATTAGGGGAGCCAGCAGGACCACTCTCGGGCGCACCGGCATGTACTCTAGTATCGTTATCGGGATCCAATTGTGAATCGGAGCTGCCAGTGGCGGTAGCCGGACGAGAAAGAGGTCGAGTTGGTGTGAAGCCGGCGCGATGATCACGTCTGTCCGTATCCTTCTGGCCGAATTCCCACATGAATGCGGGTTCAGCAAAGCCGCGACGAATAAGGGCATCCTGTACATCGTTCGAGAATCCGCGCCATCTAATCAGCTCGTCCGACTTAGCGTTGAGATCGGCAGCTGAAGCATCAACTTGAGCTCGGGCAGCTTCTATGTCAGATTTGGTGCTACTGATGTCGACCTTTAGGTCTGCCTCGCGCTTCTTGTTAGGTTCCAGCCGGTCAACAACAAGAGCTTTTATCTCGGTCTGGAGTTCATCAGACGCGCGAGTCTGATTTAATGGCAGTTGAAGCTGAGGCTGTCTGTCTGGAGAAGACAGGGACGGGGACGGACGCCAACTGGCCGAAACTCTACGCATCATAAGCTCGCGACGTCGCGCCACGAGCTGTTCTTCTTCCTTCTCGATTGTCAGGAGATCCGCAAGCGTACGCTCCATCTCTGATTTCTGCTGTTCCAACTCATCAATATCTTTCTTCACGGCATCTAGCTCGTCCTCCAACGAGACCAGCCGACTTTCTGCCGTGCGAAGCTGTAGTCTTGCACCCTCGACTGCTTGTTCGTAATTAAGGCACTGTTCCTGGAAGAAGCTAGAGAGCCGAACAACGACTGATTCAAAGTAGGCAGCTATGCCGTCCGATGACGGAGTCGGTCTAGTATCTTCGAGGTGATAATGTAGCAGAGGGTTCAACTGAGAACTACGGCCATGGGCGGCGGAGATGGAAGCAGGCATGGATTCCGGGGGTGTTATGTATGTAAAGGAGAGCGGCGTAGACGTTGAATGATGCCGGCGCTTCTGACGTTTGGGTAGTGGTAATGCCGGTTCACTTGACATACTGTATCGACTGGAAAGCCTGTTTTCCCGAAGACGGCGCGTTGACGTACGAAGAGGATGGTGCCGTTCGCCTGCTTGCACTTCATGTTGACTGCTTTCGTTCCCGAAAAGGCTTCCCTCATAATCTTCGTCGTTGGGGTCCATAGCTCCTTGGCTCGATGCAAGATCCCCTCGTTCGTCCCCGTGCCGGCTCGACGCTCGTCGGTGTCCAACGACAATGCAAGAATGCTTTCTTTTGCTACTTTTTACGGCAGGGTTTCGGGGAGTGTCTGATTCTTCCTTGCACTCGTCGATAACGGCGTTGAGGACAGCAAGAGACAGAGGCTGGCCGTCGGCGATATTGGCGTCCAGTAGGCGGCGGGCGTGCGAAAGAGTGGTGCAGAGGGCGATGGTCTTGAGCTTATCGAGTATGTTATCGGTCCATATAGTGGGAAGATGGGGCGAATCGGAAGGGAAAAGCTGCCAGGGCCAAATATTCCAGAGCTGGTATATGCGTTGGGCAGTCTGCTTGTTTCTGTTCGACACAGGTCGTTTGAGCGGATGACCCGCCGGCAGGGCGATGTCGAGTGTCTCAACAGGTCGAGGCATCGATCTCACAACTCGTCTGTATCAAGTCGAACGGAAAATCCGTCAGGATACAAAATTATGTCGAACATGTCGTGGTTAGGTTCACGTGAAGAGAATTAGGGCAGGCTATATCTCATAACGACCGCGATCCCGTAGAAAGGATCGGGTAGCTTCTCCAATGCAAGCTGAACTGGCAAAGGAAAATTTGGAGAAAATGCGGAGAAATGAGCCCGACCCCCTGCCTCTTTTTATGCAGCCAATTTTCATAAGCCCACTTCCTATTAATTCGCATCCAATGCATTGAAATCTTCATGACTAGATTGGATTAGTTACCTATTATAAGACAAAGAGCGGTGAAAATGACTATAGGAAAAGCCCAGTTAACGGATCCCAAGTGTCATTTGTTCAGAGTTTGCAGCAAGTAGGCAAGTAGGAGATTTGACACCGAGCATTATGACGTGGCCGTACAACAATCTCTTCAGCGCTTTTCTTTTTCCGATTAACCTACCTACCTACCCAATATAGTAACTACCTAGACGGGTTAGACTACTTCTCGCAACAAGACTCGATCAGCCTGTCAGCGAAAGATAGTGTTAATACACTTACGAAGAATACAAAAATGTGGCGGATATGAAATAGAATACCTAATGTGTAACCTCGGGTGTGACACTTTTCAATATTTTTGTAGGATTGGTGGCCAAATCATTATCGGCCACATACGTTAGGTAGGTATGCAGCTGTCAAACAGTCAAGGTATAGTTGACAGCGTTACCTACAACTCTAGGGTAGAACTCAAACGTGAAAGTTGTAGGCACCTTGCCCGAGATAACCTGTGCAACTGCAGATTCCTTCAATATAACGTGCGCGCCGTCCCTATCCCAGTGGCTACTATAAGTCTGTTGACCATGTGAGCTTGCTTTACTTGCTAGGTACCTAGGTAGAAATAATATTTGAGGGGACTTACACCACGGGCCTGCTGGAGAGGACCTAGATATTGCGTCCAATCATCGAAGAGGTACACGCCGTCATTTCGCAATATCTTCACGGCGGCCAATTTGTAAAGGCCTTTCCATGTGATGGGAATCAGAAGATCCGATCCAGAGACGGCCCGCGAAGTTGTCGAGCCCAAAGTCGGCACATCCCATTGAACAATTTCAACGGATGCATCGGCGCCTGCTGAGAAAGACACAGTGAGGTTCACTTTACTTCCCGGGTTGGCTGACGGAGACAAATATTTGGAGAGGAATTCTTTCTTGACCGTGATCGTGCTAGCAGATGTCGAATAATCATTTGGGGATGTTAATACAATTCCATCGGATGTCTTGATAGAACTGAACTTGTTGCCGTTCAGTAAGAAGTTAACGGCCTCATCCGTTACATCTTCTCCCACCTTGTGGAAAATGTAAGCAGAGCTCGACTGCTCCGGGGCCGATGCATCCGTCGTAGAGTCTGATAAGCTATTTGAAACCCCCTTTGCGGCATTCATGATGATATCTAAGAGATAAGGATCTCGCCACGTATGGGTCGCACGATCTAATGCGCCGTCGCCATTGTCCCAAACAATAACTGCCGTGTTGTATTTCCGGGCTGTCCGTACTGCAAAGTCGTTGTACTTCCTTCTAGCAGCTGGCTCAAGTAGCGTGTTGGTCTCAAATTCCCCAATGACCAAGGGAATGTCCGTGAAATTCCCGCGGATGTTCGCGAAGTCAGCTTCCATGCTCTGCTTGTCGGCATCGGAACCCCATATTGTTTTTCCCCTATCGAAACAATCAGATTACCTGCACATAAGGGAAATGTACATCTCAACGTACCAAGCCTGGAAAATGAAGTCATCTAAAAAAACATTTCGTCAGCTCTAATACCTACTGAAGTTACATGTCTTTAACTTACAAGGACTATAGTAGTGATATTGGATAGCCCAGGGATTAGAATATCCAGTCGGGGCTTTGAACCATTGTGAAGTTTTAATACTGTCCATCCCTCCCCCCACAAGCGTAACTACACGCTGTGTATTGAAGCCACCGGATGCGGCGAGAGCTTTTAAAAATAATTCGTTGACCTTGTTAAGCTCCGCTCCATCCTCTGCGGTGTTCGCTGGAGGCTCATTAATCGGTTCGAACGCCACTTTGGAAGATTTGCAACTGAGTGCCTCTCCGATCTGAACCCAAGAACGGTAAATCCTCTCCTCTATCATTGTCAAGTTTGCTCCGGATGCAGTCACATCGGCCCACTCCCAAGAATCTAGAAGACTGTCAAAAACGAACCACACCTTTTCTAGTCTTCCGGTGTTAATATTTACCGTGATGGACGTTTGTGATCACGTATAAGCCTCTATCCAGGGCCATGTCCACCACTTCTGAGACACGCTGAAGCCAAGCGGGGTCGATCGTCCAGTCCGGCGATTTAGCCGTAAAATGGTCAGCATAAGTCACTAGATTATTCACCTAGTTAGCTATTAATGCGCTGTAAAGATGCTCTCGTACACCAACCTGGAATTCTCACGCTCTTGAACCCAGCGGCCTTAACATCGTCAAAGGTTGCACCCACTACGGGTGGATTGTTCCAAGAACCTTCATTTGGAATTGCATCCAAAGTGTCCCCGAGATTCCAGCCTGAATTAATAGCAGATATATAATCAGCAGCAGAAATCGGCGAAAAATCCCCACCGCAGGCGGTAGCAGTGTTTGATTCTAATGAATTTTGACGAGCAGCGCTTTGACCCAAAAGGGACAACCCTATGGATACTACACTCTTCATGATGCCTACCATATCAACAGAGAACGTAGTAGGGTGACTTTCCGGGCTAGTCAAAACTGGGAGAGCTTAGACGCAATGTCAAGAAGGTCCATTATATAGAATTTCTCTACGAGGTCACTTGAACTCACATCACGTATGTACTGTGAGCTATTAGTCGGATCGTCTAGCTCCGTGTCTTTCTTAGGAAGCACCCCGCGCTGCACATAGGAATAGGAGTCTGTTCAGTGAAGAAAAGTGTGACGTGTTTGGAATGCGGACTTTGATATAATGTAGTGCATATAAGCACGTGGCAGACCCTGGACTAGATGTGACCGTTGTTGCGAAGCGCACGTATCAAATTCATAGAAAGTAGCCGCACGAATGATTGAAAAGTCGCGTCACCAGATGCTCCGAGTTCTCCATATCCTTTTAGGATAGAGCACGAACATGTTTCCTAATTCGTCGTGTTCTACGTAGTCAAGAGTCCGCAGTAGTATCAACAAACAAATCCCCGTACCTCTTCTAGCAGGGGGTGAACAACTCGGTGCTCCTTATCCGTCTACAGGTAAAAGTAGATGAGATTCTAGCCCACCGCGCGCCCCGACTTGGAAAAATGACTAGCACTTTTTGGGGGATGGACATGCACTCTGGTTACTTCGTGATCGAACCATTGCAAGCATTGGGGTTATGCCTCTTTACTTGCTATGAGACCGTTGGAACATTGACACAATTTCGATTTCTACTGTTAAACCAAAATATCTTCCTCACTCTCTTTATTAACCATGTAGGAACATGAATCAAATACTTTATCATTTAGAAGCTTCTTATTAACCAGGTCAAGATGACGAGGAAATTGCACCCATTTGAAAGAACGCAGATTTGACACACGTAATTTTCAACCACGGGGCAGTTTCAATGATAATGTATAAAAAAACTACCTAAGGTACCTACCTCTATCAACCTCCGCCTTGAAAACCTAACTGTTAAGTGAGCCAGTGGAACTCTTCTAGTGATAATGTAGGAATGTTATTGTATAGGCCAGTCTTATCTTCTAGTTTATTAGGTAACAGCACCCCTTTTATTACCTACATGTACGTAAGTAAGTAGGCCTAGTAGGTTTTTTTAACCCCTTATAGGACACCGCCCTGAAGTCTCTGTTTTGGTTGTTGGAGGGCGATTTCCCCTAGAGATTGGAACCATTCCATTACTGCTTCAGCAGAAAAAGGAGCACCGCCGAGACTAATGCCAGCCACCGACGCCTCTCAGCTACAATGGCCAACGCCACTTCTCAGGAAATCGTCAAACCATTGCAAAACCGAGGATTCATCAACTCCTCCACGCATTGTCGTCAGCGAATTCCTGGCTAGGTACTCTCCTTCTACACGCCTAGCCTTATTGATAGCCTGCCCTGTCGTGTTGTGGACTGCCGCAGTAATACTCTTGCAGATACCGTGACTCGGGTAAGCAACAAGTCCCAGCAGCCCTTCAAGACTTGTGTTAGCAACCATGGAAAGTGTTCGCATGAACTAAACAGCATATCACTTACCTGAAGAGACTTTAGCAATCATATTAGTGGATCCCTTACCAATACCTTTGATTACGCCGAGCGTTCCATCTTCCTTACCCGCCTTCACAGGTTCCCGTATTAGATCCGTAACGCCGTCCACGACGCCATCAATAAAGTTTTTACCACCCACTGTTGCGCCCGATTTCCAATCTGTGATCTTTCCTATTTCGCGCACTTCACCACCGTATAACTTAGGTAATGATCGTAGCCCCTCTGTTGCAGCTAACGGCATGTCAACATACATTCCCTTGAAGAAATGTTTGAAAAATCCGCCTACTCCCGATGCGGATCCCGCTACAGCTGCTCCGAAATTGCCACCGGAATCTCGACTTTGAGGTCCCGTCCTAGAATTAGCGAGACCTGGTGATTCATTTTTATATCTCCGGTCATTACTAGGCGACCACAAAGTCGAGGATCCAGGTTCTGCCGAATCAGCACCTGAAGAAGAGCTCGTCGAATTTCCGAACCCTTCCCGAGGCCGATGGTATACCTGCACTGGTTTGATGACAATATCTGATGTTGAAACGACCATTCCCTTGAAAGTACTGACCAACGACGAAACCGTCGCCGTTACGGGATCCCATCGTACTGGATCAATGACGGTTGGTCTCGGTATGTATCTATTACGTAGAGCCTTGTTAGCCATCAAAAGAGCTTCGAGAAACGATGTCTATTTTGGTACGTTGGGTAATCACTAGTCTTACCGCTCTAGACGTTCTGGTCTGATTTTCGAGTTTTGAATAAGGATTTCCGCCGCAAGCTTTGAAAGCTTCATCCGCGTTTTACCCTTTTTATACATCCATGCAGCTGGAAAATTTTTGATAATATCACAATGTAGCTCGTCAGTGGGAATGTTGGCGTGAAACTGATCGACTGCACTTTTGACACCGCGCTCGCTACGCATTTTGTCGCTGAGAGCCTTAGCAGCTGCTAGCGCTTCCCGAGTGAGACAAAACTTGATAGCTTCAGCCAAATTCTCCGCGGTCAAAAGCTTCTGGGGTATCGGTCGAGGCCCGGCGCCAGCACTAGCGACCATAGCACCCCAGAAAGGTTGACTAGATGACAGAGTTAGTGATATGAGTCATCTGCCATCTCCCGAATTACTTGCGTACTCTCCGAAGAATGGGACAACCGTGGTAGGTCTCCCGTTAAGAAGTCCGCAAGCCGTCGTCCCTGCACCTCCGTGATGTACGACAGCAGCTACATGCTGGAACAGCCATTCATGGGGACACTCCCCAATAAATAGTACGTTCTTGTCGTCGTTTCCCTCGACGCCTCCTAGATTACTCCATCCACGGGAGATTATTGCGCGAACTCCCGCCCTCTTTATGGCCTGTAATAAAGTGGCCGTCAATTTTATGGGTTCGTCAATGACGATGCTACCGAATCCAATATATATCGGTGGAGGACCGGATTGTAAGAAGCTTTCGATTTCTGGAGGAGGTTTGTATAGCGGCGGATCACGGAAAAAGAAACCGCACACGCCTAGAAAGGTAAGCACGTTGAGCATGGGCGAGAATAAAGCCGTCTACTTACCTATATGAGATGGCCAGTCTGGAGGTTTCGGTATAAGCGAAGGAGACCAGCAATATGTGAAGGGTATCTGGAGGGTCTCTGCTAACATAGGACCTTCTGTACTTGGTACAGGTTCCAAGTCTAGAGTCTCTCTCCAAGCGTTCACTACATCCCCTAACCTAGAAACGAGTAAGTCTCAACAACAGCTTTAGATCATTGCTATAGGGGTACAAACCCTTGCCATGTCAACCATTCCACTGCTAGATATGATACGCGATTGGCATGCCCAACGGGTATGTTAGAATTTATGAGATTCAAGTTAATTAGGGGATGGGGAAAGGCCTTTGTGCTTGTCCAAGGCATAGTGAACATCAGATGCAGCGGAACCCCGAGCGCTTGAGCACAGTGAATATGACCGAAGCTTGGAGGATTCGCGATGATCGCCTCTGCAACGAAAGGGCGCATGGTGACCGGATCTGGTTTAACACATGAGTCCCAGCAGCCCATCAGCATCTCGGAAACCATCTTCCTCTTCTTCTGGATGTCACCAGCCCGCAAGCTCTTCATACTTGGGAACAATCCTGGGTTTTTAACCATATAGGCCATTAGTTCAGCTGGGTCACCGCCAATTGGATAGAACTCTAAGCTAGAGTCCCGAACAAAATCGGCAAATGTATTGTGTGTGGCCAAGCGAACTCGATGACCATGCCGAAGGAGCTCCGTACCTAGTGCAACGAAAGGTTGAACGTCACCGCGGCTTCCGACAACTTGAATGACTATATTTAGCTTGAGATTGAATTGCCCAAGGTTACCCTCCTCATATGGTGGCGGCTTGTCAAATGGTTGTTTAATCGGGAGGTGGTCAACCACCTTGGACAGAGTCTTGAACAACCTGGATTGTGTATTAAGCTCAATGCGGCCATCATCTATTAGGACGATGTGAGTCAAGCCGTGATATCGAAGAAAATGCCTTCCAAGGTGGTACATTACCTCCTAGTGTCGACGTGTTGGCTTGCATTCCGGCAGGAGCTAAGTCCGCCGTTTCGATTGACGAGTACGCCGGCGGTGGTGAGCTGCCGTCGAAATCTTCATGTTGGTCCATGGTTCTACTCTGAGATAAGGCCTAAGAAGAAGAAACTGAGGGCGAATAAAATAGGAAGTTGAATTTAAGTATACGGTAAGTAGAGGTAAACGAAGACGGCTAATCAATAAAGAAGCCCGTGATAAAATATATGGATGACTATCCACCGTATCAAGTCACTGTGGACATAGTCCTCGCCCCTTGTTGCAAGTGTTCTGCTAGGTACCCACCTATGGCAGGTACCTGAATATAAATTCAAGGCGTTTTAGCTGGGTAAGCCCTTGGAATGGTGGGAACGTACCTAGAGCAGTAAGGGTGCAGAGGAAAATATATCGCATTGAGGCGAAGTTTAATCTCCTTTCAGAATGAAGCCTGTTATTCGACGTTTTCCTACTTTACGACATTCAGTGTGGAACCCTACAGTGGTGGATATATCATGAAGTAGATTATTTGACTTCGAAGAGGTCGCATGTTACTGGCATAATTCCGCATCTCTCCCGAGTGTAATACGACAATACGAAAATGCGACAATTCATCCGAGGCCTCGCATTCATCGATTTGCGATACGAAGGAACATGGTCAAAGTACGAGAATGTGCGAAATACGAGAAACACAGATCCATTTACCACTGATTGTCCACATGTGGAACTTGCAGCCAAGATAAGCTCTTGCAATGTAATCCAGTGATCAAGCAGTTTAACGTAGAGCACGGCTTACAGCATAAAGCATCAGACGTTAGAAACAAGGCTTATTGTAGGGTCCCCACGTTCCACTCCCATTCCTGCCTAGTAGATAGAGAGATACGATCAGTTTGGCGAAGTGCATGCCTGTTAGCTGGAATGATCCGCATGGTGGATATTCAAAAGACATATCTTAGTGCTCAAATTCCATGCTTTTTAGGGCGAGGACTTATCTTTGGTCCAGATAATTACTATATCCGAATCATGTGCCAAATAGGTACAGAGACACTAACATGTCTGACTAGAATCGGGATTTAGAATGATATACCTTTACTACCAGTACTAGGTGGAAGGGCAAGTACGAATACGCGTATTGACACACTCTCAGGGGCCGAGAATCTAGGCAGGTCACAGAGCCTCAAGATGGCTAAGAGGTATGCATTGAAAATACTAGTACGTGTGCCGGAGGCTGAGCGGATATACCTTCCCAGTAAGCGACAAGGTAGTTAGAATCTTTGAAAGCCATTGTGAACCTCTTTAAGAGATGCCTCCCTCGCCAAATATCACCAAATATCCAACTCGAATCTAGTAATTATTCATCCTAAGATCTCACCTTCAAATCACGGCAACCAGTCTGTAAACATGGCCGGTGACGTTCCTACTTTCGTATTTTATCAGTATAAGCCATCCATGGCAGCCGCTATCATATTTATTATCTGCTTTGCTATCTCAGCCTCGATCCATATTAAGGTTCTGATTCAAAAGAGAACTTGGTATTTCATTCCATTTCTCATTGGATGCCTCTGTGAGAAGCCTTATCTAATTCGATGTTTCCAAAATTCGAGTATTTCGCTAACTTTCACCCACGCAGTTGAGGCCGTTGGCTATGTAGGGCGGGCAAAGTCATCTTACGAATATCCAGGCTTCACTAAAAATCCATATATTATCCAATCCGTCCTTCTTCTTCTCGGTCCTACTCTTTATGCCGCCTCCATATACATGATTCTCGGCCGCCTCGTTGTTCTCCTCGAAGCCGAGTCTTATTCAATGATTAGGCCCCGATGGCTAACGAAGGTTTTTGTTCTTGGCGACGTTCTATCATTTTTTGCTCAAGGTGGAGGTAAATAATAAAACTTCTACGTTAGACCCGAGGCTGTGCGGCAAATTTACTTACGTTTATCTTGTCTAGGGGGTGGCTTGCTTACACAAGCAAAGTCCAAAGACGACGTCAAACGAGGCGAAAATATCATCGTTGGCGGCCTTGGCATACAGATACTTTTTTTCGGATTCTTTATGGTCGTGACGTTCGCATTCCATCGACGCATTTCGAGGCATCCTACGAGGAATGCTCTAGCGCTCACCACTCCTTGGAGAAAGCTTCTTATTGTCTTCTACATTTCTAGCACTCTTATCATGGTTCGTTCTGTATATCGCGTGGCAGAATATGTATTAGGTTCAGATGGAGAATTACAGTCAAAGGAAGTCTACCTATACTGCTTGGACGCCCTTCCAATGCTGATCGTAGCACTTGCCTACAACTGGTTCCATCCCAGTCGGGTTGTCAATCGAGACACTTTTCAACGGATGTCTGCCACAAGCTTAGAAGTTTTAGGTTGAAACATCTCAGAGTTTAGACCTAGGAGTGGAATTTATGCAACCGAAGAGTCTTTATTAATACGCGCAAACATTACAGAGGAGGAATAAAATGCAAGCGGGGGATATGATCGGCGATGGATCTATAGTGATGAGATGTAATACAAGGAACACGACGGGTAGTGGCGGCAGCAAGATTCAGGAATAATATATAGGTATTTAAAGGGGAGGAAGAATGAAGATACACTCTCTCAGTTTTTGATTCCTCTAAATATAATGAGACTGACGATTGGTGATCTCTTAAGCTTGCATCTAAAACTCATCTGCTTCGTATGACCATTCTGTAAAGGCAATGAGCTCCCGTGACATGTTCGCCATGACCAATTCGTAGGGCGTGATACCTAGAACTCTTGAGATACTACACGCATTTTGCCGCATGTAATTGGGCTCTTCTTCGTTCGTCATGCGTCTGTAGGGTTTCGTGGATGTCCAGTCGTCCGACTGTCACCTACATAATACCTACGAACCGTTCAACTTCGCACCTAAGATAAGAATGGAGGATATTATCATATATTTACATAGTTTAGTAAACCGGATACTTGAAAGAGTCAAACGTATAGATCCATGATTGCGTCGACGCCGAGTCACGCACACAGTCTAGGGAAGTGCCGTTTTGGGACCACAGTGGACGAAGAGGCCACTTACACAGGGTATCAATGTCGCCTGCGTTCTCGAGTGTATCTGGGGCAACCCCCTTTTCGGCCCATTTGATAACTGTCTGTAGTGTGGTTGCGGGCCAGCCACCAGCCGGTTGATTCCTATTACTTCCACAGTGAGATCCGCCAGGGACGATATACAGACGGTAAAATTCGTCCATGGCAGCAGTGCTTTCATCGTAGCTGAAATCACCGTACATGGTGTTCCGGACAGATTCATAATAGTGGACTGAAGACCCAGCAGGGATTGAGGAGTCCGCCTCTCCATGAATGTGGATAACCTTGCCCCCGGAAGATTTGAATGGGCCAAGGTCCGGCCACGTGGTCTGTAGTGAGTCGTAGTATCTTTGCATACCAAGCGCCATCCAGTCTCGGAGAGTATCTGCGGTAACATTCTCAAAACTATCGAGAGTGTCCTTGTCTTCAAGATCTAAGTAGCGAGCCACCCATTGCGGACCAAGCCCGGAGAGGCTGGGCTCCCATGTGCCCATATTCTCATTGTACTGAGGAGTAGCATCGGCAAAGGACGAACCAGGTTGGGGGTTGAGATAGATACGCTTCCCATTAGAATCTATTAAACCCTTCGTAAATGCTGAAGCAACCGCAACACCCTCAGCAGTGATGGTACCGTTCTGCTCCGGTGTCGGTTCTGCACCCGGGAATTGGCGACGCCGTAAAGACGGTGGACCACCAGGAAACCCACCACTGGACGCGGGACAGTAGTAAGGTTGACCTATTGTTGTCTTATAATCAAAGGTGAGCTTGCAGAGGTCAGACCTTGCAACTACTCCATCGGCCTTTCCATCCAGGCCATCGCAGGCGGCGATTGTCAAGTTAACAATTTTTTCCAGCTCACAAGGAGGAGGATAGTAACCGACCGCCTCCTCGATCACTCCCCCAGAGAGATGGTTCGTCTGTAACTGGCTGAATCGGAATGCAGGGGCACCGGTGACAAGACCATCAAACTGGCCGGCGAACCGTTGAATTTGGCTCCATCCCTCACGGCCTCCTTCGGAGCAGCCTTGATAGTATGAGTAAATCTTATCGCTACTTGAGACGTTAAAGAAGTTCCTTGCGAATTGCTTTCCGAGAATAGCAAGCTCGTGGTGAGCCTGGTATCCGAACATGTATGTCGCGTGCCAGTTAACGTTTCCCTTTGCCAAAAGGAATACGACGTCGTACTGTGTATTAAAATTGCCGAACCCGCCGTCCGTGATACCGGATACAGCGCCAACGATGATACCAACAGGACTTGACGAGCCTCCAGAATTAATCGCGAGCCCTCCTCCTCCAGTCGAGACGTAGCGATTCGCAAACTGGTCTGGAGGAGGTACAAGATATGACACATGGACGAGATCGTTGGCGAGTCCATCATGCGAATAAGCAAACGTGACGTTGCAGTAATCGATCACTGCATTCACAAACCATTGAGAGGTGACGGACCTGTTGGTAGTGAGAGCGGCTGAAACAGACGATGAGTCGATGGTGATGCCGAGTCCAAGATCCTGGATCGGCAGGACGCTGGCAGCATAATTGACTGTGCAGTAATCTGCCAGGGAGGCAGCTCGCACAGTAACTATCGCGGCGCCTAACACCAGGATTGTGCACGGGGAAACCATCACGTCGAATCTGGACAGACAGGCTATATGATGATCCAGAGACTCAAGCCTTCAAGGATGAATGAAAATCAGGATAAAGAAGCCATGGGAGACATGCCTACCTCTTAATATAAGCGTGTATCTTACTATAATTTTGACGATACCCTGGACTGCAACTCCGCGACGCTCCATCAAGAAGGCAAACCTGTTGGATAATTCAACATATTCGCCCTCGATATACCTAACCAATTTGGATACTCCGATTGATTGATCATACGTCAATTAGAATGAGGGGGGAAACCCTATACAATAATTCCATATCCAGGTCCTAGACCGACTCAAGTAGAAGATACATTCCTAAAACGCTCTTCGTTATGCCTCAGTGCAGAAATGATTAAGACACGGAAATATCATACCTACTATGTGCAACAGAAAACATGGTTAAATTCTCGAGTCTTTCACCTGAATAGAAATATTCAAATATTCCGCTTAATAATGGGCCGCGCGTCCCCTCCGGGATTGTTTATCTCTAGGATCCAAGTTAAACGCAGTGGGACATCGAGGGTAGCAGTCGGCGGGACCTACCAGGGCTGGTCCTACGGTATTGAGATGTGTGCGATTCGGTTCTAACCGGATGATAAAGTGCTTAATCTTAGCTCTCTACTTTAAGTGCTTATCCTTTCGTCATTGACAACCACAGGAGGTGCGCCTATATAATGTTGCGATGCGTAAGAAAAGCCAGCAATGACGTCCGGGCGGTTTTAATCTGATCTTGCCCTGGATCGATCTAATCTGTCTGCAGTGCTGGTGCGGGATCCATCCCCCAATCATTATCACACGCACACACACATGCTCTTCGTCTTTATGTCGGGTTAATACGACCTTCTAGAAGTTTACTTTTGCGTCGTCCCGTACGCAAATCCTCCTTCCTAAGGCAGCCCGTAATTATATTAGAGCCAGTTACGTCCTTGCCAAGGCATTGCACTCAGGAGTGATCACAAAGAGAAGGTATCTTATCTTGAAGATGAGGGGCAGGAGGGGGTACATCAAGCCATGGAGTACCCCGCTCTGGCTTACCCTACCATCCCATTACCCCAAAGGCACATGGAACTAGCAGAATTATTCCGCATCCAATGAAATCTCCAATCAACAGACAAAGAAAATAAAAGAAAATACCAAGACAACTTCATTGTAATTAAGTGCCAGTGTATTGTGTAAGTGGTATCATACCTAATATTATCCATTCTTTTCTTTGCGAAGTCCCTTGAGCAAATATTATTTCGAGATCGCCAATCCGGCATACGAATCGAGGTCTGAGACTATTATGTTCGTTCGACAGAAATATTAGTTCTATACATCGAGCAACTTCGGGCTCGTCCAAGGCTAACAAGCAGAGCTTCCACGATGCATTGCCACAAACTGGACAAGTTTCGAATTCGCACTATCGCACGTCTGATGGCTATACATATTCAATTTATTACATCTCTGTCAACGACAAGTGGCCGGTTTTCAATGCGATGTTTAGAGAGCCTAAAATTTTAGACGAGACTAAGTACTAGCCATATGGGGGTGACTCTGGATAGACCTTCATTCCCGTACGTTCAATCGAGTTAACAAGACTGACCACAGGGAATTCCACTGTATAATTTATCAACCCCATTTTCTATGCTTGACTCGACACAATCAATAATGTCACGACTGGTAAAAATTCGGTGTGCGACATCCAAAGATTTGCGCAGCGAAATGTTCGGACCCTACAAGTGGATTGGAAACCTTTAGGGGGCAGGTAGGAACTCTGGCGATTACCCTAACCCATACCCCGCTATAATTTCAATGTATAAGCAATCTAAGACGATTCCATTCCAACTTTAATCTGAGGTGGGAAACAGTACCGGAAAAAATAAGTCCTCTAATTTGGGAACAAAACGAACCCAAGAGCGGCATGTTAATACTTACGCTTCGATTAAATCCAGGTAGTGGCTATACCCCCACGGTAAAGCTTAGGGCCGACAAATAGAATACGATTAGCTAAGCGGATGTCATTACTAGTCTAGAGCAAAGAAATCAGAGCATTATCATCAAGTGCCCGTCCCAAAAGTCCCGTGCTTTCAAGCTTTCAGTATACTATCGAGAGGTACATTCCAATACCAACCAGCTAGAGCCATTGCACTGACGCTCATGGTGAAGGCCATCAGGAAATTAACATCGTTGTTATCGAGCAGATCCAATCCGCTCTCGGCCACCCGTGTAGGTTTGTGATCGCCAAAATGGGCGCTACGATGTTTATCCTTCGGGTCATAGGGGTCCTTGTTAGAGGAATCGTCCTCGTTGACCTGAGAGGGATTCGGTTGCTTCTCGACAGCATTACTTCCTTCCCCGTGGAGTACTTTAGCTTTAGGGCCAGTAATAGCCTTCTCTTCAAACTGCTCGGGTGCGTGAGAGTCGGCGTCTATGGAGGAAGTCAAGACACGAACACCGCCATCGCCTTCGACAATCTTTCCGGAACGGACATCCCGTACGCTTCTCTGGAACCAGCCCCCTAAGAAACTGTCCAATAGACTGCCCAGTGCCCCCCAAATACTCAATCCCCAAGCAAATATAGCTTTTTGACCAAGTGTCCAGCTTTCGCCGCCTCCTAATTTACCCTTCGTGTCCTCGCCGCAGAATGGAAGGAACATCAGAGCAGCAGCCACGATGATCATAGATCCGAGGAGACCGGCAATCAATCCCCATAATGTAACACCACCGTTCGTGCCTCGCGGAACCTTTCGCAAGGAGAGAGAGGTAATCAACCGCGGGGTGCTGCTTGACAAGATACCTAGCTCGGAGGAGAATGTATCGGCGCAAACGGCAGCATAATTAGCGATGATTCCGACAACAAGGAGATCGCCACCCCATTTGTAACAGAACGAGCCTTCAGGAATCTCCCCATGGGTAACGATCGCATCGCGTCTCGCGCGTAGCTGATAAGCGTGCAGCAGGGTAAATATAGAGGCCATTAGCGAGTTGGCAAGCACTTGGACATGCGTTCTTGGGCCCTCGCCGCCGGTGGTGCCTTGAGAGCTTAACGTGAGTTTCGCCTTGACATCCGCCTTAATCTTGGTGACGCGAGTCCCAGCTAGGAAAAATACGCAGAGCAGCACGAAAGGTAGGTTCCAAGGATGAATAGCATGCGCAGCAGCGGTCAGGGCGGCAGCAAAGATGCCAAGCGGCGTCAGCGACTTATGAGAGTAAGCCCGATACACGAGCGCGAAGGTCGCTGGAACAGCGATGATTGCTTTCATCGCGAAACTATCGACCCGGGGGTCCCTTTATGCCTTGTAAGGAAGATATTGGGCCACTGATTTCATCTAGGTACCTAGGTAGATACAGGATCCAAGGTGCTGTGGCATTTGATGAAAGAGTTGCTGAGGCCCAGGAACGCGAACCGTCCATGTGGAGAATTAAATCGGAGCTTACAGTTTAGGGCTGATGCTATCTAAAGCTTTATCTCTATCGATAAGATAAGAGAACCGTACCTGTCAGCTGTGAAAAATAGCACGAGATAAAAACATGACGTCAGAGAGGTATGTATTGAACTTATCAGTAAATGAATCCCAGGTCAACCATGTTGAGAATCGTGCATATAAGGTGGTCATATTTGTCTTATTGTTTAGTTGGGTTCATCCGAAATAGCTTTAATTCATGGGTTTATGCTACAGACTGAAGCTGCCCGTTGAAGTCCGAGTAATGTATACAATTCTCCTCCCTATCGTCCGCGGATGTTTTCTGTTGGAATCACAAGGATACCAGAAGACCCTCGGCGCATATCCTAAGCAGACAGGTGAAATTAATATAAATTTTACATTTATGTAAATCAACAAGGATATCAATCGGCGAGCACGAAACGCTTCTTTCCTTGGCTAAAATATCCCTAAATAATAACTTCAATCTCCGTCCGTTCGGGAAGGTGTTTGGAATACAGCGGCTCGGTATCCACTTGCAATACCGCAAGGGATTGCAGGCATTGGGCTCCCTCAACCTGCTTGTTTAGCAACGATGCTGTGCGATTATTGGTTAGGACACGAAGTTCAGCAAAAAGTGCAACACGAGCAAGCATTCATGTACTATGCTAACCGCTACAAATTCGTTCGTATATATAAAGTATATATATGCTGACCATCTTGTTCAAAGATTGAAATACGCAAGCCATAGTTCTGATTCAAGTTCACTCTTTCTGATCATACTAGACGAATTTCAGAACAACAGAAGCAATGATGATGAATATCGTTTCGAAGCACGCGGCTCTATCCGGCCTAGTAACGTTTCTCTACCTCTCAGTAGCGTTGCCCCTATCCGCCGCAGCCACCCTAAATCGCCGTGATGCAGCAGTTTCAGCAAACGACTGGGATCCCATACTCAAAGGAGATAAGAGTGCAAAGTGTGCTGATCTCGCCGTAATCTTCGCTCGGGGAACCTTTGATCAAGGGTAAGATAAGAAAATAGGAAAAGAAACCATCACCGTACTGATGAGATCGGGCTAGAAACCTGGGGCCTTGGGTCGGCGGCCCATTTTACGAAGCATTACTTGCCAGCAGCAAGTCATCAAATATTGCAATAGCCGTTCAAGGTGTCAGTACTAGTGATTACCCGGCCGACCTAGCCGGCTATATCGAGGAAGGCGGATCAAATAGCTGTGCAAAGAGTTTAGGGGCTACGGTGCAGAAGTATATCTCCCATTGTCCAGACTCTAAAATAGCCATCTGGGGCTGGAGGTAAGTCGAACGCACCCGATACTTTCAATATATTGGCCTCCTAGCGCTCAGCATGATTCCAATTCCGTAATAGTCAAGGCGCGCTATGTGCGCACAAATCTCTGAACCAAGTTGGCAATGCCGCTGGGAACGTGATCGCGTTAGGGGTATTCGGAGATCCGATTAGAGTATGGCAGGACGATACCAACTACCCAAAGATACCGGGAAATACCAAGCTATTGTCGTACTGTGAGAAAACGGCACCAGATCCACTATGCGCTGATGTCAAGGAGATGATCCCGACAAGCGCCACTGCCTTCATCAACAGTCTGGTTGATACATGGAACAAGGTACAAGTAACGCACATGAACGCTGCCCAGAAAGAAGCGCTTAAGAGTCTCCTCGTCGAACTTCCGAAGCAAGCAACAAAAGAAATCACACAGCTTGGGAAAGATTTTGTTTCGGGTCATTTATCGCGCTGGATGTTGACGCCAGAGCATTTTTGGTACGGGATTGATGGGACGGTCAAGACGGCCTCAGATGACCTTGTTCAATTATATAAGGGCCAACATTAGCCTCAATTCATATTCAGTGTTATAGGAGACGTTTGGATGTACATATTAAGTAATTATATTACATCCAATTACTAATATGAGTAGGTAGTCTTTCTATCTTTTCAAGGCTGTATCTGATGTATTTGATAGTGCATCCTTCAGGCGTGCGGGGTTCATCTTATTCGCGACATCAAAAATGCTCATGTATGGATGTAAGCTGCGCCTTTCCAAGAAGCAGAAATAAGAGGGGTTGGAGTTGATAGGGTAGACGGTATCGGTCTTACTATTGTACTATCTGCAGCTGCATAGATAATATTTCGTGTCTTATTAGCTAGAGAGAAGAAGACCTTTCATGATTTGCATTGAGGTCAGACCCTACTCTACTTAAGCATTCAGCCTCCCATCGCATTACTTCAAGGATGAACTCCAATCCACGCTGTGGGACTGATAAAATGACCCCTGAGAGGAGTCCAATGCACGTCTTGATTGCTGGTGGCGGCATCGTCGGCCTAACGATCGCCCAAGGTTGTCGCGAAAATAACATCCCTTATACGGTATTCGAGAGGGACACTGAAGGTCAGAAGCCTCCATACGCACAGCCAAGCCTTCTGGTCTCATCTTTGAGTAGAAACTCGTAGGCACGGGTGGTCGCTCACGTTACACTGGTGTCTGAACGCCCTAAAGAGAACGATCGGGCCAGAAGCCGCGGCAAAATTGCCCGACGTAAGTAGAGGAGTCATGATGTATATCATATCTAACGAGAGGTAGGCCGTAGTCGATAAGTCGTTAGAGACAGATGCTGGCAATTTCCTATTCCTGAACTGCGAGACAGCGTTAGTGAGCTTATCAAAATCTAAGCCGCGGGCTTGCGCTGACTACTGTATCTCATTTTCCGAAGCGGGGTTCGTTATAAAATTCCTCCTTCAAAGAACCGCCTTCGACTTCACCGACAAAAACTTAGAGAGATTCTTGAAGACGGGATCAACATTCAAGAAGGCAAGAAGCTTATCTCCGTGGAAGTGATCGATGCAGGCGTAAGGGCCCACCTTGAAGACGGCACCTTTGTAGATGGGACAATATTGGTCGGGGCCGACGGAAACCACAGCAATGTTCGCAGATATCTGCTACCTGACGACTACGCTCTAAATCCTCTACCGGTCAACCTTGTTGGCGTTGTACGCCACTTTAGCCCAGAGCAAGCAGTTCCGGTTCGGGCACTTGACCCTTTGCTATTTCAAGGCCTGCATCCAGGAACTGGGAACTTTCTTTGGTATAGCATGCACGTAAGTCCAGGGGAACCGCGAACTTAATTTTCGATAATTCTAATCGTAGGTTAGGACTCTTTTGAAGAGCCGGACGGGAAATATTCCTACGATGCACAGGTTATCATTTCTTGGATAGTGAAAGACATACTCTATGATGATATCCCAGATACTAACAGGAAACGCATTGAGACGATGAAGCGGCGTGCAAGTTCCTTCGCCGAGCCCCTCCGGAGTATCGTGATGGATATTCCAGACGATCTGAATTTCACAACGGCCATCAAGCTAGCCGATTATCCAACTCGAAGATGGGATAACCGAGACGGACGCGTGACGCTGGCTGGAGATAGCGCCCACGCTATGACCATGTATCGCGGCGAAGGGGCGAATCACGGCATCCTCGATGCGGCGTTACTAGTAGATCAGTTGAAGAAAATCCGTGGAGGGGAGCTTGATCAGAAGACAGCCATTGACATGTACGAAGACGAGATGATACCAAGAACCATTGACGCCGTTCTGAAGAGTCGACAAGCTGCCTTAGCTGCACATGACTGGGATGCTATTACAGAAGACTCCCCGATTGTTGGCGCAAGACTTCCCCCTTCCACGGCATAGGCTATATGAATTAAGAAATGGCCTAGTTTTGAGTTTACGAACTTGGTAACATAAATGTCAAGGGCAGACCTATCACAGCAAAATGGGATAGTCATTTGCAAGATTTAAGCAGGCGCCGACAGCCAATCAAGGCTAAATTGGTGGATTATCGGTCGCATCAAAACTGTTTCTTCCGACGGGATAGGCCGGAAGTCGTCGCCAAGGACATCGGATTTAGTCGGAAGGATTAATTGCCCATATTTACGTGTGCTACGAGGTCATGGTAGCGTCTGTGCCTCAACTTAGAGCGGTTGGACCCCATCCAGATATTACGGGACGATGCTTGAAACCTGTCGAGTTAAAAGCTATGATTTCCTAACTCCCTTAGGTAGATTTTCGTACCCATGCCCTTGATCCACACCCGATTCCGACTCGACTCTGGTCGATGTTTCATTGGCTCTATGTTTTAGGAAACCCCAGACGGGAGTAAGGATACTGAAATTGTTAAGTAGTATGATATTTGGGCATAGAAAGCTACCGCTTCGGAGTCTAATCGAATAACCCGATCCATGGATACCGCCCGTGATCTGCTAGTTATTATGGTTGCTAATGGGGTAGGTTAGTTTGTTAGTGTCCTAACGCCGAGCCAACTAGATCTCCCTATTCACAGATCCCCAACGCGTTAATTCTCTAACTCCTCAAAACCTCACGGCCACTACGGATGAATAACAGACCCGAGATTGTTATTGTTCGGTCATAGAGGTCCCCGAATACGGTAATCGCACTCAAATGAGTGGGAAGACTTAACATATATGAGAGACTTAATGGTATATGAAGTCTTCTAGGCTCAATGTAAATCGAGGACGTAGAATCCATTCATCGAAAACTGTAATAATATCAACGTACAGGACGAAAGTACTCGAAACTCTGCACTTTCAAAAGTATAGACTTTTGATTATTGTCATACATCACCTCAAACCCTTGTGCCGCCTAAGGTCGAAATATGACGGCAGATTTGACCGTCCCTATTCCTGAGCCTCCGCAGCTCCCATTCATTGGAAACATCGCTGATATAGATGCGGAAGACTCTGTCGCATCGTTTAATAGCCTCGCAGAGAAGTACGGAGAGATATTTCGACTACGTTTTCCTGGATCTCGTCTGGTATTCGTAACCACACGTGCCTTGGTAGATGAGATTTGTGACGAAAAACGATTCAAAAAGGTTCCTAACAATGTCCTGAAAGAAATCAGAGAAGGCCTCCATGATGGGCTGTTTACTGCAAAGCTCGAGGAGCCCAACTGGGGCATCGCTCATCGTGTCTTGATGCCGGCTTTTGGTCCAATGGGCATTCGCAACATGTTCGACGAGATGAAAGATATTGGCTCACAACTAGCTTTGAAATGGGCGAGACAAGGGCCACAAAAGAGAATCAATGCTCCTGAAGACTTTACTCGACTTACATTGGATGCCATTGCTCTTTGTTCCATGGGTTTCCGATTCAACAGCTTCTACTCGGACAAGATGCACCCCTTCGTCAATTCCATGGTCGAATTCCTCCTCGAGTGCGGACGGAGGTCTCAGCGGCCACCTTTGCCATCAATTTTGTATCGAAATAGGGACAAGGCATTTCAACACCATATCAGCGTTCTTCGCGAGACTGCGGAGACTGTCCTGAAGGAGCGCATTGCGGACCCTACGAATGAACGAAAAGATCTCCTTACAGCCATGTTGAAGGGGCGAGATTCATTAACTGGGCAAAAGATGAGTGATGAATCAATCATCGACAATTTGATCACATTCTTAGTTGCGGGACATGAAACTACTTCTGGAACACTTTCATACGCCATGGTGAGCTTATTTTGGGTCGTTGATTTGCTACCAGCTGAGCCATCCAACCTCTTGCTGACGGTACATCGTCGTAGTATCGATTATTGAAAAACCCTGAAGCCTATCGAAAGGTACAACAGGAAGTCGACGAAGTAATCGGCAAAGGTCCTATAACAGTCCAGCACATGCAAAGGCTCCCATATATCTCAGCGGTTCGTTGTACTACCCCAAGCCGTAAAGCACATCTATTTCGCAAAACGTGAAGCTGACCAGGACAGGTCCTCCGCGAGACACTGCGCTTAGACTCACCAATTCCTATCTTTGGCGTCTGCGCCATGGAAGACACCTTACTCGGAGGAAAATATGCAGTGGAGAAGGGAGAGTTTGTCAATGCTCTTCTGACTAAATCGCACCTGGACCCTACAGTTTTTGAAGACCCCTTGGCATTCAAACCGGAAAGAATGCTTGATGAAAATTTCGACAAACTGCCGAAAAACTCGTGGAAGCCCTTTGGCAATGGTGTTAGAGCGGTAAGTGATCGTCCGAATTAGAAATGTCTCTTGGCGGCGTCTATCATAACTTATGCATATTGTGCTTAATGTTGAGATTGTTCACTTGTTCCAGTGCTGGAATCATGCCATATTCGTTATTAGCTAATGAGACTCATAGTGTATCGGCCGGCCGTTCGCCTGGCAAGAAGCTGTACTTGTCTTGGCCATGCTCTTCCAGAATTTCAACTTTGTTCTAGCTGATGCGGACTATACACTAAAGCACGTCCAGACGCTAACCATTAAGCCCGGCAACTTCTTCATAAGAGCCATACTCCGTGACGGCTTAGATCCTGTTAAACTCGAGAAGCGACTTGCTGGGTCCGAAACGATTTCGGAAAAGCGAAAGACTCCTATTAATGGCACTTCGTTTAAACATGGCGCCCTAGATCAACAGATGACTATCTTGTATGGTTCAAACAGCGGCACTTGTGAATCTATGGCGCACCGCCTAGCATTGGATGCCGCATCGCACGGATACGATGTTTCTACTCTCGACTGTATGGATGCCGCCGTGGAGAAGGTCCCTAACGACCATCCTGTCATTATTGTCACCTCAAGTTATGAAGGGCAGCCTCCAGACAATGCGGCCCACTTTGTTTCTTGGATCAATAACATTGAAGATGGACCGGCTCTCCGCGATTTGTCTTACGCGGTCTTCGGTTGCGGAAGCCATGATTGGTCTCAGACATTCCATCGAGTTCCGAAACTTGTGGATACGAGACTGGAAGAACTTGGGGCGAAAAGGATTGCAGATCTGGGCCTTGCGGATGCCGCTGGGGAGGACATGTTTGTGTCGTTCGAAGCATGGGAAGACAACGTAAGTTCACTGCCCACGTATATAGAAATGGACTTTTCGATTCATTTTAAGAAGTTATGACTATTACGGGTATTGTCCTATTTAATTACCACATACTGACCGGATTTAGGTACTCTGGCCAGCCTTAGATATGTTGCGAACTGGAAAAGGGGCAGGATTAGCGGAGGAAACACGGCTAGCCCCTTTAAAAGTACACGTATCGAATACACGTTCATCGATATTGAAGCACAACGTGGAAGAAAGCAAAGTCATCGCGAGCAGGCTGCTCACTGCGGAGGGAGAGCCTGTAAAGAAGCATCTTGACATTCGGCTACCCCCGAGCACCGTTTATAGGCCTGGGGACTACTTAACAGTCCTTCCTATTAACCCAAAAGACACTGTTCAACGGGCGATGCGTCAATTTGGATTATCGGTAATCTCACCCTTTCTGCAGCTACTTTATTCATTTGCCCCTTTCCTTTCTATCTCACCATCTCATAATATCATCTAGCTCCTTTTGTAGCATGTTGGACCTCGATTTAGCCTCAAAAATTCATATGCTAACATCATGGGCTCCAGTGGGATGCAAGTATTAGGATTGAGGGAGGCGGCTTAAGATTACCTACCGACGAGCTAGTGCCTGTTCACAGTGTACTAAGCGGTTTTGTCGAACTCGCGCAACCGGCTACGAAGAGAAACATCCTTGCTTTAGCTGACGCAGCTGAAAGCGATAGTGATAGGAAAGCGCTGAAGAACTTGGCTAGCAGTGATTACGGCGCTGAGATTCTTGCAAAGCGAGTGTCGGTTCTAGACTTGCTGGAGACGTACCCTTCCATCAACGTGCCTCTCGGGCTATTTCTCGCGATGCTACCGCCGATGCGTACTCGTCAATAGTAAGTCCAAGACGCGTCATGTTGGGCGAAGGATATCGAAAATAACAGCTGGTTTTAGTTCGATCTCATCATCCCCTCTAGAAGACCCGTCGATAGTTTCCATTACTTTCTCATTGGTCTCGGGGCGCGCGAAATCTGGCCACGGCGATTATATCGGCGTTGCAACTTCTTATCTAGAGGCCCTCGAAGCGGAAGATAGGCTTCGCGTCTCTGTGCGGCCGTCCCACGCAGCCTTCCATTTACCGCCAGATCCAGAAAAAACGCCCCTGATCCTCGTCGCTGCTGGAACCGGGATTGCCCCTTTCCGCGGGTTTATCCAAGAACGTGCGATAATGATCAGATCAGGCCGTAAACTTGCTCCAGCTGTATTGTATCACGGCTGTCGAGAACCAGCAAGAGATGACTTATATGCGGACGAGCTGAATGATTGGGAAAAAGCTGGTGCTGTCCAAGTGAAGAGAGCTTTCAGTAGGACTCCGGAGAAGTCGGGTGGCTGCAAATATGTTCAAGACATGTTGTGGGCCGACCGTCATCATTTTCTGCAATTATGGAATAGGGGTGCCCAGCTCTATATTTGCGGTTCACGAAAGGTCAATCAAGGGGTCGAAAAAGTTGCCAAGTGCATACAGCAAGAAGATGCAAAGCAGAGAGGTGAGACTCTTAGCGAAGAGGACGCGCAGAAGTGGTGGAATGGGCTGAGAAACGTCCGATACGCTACGGATGTATTTGATTAGAGTGTTGTAGTGCAGTGATTCCCTCAATACCAAGATGCACGACTTATCTCTCTCGGGGGAACCGTTGCAAGATAGGGGCTGAGGGGCTGTAGGGGTGAGGGGTGGGGGTGGGGAGTGAGGGGTTAAGGGCCGATTCGCATTCGGCTGCGGAGTTCTGCGGGGGATGATAGGTACATTGTACCTGTGTATTTGGGGTAAGGTTGCTTCATGTACATCCATACCAGACTGACATACGGTAGACGCCATCGCAAGATGGACGAGGTCTCTCCTCTTTCTTAGTTATGGATACGATTAGCTTTGTATCGATCCTTAATTGACACCTTCAAATGAAACCGTTCCATCATCCAAAATGACCCAAACTTATCTCATGTGGGTTGCCGGCAAAGAGCAGGCAGGCGAAGAGGAGTTGTGAGTGCTCTACAGTCATGTCCTTCTCAACACATGAAGCCCTAAAATGCTGACGAAGATCCATCCATGGATAGGATACCGGTGGAGGACCCCGCAACAGGAGACGTCTTCGCGCAGTGAGTCTATCCACGCATAATTGGTCACCGCGTAAATAAAGACACTCCACTGCATTGATGAATGCTCGCGGCCTAATCTTCTATCTCTTATTTCAATAGCTGTCATGCAGCATCCCCCTCGGATGTAGAACGTACTATTGCCCTTGCCCAGGCGGCCTTTAACTCAGGCGTTTGGTCCAAATCCTCGCGCCACTATCGCGCCGACGTCCTGGACAAGTGCGCGGCCCTCTTAACAAAAGCCCTGCCAAGTCTTATCTCCCTCGAAGTGCGCCAGACTGGCCGCGTAGTCCGTGAGATGAACGCCCAGGTGCCCTCGCTAGTTCGTTGGTTTAAGTATTACGCCTCCCTCTTGCGCGTCGAGGAACAGCCCGTGCTGCCGACTTCCGGGAAACTGCACAACTTTCTTCAGCGTGTGCCCCTCGGAGTCGTCGTACAGATTACACCATTCAATCACCCGTTACTCATTGCCATCAAGAAACTCGCGCCGGCGCTGGCTGCAGGGAATAGCGTTATCGTGAAGCCAAGCGAGCTAACACCGCTGTCATCGCTATCACTTGGCCGCATCCTAAAGGAAGCAGGCATACCCGATGGCGTGTTCAGTGTTCTTCCCGGATATGGTACCATTACTGGCAAGGCCCTCGTCCAGCATCCACTAGTAAGAAAGGTGGACGTTACTGGAGGAACGGCGGCGGGACGTGCGATAGGGGGTATCGTGGGTGGCAACCTGGCCAGGTATACGGCGGAGCTGGGAGGAAAGGCGCCATTAATCGTCTTCGACACGGCCGACATACAGATCGCTGTAAATGGGATTACGTTTGGAAGCTTCATTGCTAGTGGGCAGACCTGTATCGCGAGTACGAGGATCATCGTCGACAAAAAGATCCTACCTCAGCTTCTGGAGAATTTGAAAGAAAAGACGAACTCAATCGCGAGACGTATGGGCTCTCCCAATAACCCAGAGTCGATGATGGGACCGTTGATCTCAGCGAAGCCGTTAGCTAACGTCGAGACATTGGTTGCTGAAGCTCTGCAGGACGGTACGGCGAAGGCAATCACAGGAGGGAACAGAATGCAAGGCACCAGCTCCCTTGACGAGACAGACTTTTCTAAAGGATATTTCTACCAGCCCACCATTCTCGTATCAAGCAAGGAAAATAGCATTTGCTCGGCGCGCATCTGGCGCGAGGAAGCTTTCGGTCCCGTGATTGTAGTCGTGGGTTTCGATACAGAAGAAGAAGCTATTAAATTAGCCAACGACAGTGAATTCGGCCTCGGAGCCGGAATATGGACCCAGGATCTATCACAGGCTTTTCGTGTCTCAGAGCAGATCGATGCAGGTATTACCTGGGTGAACACGCACCATCGGAATGACCCAAGTAGTCCAGTGAGTAACACCAAAAAGTTATTCTCCGTTCAAGATGACTACGGAGTTATCATTCCTATGGCACTTTTAAAACTCATAAAACCCTTCCCCAGAGAAGTAATTACTGATGTTATTGTAGTGGGGCGGCGCAAAGTCCTCAAGTGGCATTGGTAGCGAGAACGGCATTGACTCGTACCACGCATATACGACAACAAAGAGCACCATCATTAACTATGCCTCAATCGAGGACTCACTAGCCACCGACGATTGGTTTAGAGAAGGTGCGGGATTTGTTAGATACAGTTGAGTACCTACTCTTCTATATTGTCTACACCCAGTAGCTACACACGGTCAGTAAAACAGCACGCATTTATGACACGTAGGACGCGTAGATCAAAGTGGAAAGATCAGAAGTCCATATGGTTTATGAACTCTACAATTTCCTGCCCTTCTTAGTGTTAGGTTTCTTTGATTGCCTCTTATAATCGGTCACTTGAGTACTCTGCTGGCTAAGAAGACTAGGGAGGACTCCCCATGATCTCGCTCTACCATCCGATATTAATATATAGAGATCAACTCGATTAAAATCTTTCACTGGATGGTCTGTTTCGCAAATGGTTTGATCCTGATCAGACTTGGCCGTCGGCGTAGTCGCCAATCCATGGGATGTATCTCGTGGTCCGGAGAAATGGTGTCGCGAAGTGGTGATTTTTTCCCATCCCATTTTAGCTTTATTACTTCCTATCGAAGCCATTAACCGAGTCAAATATAAATATATATAAGAATATCGTTTAGACTCTTAACAATGAAGGTTCTGGAAGTGATGCATCCTTTTGATCTTGCGGGAGGTATAGACAGGGCAGGGGATGGATTTACGAAGGCTACCTGGAGATAAAAATGGAACATGGAGAAGTTACCTATTCGGCTCTACGCGGACTTAATCAAGCCGAGAGAATTGGCAAATCTACTCTGCATAAGCGGCTGCAGTTTAACGAAGAAAGCCCTTAAAATTGTTCTACTATACCTTAGGTATCTAGCAGCCATCTAGTTTGGGCCAAGGTGGAATCCTCGTACAGGAACTAGCGAATCAGTTGAGAGACATTGAGATCGAGAGCGTTATTTGCTATTACACTAAATTAGCCATAGCTACCTAGATGAGATTGTTCAAACAAAGTGTTCGCACGGTGAGTAGAACGCGGGAGAGCGCTTTGACTTTAGAAGATGTGTGTGGGTATATGGAGAAGCTCTATGCTTCCGGCTCGATGGAATGTCCACAATCAGTAAACAATTACCGATATGTCTAGACCTCAAGCAGACGCCAAGAAGGCCAGTGCCACGGGGTTCAGGATCGGATTCGAAGCCGGCATATCCTTAGCGTAGTTTGGCCTGGCTGGTTTTGAATCTCGGCTCCTGCCTCCTGGATCTGGATACTAGAGGCGGAGATCTTCGTTCTTAACCTTTTACCTACCTATTAGTCATCGATCTTGATCCATTGTAGTAGTACGTACATGACCACCATCCTTAGCTGAAACCCACATATACTATGTAACATAATCGGATCAACCCCTCGAGATGACAAACCACTCTGTTTGTACGTAGGAATGACTTGGGTCTGAATAAGCCATGTATGCCTGTTCAGAAATTTTCCGATAGGCGCGGGGTCTTCAGATTTAATGGAATTGTTGTGGGGGGTGTTAAGTTGTGTTTCTGGTTTAAACGGTCGCTTTCCAAATTGATATACTTCGGTTTACATCGTATCAGACATTATAAAGGAATAAAAATGAACACCTGCCTAGCCAAGTAACTGGCTTCGCACTATTTGCCACGCGGTGCCTTAGTTTGCTGGTAATCTAGGCCGGGACTACCTTGAAGTTCATTAATAAACTATTCCCCGCGGTTCTACATGTAATAGTGGATTAGATATCGGCAGTGATGGGGTATACCTGAGCTCGGTTCGATGGTTGGCATGATCGGGGACGCATAACCTGCATAGTACCGTAGTAGGGTGCTGAACGGACGAAATTAACAACCTAGCATACTCCATCCACCTATCTGAGAAGTTATTCAGGGCTAATCCTTGCATTCTGGGGGGCAAACCTGTTATCAAAAGCGAACTAGCTAGCCGCATTGACTGATGTAGAGCAAACAGTATAAAGATACTATCGTCGAGCTAAAGATCTTGTCGTGGAATGGTTTGCATCACGGCCCTTACGTATTTCGGGTCTACAGCCGAGGGGTCCACTGAGCTGAAAATTAGGCATTGGCATATAAATGTCTCTTACCCGGTCATCATCTGCCGAAGAGCCTTTCAATATGTTTCTGGCCCTTGCACTCATCTAGGTATCCCATACTGCAGAATAATATCAGGGAGCTTCTAGCATAAAACTGCTAGTTCCTGGTACTCCTTCGACCTCAGGAAAGACCCCCCGGAACAGATAGACGGGCACTAATCCTGGTGGTCATCATGGCTCCCTCCATCGAATCAGTTGTTGGCCTCTGCCATAAGGCTACAGTTCTCGGCAACAAGATATCGATCCACATGCTCGAGTATGTAGGCACTGTTGAGAAGCATGGGCATCAGTTCGACGAATTAGCGCATGACTTCCTAGAGACATGCAGGATAATGTGGTCACTTGAGGCCGGCTTGACCGAATACTCCAGAAGCAACCAAAGATTCCCCCAGGAGATGATAATCGAACTTGAGAAGAAATTTAAAGCCGCCCACTCGGATTTCCAGGTACTCGACCACATGCTAAGCCGACTCCTGGAATACGAGAAGAAGGGTACGATGGGAAAAATCCAAAAGGGGTGGCGAAAAATGTTCGCCGACAACGATGTTGATAAAATGAGGGACAATCTATCAAAGACGCGAGAGGCGTTAAGAATGAGTTCCCTAATCTTTCAGTGGTCGCTTGGAGACGCTAAGATCGATGAGTCGGTTGGTATTGGTTACACTGGCCTTGCTGCTGCTCTTGAACGAATGTCCAGGGGAAAGAATGGGGCAGGCATCACAAAACTGAAATCTCTCAGCAACAACGCTGTAGTTACTCAGCAAGTGGACGAGATCCAACCGGTGTGGCCACTACCGCCTCAAGCCGCGATGCATAACAAAAGCTCTGTGACAGACCATTCTTCTCTCAGAACGCGCGAAGAAAGTCACCATAGTCACCACAGTCACAGTCAGGGCGTTCAGCTCCTTCCGGAAATACACCGCGAACCTTCGATATCCAACTATACTGTCGGAAGTGGGACGTCCTCTCATGGTGCTCGAGAGCGTGTAGTTTCAACGGTCGACACCATGGATCGATCTATGGCACATAGCACGGTAGCTTCGGGCGGCATCACAGAGGTGGACACTCTAGTTGATGAAATGGATTCTTTCGAACCGTATAAAGTTATTCGCTTGAAGGCGGACCCTCTTACTATGCCCAGATGGAGTCCCCGGAATACAGCCGGGGCTAACACACCCGCATTGAGAGAGGCACTTCTCTCTGCTGTGGAATCGGCAAACCACAAGTTAGTTGAGCAGCTGCTGGATAGGGGCGTCTCTCCTGACAAAGGCTCCGATGCTCATATTCTGAACCACGCAATATCGCGCCACGACGGAGAGAGTGTTCGTATCCTCTTGCTGTTCGGGGCGGATCCTAATGCACCCGACAGTCGCAATACAACACCCTTGTCTCTAGCAGTCGAGGAGTCATTCCGAGATGCTGTCACTATGCTGCTTAAGTGAGTGAGCGGAGCAACGTCATTCTTCACTTTCCACCCACAGAGCACAACGTGGCAGAAAACATAGAAAGCAAATTACTAATCGATACTATTGCTTAATTTCAGGTACGGAGCCGATCCCAACCTTTCGGCCGGACCAGATAACGAGACGCCTTTCATAATGTCTGTACTCGAGGACAAGTTTGATCTTGCACGCATAATACTCACATACGGGGGAGACATCAATCATGTCATGGCAAACGGCGACACAGCATTAATGGCAGCTATCGTGAAGAAGAGATCAAAGAAAATTATTGATATGCTCCTTGAGTACGGATCCGATGCCAATGTAAAGAATAGAGAAGGACATACACCGCTCTTTGAAGCCATCCAGTCGAACCGCATTGACATCGTCAACAGCCTCCTGGATCATGGCGCTAACCCTAATCTCCCCGGGCCGAAACATATGGTATGTACGAGAAGCATTCATTCCCTTGATAGAAGTGCTAACTAGTTCACAGTAAGTTATAATTGAACTCCGGGCCCTCGCGGAGAAGAAATCTCGATCGCCATTTACTCCTGAAAGAAAAATCGACTTCGAGAAATTACCCCTCTAGCTATGAGGACGAGAGATAAAGGCTAACGTCTCGTATATAGGCTTTGGCCAGCGGCAGGATTGCCTCGCATACTCGAACTGCTCCTCTCTCGTGGTGCCGACCCCAAAAAAGCGCCCGGAGTTATGGAACTGGCGACATCTATCAATAACATAGACTCGGTGCGCGTCTTGCTTAAAGCTGGGGTCGACCCAAATGCCAAAAAGGACGGCATCTATACGCCTCTCTGTTCATCCATCCGTGATAACCGCGCCGACATATTTGAGCTGCTGCTTGCTAACGGTGCAGGTAAGTCTTGGCCTTTTGTTAGATGTGATATTTACCTATTTAGCGCATAGTGCGTTCCTGTGTCGCTACCCCAACTATGTCGATAGCCGCAAGAGAAGTAGCCCATAGCTCACTTTTCGATCAGATCCCAATGTCCCAAGTGCCGAATATCCAACATTCAAATGCGTGACGCACTATAGAACCCAGTATCTCCCAGCACTAGTGGCTGCAGGCGCCGATCTTAACTCTCCCAAGGGTATTCTCGAAACTGCGGTCCAATGCATGAATATTGAAGCGCTCTGCTGGTTGCTGAATACCGGCAAAGTGTCGCCCAACGACAAGGCTCCCAAGACCGGTGCTACGCCGCTGACTACGGCGATTCGCGAGAACCGAGCTGACATAGTGGTAAGATCACATAATACCTGGGTCTCAATTCCTCTTGATGGATCTTCAGCCAGTTTCTGATAATCCCTGGGGGTAAATAGGTCCAACTTCTATCGTGCGGAGCTGATCCCAACGTTCGAGGGGAAAACTGGCCAGTATGCATGGCCGTACATCAGCCTCACATCCTGAAGCGTCTATTGCCAGCACTAGCGGAACCGCGGGCATTCAAGGGTGTAATGGAAATGGCTGTTGTAGCCAACCAGCTAGAGAGTGTCAAGCTACTCCTCAAGGCCGGTGTGAGCGTGGAAGATCGCAATGGAGGTGTATTCTCACCACTCACGACAGCCATCCGCGAGGATCGTAAGGAAATAGTGCATTTCTTACTGGTAAGGCATATTGGAACCTCTTAGCATGGGAACTTGGTCATTTTACTGACTTGGCTTTGCGAATCGAATAGGAGGAAGCTGGCGCTGATGTCAACGCGCCGGGCGAACATCTACCCATCGTCAAAGCACTTCGGCGACTTCATGGAGCAGATACTGAGATCGTTGAGCTGCTCTTGAAACATGGCGCAGACCCCAATAAAATTTACCGCGGTCACAACGCCTACATCCAGGCCATTGAGAACGGCGATCCCGATATACTCAAGCTCCTCATCGACAAGGCCGGGGTTGACCTAAATGCTAAGGACGATTCCGGGATGACGATAATTGAAATCGCTGAACACCGCGGCTGGGAAGAAGGCCGCCAAATGCTTCTAGCTGCAAAGGCCGCATCATAAGAAAAATGGAACTTTATAATGGTTGACCCTCATTGATTCATTTCCTTTGTGGTTTCAACATCGGGTCAGTTCCGAGACGTGTATGAATAGATGACGGTTGGTCTCCGGTCGGGCTTGATGAATCTTACTAACAGATAGTCTGATGGTCATCTTTTTCGTACGTCCATGTACGTTAGCGCTTCGATGATTTACTCTAGTACTAGCGAGACATAATACAGCTTCATGACCGGGACTGAACTTGACTGTGAGGAAAATACGGTACACTCTAATGAAAACGTCGGAGCTCGGGGATAATATCAATTTACACACTCCGCGGACATAAGACGGACGCATCGGACATTAGGTATTACGAAAAGCCGAAAGCGCCGAGATTAATCGGGGTCAGTACCGTTAAATACCATTAAATATGCAGAAATTAAGCCACTTATTAAATGGAAGTTATTTCTATTATTCGTCCCTACTTATCGATAATTGGGTAGGTACCTAAGGTATATCTGGAGGTATGTTAGCCCTTGTCATAGGCGCTATAGGCAATATCTGCCAGTTCGTCATCACTAGTCCCTTAGTTAGAGGACATCAGGTCCGGGCGCTTGCTGGCAATGTTTCTTCTAAAATTTCACCAGAAATGTCCCGTCTCGAAAGCACCGTGCAGAGTAGCGGTTATGATGATATCGCCTCGCTAGATCGTGGTTGCGCCAGCGTCGACCCCATTGTCAACCGTTACAGTAGGAAGCCAGAACTCACCCTTGAAGGTCAACTACTACTTCTCCATACGGCCTATTCACCACCGAAATTGTACAGCGCGATAAAACTACCGAGGGAGGGTTCTCGTGCCACTGTTCCGGTGTCAACAACTTGAAGGAAATCGCTGCCAAGTACGAGATAGCTAGAGGGATGAAATTAGATGTTGAGGTAATGGGAATCGTAACGGAGTTGAGGGAGCGAGCGTTACAAGCGAGACGCGAGGGAGCTCGGCGCAATTTCTGGTCATATACTGGGTGGTTCTACCAGCTTTTCGCCGTGGATGGGACTTGAACCCTTAAGACGCTTGATAATGAGAAGTCGGGGTTGAGCACTACAACCCTTCAGGAGTTTCTACAGCAGAATCCATCTGTCTAGAACCCCATTGGTAGTTGTCGATCTCACCTACCCAGGGACTCATCAGCGTTGGATCGTCGATGAACGTGCTACTCAAGAAATGCGTATTGGCAAGCTCATAAGATGAGCCAATGACCCCACGGGGAAATGGTGCAATTGTAGCCGAAGCTGAAGCCTATAGGTACGTATTGACCAATACGTCAGGTGCTATACCTAGACAAATGATGTGTTTCAGCACAGCTCCCTAAGCTATCCCATAAGCGAGCCTAAATAAGTGAACCTACGTTTAATAGGTCCATATTAATGAACATTTGACTGACCTGGTTGTTTGCAATCCCTAGCTGGCTAGGATTTTAATTTATGAATCGACGTTACTCAGATACATGTGCCTCGATATCCGTATTTGACATCTTTCATCACGTCCTCGCGACAACGGTATAATCACATTTCTGCCCTTCCTTTCTCATTTAAAATCTTCCCCAGCTCTTCTCCCTTACTATTCCCAATACCTGGCAGTCGAGCTTGCAAACAAGGAGATGGGTATTGCCCCATTATGAGAAACCCTCAAGTCTAATGTGAAGGACTGCCCTACATATGTCCATGTACAGAAGGCAAGCAGTTGATGTACGGACAACTACAAGGACTAGGTATATACATAGTGACGGTAAGCACGTGGTTGACAGTTGCAGCTATCCATGGATTGCTGCCAATTGCCATAATTTAAGGTTTTGATGCTAGGAAGACAGTTCCATTCAGCTGGGAAACTTACCGTACCTACAAATTAGTCACCCTAACCAGGAAGTGCCTGCCATGTCTAGATCCGCCCCGACATCGGAGAGATATGAGACGTCGAATTCAAGGGCATCTTCACCCTGAGTAGTAGTCAAACTGAAGCAATTATGTTGGATCCTTACTGACTCATTGCTTGCGCAATCTGGCATGGCAGGTGCCTACTTGGTACGCTGAGAAGGGAAAAGATGGATCCAAAGACGTAATTGAAACTGCTTGAGAAGAGAAATAAAAAAAAGATGTCAATTCTTTTCATATAAAAATTAGCGTAAGGGTAAGACGCGATCGCCCCACTTGGAGCCTCTTTACGTTTTCCTCCTCTCTGGTCTTGAAATGCCCTCATCATCCCGCGCCAAGACCTGTATGAATAAGCGTTAGATTGGCCAATTTGCAGTGACCGCATGTGAAAAGTGGGAAATTTTTATGCATGGAAGGAGGCAAGTGCAGGTATCATAGAGAAGACGCGTTTGCATCAGGTACGACATGCAATAATCACGCTATGGTAAGAGCGTCTAAGTCGGGATTAGCGAAATGATAGTAAGGAGCAACCTGGAAACTGGTGGAGATTCGCCTGGCAGCCTGGGAGGGTACGCACGACCCGTAGACCCGCCCGGTTGCTGTTTGCTTCCGATTTTCGAACAGAGATAAGAACTTGCTGGTCTTTTCAACCTAAACCCAAACTTCTATCGTCCACCTCTCCCTTATAATAATCAACAAACAACAACTTCGTGACGAACAGGCTCAATCTTACTCTTACTCCCTGTCGACACTCGTCATCGTCACCCATCATGTCTTCTGCCTTCGTCCAGCGCCCAGCTCCGGCCTTCACGGCCACCACCGTCTTTCCGGGAGGTGAATTCAAGGACATCTCCCTGTCGGATTATCTCGGCCAGTGGTACGTGTACCCCCTATTCCATCCTTCACCATCCCAACGTCCAACCTCATCCTCGTCCTTCAACGTATGTATGAATATCCCAATCCTGACTAATCCTTGTCACCAGGGTTGTTCTCCTCTTCTACCCTCTTGACTTCACCTTCGTCTGCCCGACCGAGATTATCCAGTACAATGACGCCCTGCCTCGCTTCCGCGCCATCAACACTACCGTCCTTGGTGTCTCGACCGATTCTCACTTCTCTCATCTCGCCTGGACTGAGAGACCCCGCAAGCAGGGTGGCCTAGGCTCGGACCTGGAATTGCCATTGGTTGCCGACAAGTCGCACAAGATCTCGCGTAGCTACGGCGTCCTCATTGAAGACGAGGGTGTCGCCTTGCGTGGCTTGTTTATCATCGACCCTAAGGGTGTGCTGCGACAGATCACCATCAATGACCTACCTGTCGGCCGCAACGTCGAGGAGACCATTCGCCTCATCCAGGCATTCCAATTCACCGACGAGCACGGTGAGGTGTGCCCTGCAGGCTGGCAGAATGGTAGCAAGGGAATGAAGGCGGATCCCAAGGGAAGCCTGGAGTACTTTTCTGCTCACGGAGAGGCAGATAAGAATGGTCACGTTAACGGCAATGGTGAGTCTAAGAAGCGAGCCCGAGTGAACTAGACCCAAGTCACAGACGAGCGGGGAAAATTGGAGAAAAGATTACTGATACAATGACGTAGATGGTGCGGAGGATTGTATGATAGAGGGTTAAAGGGTTAACAGGTATGCATCAGGCACAGGCGATGCTTTAATATTAGCTTTAGAGAATTAGACAATGCTTCACACACTTTTCAGCCTATCCAGCTTTTACCACGGAAACTTTTGAGAATGATTATTATTAGCTTGACAAGTGCTAAATGGTTGGTTACCTATTAGAGTGGTCTCCGAACCACCATCTGGAATCCTGGAGAAGCCATTGCGGAGGACAAGTGCGGGGAAATCACCCGCGAGAAAAGTAGGCAGATAGGGCATCCTCATCCTACTTGAAAACTTCTAGCAATCTGTCTTAGACAAGATACTTCCTTTCAACGCCGTTTTCCCCCTATAGAATTCGTCTGTTTACACACAGTGAGTCCCGACGTTGAGGATGTCTTCTCGAGACCCCCTTTCTCCCGTCCCCAATCATTCGTTACACACCGAGACCAAACTGCTCATACAGTTTTCCAAAGCTGTCTCGCCATGTATCCACAACTGACTGGCCGAAACCAACGGCAATCTCTTTCTTGAAAGAGCCGTCTGCCTCGAGCTCCTCCAAGTTTTCAAAGAACTTGTGGATGTATTCGGCCAGCGGCATGGCACTGAAAGCTTTATCCGGACCACCTTGCATCGCTGTTACTGCCTCGCGGTGCTCTTCGTCCAGCCCCGCATCTACGTACGGAGGCACAATTTCAACCACATTCATATTCTTCTTCACCTCGTTGGGAGCGAAGCTTAGCTATTGTCGTAAGATCTTAGCCAGCGTATGGACGCCTGCCTTACTTGAGCAATACGCTGGGTAGAAGCTTAGCGGAAAATACGCTATAGAGGAGCTTGTGATGAAAAGATTCGTCTTGGTTCCCGCCTTTGCTATCAACCCATAGGCCGTACTACCTAAACCTTCATGACTGAGTGACGCGGTGGGAAAGGCTATAATAAGAAAGAAGACGTCGTATTAGTGTAATATTGAGATATAAGAGCCTTCTATGTTAGTATTGACATTCCTGATAGTTTAAGACGGTAAGGTAAGGACGGACCAAAGGCAAGTCTAATACTCTTTAACCACAACACCTACGCTCGGGTTATATCTTCATTTAGAAAGGCTCAGCTTTATGAAGAGGTTTATTTTTTCCGAAACTGCATAAAATTATTGGTCGAGAAACTAAACATACTATACCGCTTGTGAGACTATAGGAGATGCTTCAGGAGCTATGACAGGATCCTTCATTGAGCCACATACTTTATCCAAAGCTGAGGGAACTTGATATATAATCTACGGGTCTCATAACTTGAACTAGTATTACGTGCTTTCCTCCAGATGTGTTCTAATATGTTGTAAGGTATACCAGCCTATCATGACGCCTTAATCCCCTCCGAAATATCATCCATCAACACCACCCCCTTTTCCAAGCAACTTTGGAATATAAGGGGCACCGTTCAGTCCTAGACCAGTCTTGGACTGTACTCATTTCAACCATTAAGGGTAATTCTTTTCGCTTAAAACAAACCCAACACTGTCTCGTCGTCGGCCCGACGTAATTATGTACTCGCCAATCACTGCTTCCCAACCTACCATCCTAAACGCCTCATGAGCATCTACCCTAATATCCTTGTACTCAGCAACCCAATAGCTTAGCCACTGGGTACACAATTAATACTTACCGGGATGAGTTGAATCACATCTTACGGCCAGGTACACCACACCCATATGTCGCATTTATCACGTCTAGACCACATCCCATGGCAGTCCGCTTTCTCGTAGAGGAAGCTCACCGTTGACGAAAGATATCTCACTATTCTAATTTTCTTATACCGCTAGCTACCCCCAGGTATTTTTCATGCTCTATGGCTGCATAAGCTGAAGGCGAAATCTCTTTCAGGAAGCACCAGATATAGACCCGGCCTGCAACCTACCTAGGTTCCTAATGCCCATATTATCGTCCGAACGACGCCACCCTGACGCCAAAATCATTATCATTGGAGGTCATATTCAGCTCTCGGCGATCAAACTTCCACACCGCTCCTCTCAATAATCTCTCAAAGCAAAGATCCCAAGTATAAAGCCGAGACGCACCATCATCCCAATGAGCCTAGAACCTAACCAGCCCATCTCCTTTCTTGACCCATCCAAAACAAATCGGCCTTCTTACAACCATTGAAATCATCATGGACTCCTTTCAAGCAATGCCTCAACCCCAAGCAGCGCAGATGCTAGAAGAACTCTATGATCTTGCCTGCAAAGATATCCGTGGGCTCCGTCGCCTTGTGAAAGAGAATGATCTCCTTCTATTCTACCGCAACACTCTACCACCAAAAGCCCAAATGCGACAACCGGCACCTGGAGAGACGGTACGAATGCGAGACCAAATCGACTACCTTAACGCCCTCGTCGCGGAGGCAGACCAATTGACCGATCTGCTTCCTCGTCTTACAGCACGTCAGCGTATCCCTCAGAACCTAGATAACTACGAAAAGAGTCTAGAGTTCGCCCGATGCGTCGTCCGCATCAAGGAGCTTAGTGTTGATTGGGAGATCGCAACTGCTGGTATTTGCGAAGAGAACATCAATGAAGCCAAGAGAATCCTACAGGAGGGAGATAAACCCGGTGTTTTGACGAAAGATAAACTCCAAGTTTTGAGAGGCGATGTCAAGGTCTGGGAAGAGGGAGTTCCGGCTGCGAAGGCTCATGGGAGGTGGTTCTACAGAAATCCAACGCCTCCGCTAATGTGTGAGTCACGCTACAACTACACAGGTTTCCAGAATATTAGGTAGAGGTCTAGGCATATACCTATATACCTAGGTGCCTAGGGAGACTGGATGTCTTTTATCGCAACATGGAGGACGGCAATAGCAATAATTTGAATAGGCATGCAGATACACTTTATATATGATTCGAAGGAACCTTGTGATACATTTCGCGAAGTCCAGTTGTTGCCTAGGTACCTAGGTAGATATGAGGTATCCTTGATATCTTTGATCGCCGCCGATCTGATCGGAGGTTGGCTAAAGAATCTCTTCCGCCATATTCAATGGCCAAATCTATAACTGCTCTCATCAAACATGATTTTCGACTCAAAATCAAACATCCGTTCTTATTCCTTAAAATATTTAAAGCTGCGAGTCAGTGTGACGTAGCCCCTATTCAGGGACGCGGAACTCCCACCCCATAATACCTCTCGTCCTCTCCTTCCGCGCTCCTCCTAACAAGCCCCCCTAGGGCAATATAGCAGCCGCGCCCGTCACCAATACAGTACCTGTAGCAGTAGAGGTAGGAGGTGATCCGGGAGGGGGGCCCGTAGCGTTATCCATGCAGTACCAGTCTCCGTGACACCAACATCCCGCGTTACAAGCGGCGCATAGCTCTTCACTCGGCGGATCATGCGTCCATGTATCGCTGATATCCATAAAGCCGCAAGCCGAGCTCTCGCGCCGGCAGTACAGACACCGGTTGCATTCGGTGCGGTTAAGCAAAGGGTCGCACCCCTGGTTGCAATACCAGCCGCACGAGTTGCAGTTGGTACCCTCAACACAGCCGGAGGCCTGCGCAAGAACACCGGGAAGTATTAAAAGTGGCGTTAGAGTTAAGGGAGTATGTAGGTACATTATGATGGTAATTGCTGAGACGCTCTTGGTTATTCTATTCGGAATCCAGACCGGCTATTTTCGATGGAGATGACTTTGTTGATTATCAGTATTCGTGTTCCGTTTGTTTTTTCTAGATCATTTAGCTGTATGTCGTATTCTTAAGAGGAATCAAATCCCCTTTTATAGAGATAAATGATGTCGTAACATGTTGTCGCTAGCACCGTGATCCTCGCCTACGATGTCACTCCATGTACATAATCGTCGTATTCTTAATTTAGCCCGCATAGCCGACAAACGGTATATTGAAAATCTTTATTTCCTCGATAAGCTTAAACTGATCTAGAATTAGACATACAGTTTCGTATCCGAAGATGTGTTATTCCACACCCCCAGTAGGGCGGTGGATGAGTTCGAGGCCCAAGTTGAACCAATGGACATGAAGCTTTAATAACGTCACCCAGCAGCCCCTCGGTTACATAGATAGTGTGGTAATGAATGACGGGTAATTAATATCATCTCAAGATCTCCCTAAGGATAAATCCTTTGACACCTTCAACTTTGATGATCTAGCAGTGATCGCTGTTGGAGAGTGCTACGCCACTGGTGGTCAGCGCCACCAGAAATTCCCACATAGTCCGTCCCAACACAATGAGATCGGGGTAACACGTTTATGTCAGAAATTGTGGCATGTTTAAATCTAATAGATCGCGCTTTAATCTCTGCGCTCTCCTACATTATACACCAATGTGTCAAGAGGTTTTGTACATAATTCTAGGCTATGTGCCCGAGCATGCCTTTGGACTAACCGTCTCAGTTAGACATGTGGTATAACTCCGGGCATTCGTTTGCCATGGGCCTCTCACCAGGCCTCCCATTTCTGTCTTCCGATAGCCACGAGGCGGTTAAATAGCTCGTCTCTCATCGGCATGGCCGTCACGCGCCGAATTTTACCTGTCCTATCCGTAATCTCCAGCCCGTCAGCTACCTCTCGCCCCAGGGACCAACCGACCACAAGCTTGGTCTTCCACCTATATCCACCGACCTTCTTAAGCTCGGCAATATCATTGATAGCTATCGTCCACAGCGGGTGCAGGTCCTCCCGCTCCTCGGAGCCGATCTTCTCAACCGTCTCATCTGTGCTGAAAGATATTGCAGGGATGGTGGACTTGGTCGTGATGTAGACATGGCCCTTCCTGCCGCTATATCGGGCTTTGAAGTCGACTGGTCCAGAAACACGGCTGGAATTAGGCCTAGGGACAGCGCCTAGACGATTCTTAGCATGGTGAGAGCCAGCCTTCGCTCGAGCATGGTCAGTGCTGATGGCAGTCTTGACTGCGCCTTTCGTGCTTCCCTTAAAGAAACCGATAATCTTGCTCCCACGCTTTCTAGGTTTTAAGTCCTTTGCAGGGTCGATATCCGGACCACTAGTCTCATGCGCAGTTCGAGGATCATATTCCATGGCCTCCCGGAGTTCCTCATCGGTTGCATTGAGCGGTGGTTCCGCCCATGTCGCTCGTAATTCGGCGTCGGTGACTTCCGTAGGCTTCTCGGGGGGAGGCTCATTGATGGACGGCGGGGGTGGTAAAGGTGCCTTATTGGTTTCGCCTATGCGAAGGAGGGTAAGGGTCAACTGCGCGTTAGTAGGTACACTTTTCAGGATCGTGTTGCGAAGATCAAGGAGCTTCTGCCAGTTAGGAAACCTGTGGTTGAGCCACTTCAATCCGCGGCTCATAATGGGATCCCCGAAGAATCCGAAGCCGACTCCGAAAGCCATACCTTTCATGAACATGTACGAAGTCACAAAGAGGGAAATGAGGACGAGCGGAAGAATCAAAGTAGCAAGCCTCAACCTGTAAATGTCCCTTGGAAACGGTGGGGTGGGCGACAAAGCATTCGCGAACCGCTCCCAAGTATCCGACACATCGGCGATGCCATGCATGATAGGTCTCATCTTAGTCCACATAGCAGTCTCAACAGGTACTTTGGTCTTGTCATGTTTTCCTGCAGATTTGCCTCCGGATGCGATGTTTTGAGCCTCAGCAGCAGCCAAGGTGACACCAGCGGGATCGGGTACAGCATCATCAGGTGACCCCGACTCAGGCGTAGGCGAGCCTTCTGGATGCTTTCCAGTGGCACTTGTGACTACGATAGAGGCGAAGCCATTAACGAAATTACTGGCCTCCTGTTCGACTGCCTCGCCTTTGAAGTTCTGCGGTGCCCCTGTTGAACTCTCGGTACTGCCTAAGACACCAGCCTTGGGCTTCTGCAACCCACCGGTTTCACTGTCCACTAACGCAAGAGGCGCTGGTGGGAAGAGGATCTCTCTCGATCGGGGGAAGACAATCAGGGTGATCAAAGTCAAGGTAAGGAGCGGGACGATTAAATCAAAAGTCCAAGCAATGAAGTAGGCCTATGACGAGTTCGTCAGCATGAATTACAAGAGCATGCGACAATTCGCTATAGGAGGTAGACAAATTTGACGCTGTGTACTTACGGCGCAGAAACAAGAGGTCCGTCGCTTCTCACGCCATGAGCGTAAGCGCACAATATGCTTGACAGCTGCCAGTAACCCAACTATGACAGTCATGTAAAACCGTTCAATATTGGCGCGCAGCTTGTCCGGGGAGAACTCCTCCTCGTCGGCGATATTAAGATCCAGGTCCCCGGGTACCGCCGTCGGAACTTCTTTGACATGGCAAATTTGCTATGTAAGCCGATTCTGTCAGCGGTATAGTCACAACGTGTTTGAGCGATGATCACGTACCTTGTTAAACCTGCGAATAAGGAGCCACAGGTCCTCGTTGTCTAACCCCCCGACTAACGAAGCAGGTATTTCTTCCTTCTTCTCATTCCAACCCAGATCTACTACCTCCTTGTCATGTTGCTGCTGAGCCAAACCCTTTCCCTCGTGGTCATCCGTCGCTAAAGCGTGGGAGAACGTCGGCTCTTCCGCAAGGCTATTTGCAGTTTCATGCTTTTCTGGCTCGTTCACAGGCTGTGTTGTTGGTGGAACAAGAAGGATTTCCGTCAGTTTAGCACCAGGAGCATTGGTAGAACTGTCGCTCGAAGAAAGGCTCTCTTGAAGTGTGTCTTCGTAGGTGGGCATTTCTGCGATTCATACGTCGTAACCAGCGAGTTTTCAAGTGTCAAGTAGGCAGAATCGGGGCAGTCTTCTGGCTTGAGTACGCAGAATCAGGACTGCCCACGCAAGGAGCAGAGCCCACTCTAGTACCCATTTGTCGTCCTGAATATTCCATAATTTCCTGCTGAGAACAGAAAGGCGATTTCTGGTTTCCCCTAGTTCAGCTTAAACGATGACGTCGGTGGCTCACTAAGGAACAAATCGTGGTGATGAAGATCCAGACGCCGAACCAACCTAGCGCTATGCGATGAGCAGCTCTTCTAAGTGTTGATTATTCTTAGAAAGGCCGTTTTGCCAAGAACTACAATCTTGAATTAGTGCCTCGCGGTTTCAATTAGCCTCGAGACTACTAAGATCGATCGATCTCTTGGACCCTTGCTGTGCTGGGAAGCATAAGTACCGTTTACGCCATGTTGCTTTTTAACTGCATATAGTACCCCGCGCCCCGAATAACTTTCCTAGGTTTGCCTTATAACTGCATTATTCAAATTTCAAAATCAATATCTTAATACCTTCAGCGGAAAGGCCAGGAAAGAGAGAAGGGAGAAAATTCAAGGAAGAAATTGTATTAAGCTATGAGGATTCTAAGACTTTAGACAAACCTCGATAATTATACCATCCAATGGGAAGGTAGCCTTCAGCTATGCGATTTCACAAACGTTATACCCTTTGTAGATGATATCATATTGAATAACAGGCCCAGTCTTCCCATTCTTCCCGTGTGGGACCATAGATAGTGCTACCAGACAGCTGGGATCATATATCTCATGTTACCATCATCTACACTGGGCATATACACCTACATGTGGGTAAGTAACCTTAGGTAGGTATATGACTTAGCCGAGAAGCATACTGAATTATTCAAAGGGGTAGTCATCCCAGACTAGTTGCCGTGCATTGTGCATTACAGTCTTATTCTGTGTGCTACGTTCAAGTATCAAATTCCTAATCCCCCACATAATATGACATATACAATGCCTAACATGAACGTCTTTCTATGACGACATATGAACATCAAGATAGCGATTCCATAAGGTATGTATGTAGATCGCAGTAGACGCGCATTAAAACGAACAGCATTTTCAATACAGTAACATGATCTATCTCATTTTACTACTTAGCCATCTATCCAAGTCAACGCATTATCGTTAAATCAGGTAGATACCTAACTATTACTTAGAGGAGTCAAGACAAACCATATCGAACACATCAAGATGCCAGACCAACTCGTGTTCCAGCTGAGCGGTTCCTGCAATAACTATCCTTGGGGAAAGAAAGGTAAACAGTCTCTAGCGGCGCAGCTCTGCGCGCAGACGCCTGGCACCGATTTCCACATCAAGGATGACGAGTTCTACTCGGAAATGTGGTTTGGCGACTACCCAGATTATCCCGCTCGCAAGTTAGACACCGGCGAACCGCTGGCAGAAGTGCTACAGCGGAACAAGGAGAAACTCTTGGGGAAGAAGGTAATTGAGAAATTCGGTAGTCAATTACCATATTTGCCTAAGGTAAGGTCTATTTGCTCACCAACAAGTTCTGTCTAGGAAAGAGGGTTGACAAGAGGTCGTAGATCCTATCCATCGCGAAGGCGCTTCCACTGCAGCTTCATCCCAACAAGGAGCTAGCCCAAAAGCTTCACGAGAAAGATCCAGACAGCTTCACCGATCCGAATCACAAGCCTGAGATTGCCGTTGCCCTATCCAAGTTTGAAGTCTTTGCCGGATTTAAGCCTCTGGACAAAATAGCACCGCTTTTCAAGCTAAAGCCACTTCAGCAGTTCAATCCAGAGCAGCCAGATAAATGGACGGATGAGACGCTCAGGAATGTGACGAGGAACTTACTGAAGTCCGACCTTGAGACTGTCCAAAAGGTTCAGATGGAGCTCTCGAAAATCCCTAAGGATCAATTAGGTGACGCGGCTTATATCTTAGATCTTCTGCCTCGTCTCCAAGGTCAGTATGGCCCCGAGGATGCGGGCAGTCTAGTCGCACTCCTTTGCATGAACTTCTTGGTCTTCAATCCGGGAGACGCAATATGGATACCCGCGGATGGCATTCACGCGTACCTGGCGGGTGATATTGTTGAGTGCATGGCCCGGAGTAACAATGTCCTCAATGTCGGTTTCTGTCCGCCGGGCGACCGTAATAATGCCGACACGTTCGCAAACACCTTGACATTTAAGGCTCATAGCAAAGATGACGTCTACCTCCCCAGCCAGGAGTATGACAAGAGCAAAAATGGAAAGACGGTAGTCTATAGGCCACCGATGAGCGAATTCGACATGCTCAAAACAGATCTAGGTGCCGGTGAAACCGAAGAGCTCACGGCGAGCGAAGGACCAGGCGTTATGATCACAACTTCCGGAAAGGGGGTAATGCATGCCGACGGGGCAGACCACCAGCTTAGGGAAGGGTTTATCTACTTCATCGCATCAGGCGTACCGGTCAAATTTGAGAGTCAAGATGGCATACAGATTCATATGGCAGTTGTGTGAAGTTGAACGGGGAAAGGGGTTGTGATAAAGGTCTAGACTGTCAACGGTAGAACACATGAAGATATGTTGACGGCGAACATGAAAATTCAATAGAATAAACGGAAGACTTAGCTTCTGGAAGTTCCCATTTTATTACTTCTAATGTTATCTTATGCGAATCTAGATATTCTTTTCGTTCAATTGAGTTGTAGATGTCTCAAGGTTGGTCGTGTTTTGAGCTTCGACGTTCTCAAACCATTGGCGGCAATTCGCTCAGTGAAAGCCACCAATAATTGAGCCAAGCCAAGAATATACTCAGGACATTCTTGCCAGTAAACCCGAAGCAGGACAGCTGGATATCTTGTTTAGGCAATTGATCATGAAATTTACGGAGGCTGATCTCCCGGCAAATGTCCCCTCTACTCCAGCCCCTCTCAACTCGCCTTCTTCAGAAGATCCCGTGCAAGAAATAGCGGAGTTTGGTATGATGCGGAAGAATTAAAAGTCAAATATAGGGTTTATTCTAGAGATGTAGCTGCTGTTGACCGGGAATTGAGAGCGACCGTAGCATCGCGATGTACTTCGTGTTCTAGACCTAAGCTGCTCCAGCAGGGACGGCTCTACTCCAACAAATCCGGTGGGCAAGTTTGGAGACTTTATATAGACTAATAAAGCCACGTCGTGTCGATCTAGATACGAATACCATTCTTTCCGCCTCGAGGGATCGATCGTCAAAGAGCCGCGGATCATTGTCTATCTTCAACTAAAGATCGTTCACCAACTCCGCACCATTGGCCATGGGTTTACAAAGATTTTGGTTGCTATCGGCCGTAACCGCCATAGCCGCACCAACTGCTCCTAGCACGATTCATCTATGCGGCGATTCAACCATGGCAAAGGGAGGTGGAGGAGCAGGCTCAGCTACCGAGGGGTGGGGCGAGTATCTGAAATACAGCTTCGGCTCCGATTACGTCGTCCACAATGCGGCGATCGGTGGAAGAAGCGCAAGATCATTTACCCGCGAAGGCCGCTTCACCGAGGTGGCCAACGTTGTCAAGCCGGGCGATTGGGTCGTTATCGAGTTCGGCCACAACGACGGCGGCAGTCTGAGCAATGACAACGGGCGCACCGACTGTCCCGGTGATGGCGACCAGACGTGCCAAACCACCTATAATGGCGTCCAGGAAACAGTCCTAACATACCCAGCGTACTATAAGAATGCCGCAAGGCTCTTCCTCGATAAGGGGGCAAAAGTCATTCTGAACTCTCCCACCCCAAACAACGTTTGCGAAAGTGGCACATGCGTCAGCGACTCGTCTCGGTTTGACTACTACGCGTGGTAAGCATTGAGACCAGAGGTTATCGACAATCTTTACTAACCATCTAACCATTCTAAAGGCACGCAGCCGCTGAACTTGCAAGTCCAGATGTTTATCACGTTCCTCATAAGCAATATGCAGTTCAAGCCATGAAGAACTTAGGCCCCCAGACTGTCAACGCCAATTATCCAAAGGATCATACACATACAGGACCTTATATGGCCAACGTGATGGCTGGCAGCTTCGTCTTGGGCCTAAGGTGTGGAACAACTGCTCTTGGGGCAGCCGTCAAGAACACAACCGAGTCCTTGACCACATCCTTTTATGGGCCTTGTATACCACAAAACAGTTCTGTCCCTATCTAGTTGGCATAAGTAGTTGACAGTTGGGAAATTTATACAATATCTTGTGACCTCAGTTAGATGTATAAATGGGTGACGCTGGGGTATCTTCGCCCGTCGGTATGTTGCTCCATCTTGACTGCTCATACTTCACCCATATGTTCCTGTTCTCCGGCTGCTGCGCGTAGCGTAATATCAGCGTAAAGTTACCCACACTGCCACACTAAATTTCGTCCCCTTGATGAGGGAGACACGGGATTTGAAGTTACACTGCAGAAAGTCGACCCCCCCACGGAGGCGTCCAAGGCGCTAATGTCCGATATGGAATCCCCTGCCCTCTTAATGATTGCGACCGGTGAAGTAGAGTTGAGCTGGCCTACGCTTGGCTAGCTGAATGATATTGTTTCTTGTCAAGTCCGCAGCTCCTTCACTTGGTGTTAGCCCTTCTCCTGGCTTGAGCTGAGACGTCGAGAATAGCAATGTCTGAGAACAAGTTCATGCCTTCTAATCTCGAAAGTAAGACAAAAGCTCACCGTCATCGCGGTACCAATATGGAGCAAGCCACAAATGTGGCTTGCTCCTCGGGTCTGAGTATTGGTGCTGTGGCTTGACCCTGATTGTGTCACCAGTATTACTCCACGCTGTCCACGTCATTTACCTGTTTCTTTATGAATGCGGGACTTCCCTACTCACTGCCTCAGCTCCAGCTAAATCACTAAATCATAAAAAAGGAAGATATAGGAGATACGCCTTCAAGAAAACCAAGCTAAGAATGAAGAGTCCATTTACCATATGCTTCCAGTATTGGGGTTCTTGAAAGACATAGTGACGCCACCTACTCATGGCACGATTCAAGTCACAGGTCTGAAACCTACCTAGGTACTTTATATCATTTTTGAGGTATTCTTTAGATCAACATTCATACATTATTTCTATCTATATGAACAGGGGTATCCAATTATCTAGTCTAGCCAATATCTATCGTCCAGTTAACCTCTTTTCTAAGAATCGGAAAGGGAGGTAAAGAGCCGCTGTTACGGCAAATGCCATCTCGAATCCAATGTCACCGGCCTTCTCCGCAATGGGGCCTTCAAACCACACCTGCGACATGCTGGGAATAACCAGCGCGAAGCTGAGCGCACTCGCTGCCAAAGCGGCGACTCCTAATGGCAGCCGAGATGCAACGTTCCAGCTATCATGATCGTACGTATCATAGCGACCGCCCCTGAAGACATTATGTTCCACAATCAACACTGCCACGAACGCGGCAGACCAATAGCCGATGAGCGCTACGAAGTTCTCGAGACTAGCGAAGAATTCCACTGCTGCTCTAATGCTGATCGGTATGACGATGGCAGTCACCACGATCGAGAACATGTAACGTGGTACTACCACAAGCTGCGGGATTAGGATTTGGAAGTTCAGTGTAATCGAGTACATCGTCGCTGCGATGTTTCCGAGAAGGGTCAGCGAGAGCACAACGACGACGAATTTCCCAAAGCCGCCAGCGCGGGATAACATCGCGGCTAACACGCCGCCGACCTGGGTCTCGTCGTAGCTCTCTTGCCATTCGGGAATGCTGGTTATAGCCCCTCCGATAGCAGCACCCAAGACCATCAGCAAAACTGACGGCAGCACAAGACCCGCATATCCGTACAAGAACAATCTCACCCTTTAGGTCCTGTTAGCTTGGGGCCAGAAGCACATATCGGGGGAAGACTCACGATGAAAACTTTGGGTTCAGATATGTTGTGAAATCCGAGGCCAAGCAAGCATATGGGATCATATAGGATGCTATGATCATGCCAAAGCTAAGTACACCACCAGCCGTCGCGGGTTCTACTGGTGCTTGATGTGAAAGGCCGGACCCTCCGCAGCCGGTAGCAATAATGATGGCTATCAAGGCCGGAATCCACGCGAAGCGCTCATACTGGTGCAGCACCTCGTATCCGCAGAACGAGATGAGAAGGGCCAAGATACCCATGATGACTATTCCGACTGCTGGCGTGAGAGAGCCACCCGCGACGGCTGATAGGCATTGGCCTCCGATGACGCAAATAATGACACAGAAGCCGGTGAGCGTGGCCAAGTTCAAGATGACGGGTACAGAGACAAGATATCTTCCAAAGGAGAAGCGGGCCTGAATCATCTGCCGCAGACCAGTCTTGGGGCCCAAGGTACCAAGATAAGCCGGTATAGCAGCGGTTAGGAGACAGAAGAACAGAATAACCAAGGAACAATCCCTTAAGCCGAGCCCATAGGATGGACCAAGCAAGCCAAATGTGATACTAATTGAGATGTCAGCGGGTTATTCATCTTTCGTCAATGGCATATAAGTCGCCAACCACTTACGGCAAGAGGTTTATATTCATGCTGGCCCATATCCAAAAGTAGCTGAAGTAATTAGTAGCAGTTCGATCTTCCAACGCTACGGGCATAACTCCTCGTTCTTCAACCGGACCAGCTGAAATCAGGTCTGCTAGAATTTCTCGAATAGTTTTCAGCAAAGTGCCTCTCGATTCAGCAGCATTGCTCTGTGCGACGCCCTTTTCGACATCCTTGGTGACTGTTATTGGCCCGTCCTCGCCATCTTGGTCACCTTGCGACATCATGATATCTCTTATCCACGCGTAGGAATGCGTGCTTAGCAGATAGAAAATTCGACCTTCCTGAACAAAATTTTCTGCAATATTTCAAAATAACCACTATGAAGTCAACTCCTGAGCGCGCTAGTGACACAACAAAGGTACGATCGACAAAATCGTACCACAGACAGCTTTCGCACACCTAGGTAAATTTAAGATTTAGCTCGGGCTGTACAAATCCTCACTACCCAGACAGCCCAGACTCCCGGGACCAGGTTGCGAGAAGCTTATCTTTCAGATGCGCGAAATTCTCTAGAAGGATCCACAAGCGGGTGCGGGTGTCATCATGTGCGACTGCAAGTAATGCGATAGCCGCTGAACCGCTGAACTATCCTCACAAGAAGGGTTTCCAACGTTCTGGAACCGGGAAAGACGCAGGGGTTTTCCTTCAACGAGAGCGGCAGAACCCAGATTGCCGGGCTCTGAATCAAATGATGTACCTAGTAATTGCCACGAGAAGAAAATTTCTTTTAGATCTCTTCATCAAAAGCTGCACCGAAAACTAACCTAGCATTCCCCGTACAGTGTGTATTTAGTTGAAGCTATAGACGAGCTGACGTTTACACTGTATACTTCTTACTTCAACACAAACAGGTACATGACAAAGAGTAGTAATATCTATAGATCTTCATATACTGTAGGTGGTAGATATATATCTTGTAGGCACCTATATATGCAACACCTCATTTGTATTTAAATTTCTGATCCCTACCGCACTTACCCGCGTCACTCCTTGACATATTCACCACCTCCCTGTCAGGTAGTTTACAGGTAGTTAAGGCAAATATGATAATCCAAGAGCAGGCCAATGAGCCGACATGTCCAAGGTTTGCTCCCCATTCCAGATTTCTGACCTAGAATGAAGCTCTTCTTCGTCCGCCGGCAAGGGTCCCAGCGCTTCAACCGGAAATAACCAGAAGCCAATAGTCCGTCTGTCCCTGAATTCGTTCGATCCAAGCGCCAACCTCAAGACACCAATGCCCTGAGAATCCAATGCCTTTAGCTTGCAGATCGAGTCGGCGAACATGTTAATACGCCAACCAGGCCGGACGTGAAGGATATCAAACTCGGGATTGAACAAGAGAGTTCCGGGCTTGATAGTATCGCCCCTCATAAGATTGCATGGCATGCGCACCCTATAGAACAGAAGAGCAACCTCTCTTGATTCGCTATCCACTCGAAGCAACTTGCTGAGTATTTGATAGCCTCTCACGACAAGGGCTCCTTTAACAGAGCGGCGTAGCTTTTTTTTTTTTTTTTTTTTTTTTTTCTATGCCGTTGCCTTCGAAAAGTTGAGGATGATTTGATATGTTGATTTCCATTATGCGGTAGCGCTGTAATGAGTGTTACAGACGACGCTCCTTAGCGGGAAACCGCTACATTCTTCCTCGTATGTTGAGTTGTACATTTCTAAGTGAGTCTGAGCAGACATCACTGTCGGTACATCAAGAAAACATGAGAGTTATAATTGAGTGCATGCATCCAGCAGATGTAAATTGTTTCATTGTAATGGCTAGATGCCCTGAGCGTTCAGTACTGACATGCAGGAGCCCTGCAAGCCATCTGACAGTGAACCAATTAGTAAGGTAATCTTACAGGCGTTTATCTCAGTTACACTGCTGCTTGATAGGGCAAGGCAGGGGAACATAAGGCACCTCTCCGGGTCGGGTACTCGAAAACAATGGGACAGTACTATACCAGCATTATCTCCTCAATGCAAGGTTCTACACAGTTGCTGAACAGTAATACAAGTCTTTATTATAACAATTCTAGACTGGCAGGGACAAGTATTGATGTTATTACTTCAACAATGCAGCTCTCTTAGCAGCTTCGCTCCCCGCTATCCTTCCCATCACGGTTCCCATGGTTAGTCCGCTACCGCCGGGGTAATTATCCCAAAACAAGCCCCCGAGTAACTCGCCCGCACACCAGAGGCCGTCGATCTTGTCTCCGGTAAACTCGCTCACGACTTCCGCGGCGGGCGTGACTGCCAGCCCGCCGAACGTAAACGTGATTCCACATGTCACCTCAACGGCCTGAAAAGGGGCGCGCTCAATAGGCATAGCCCAGTTCGTCTTACCTACATCTAGTGATCTTTCTGTTCCCTGAGTCGACATGCCGTCCTTGACGCTGGGATCAAATTTCTTGTCAGGATGTTCTTGCTGGAACCTCTTACACGCTTCGTTGAATTCAGCAACAGTCTCAAGAAATCGTTTCTTGTCCTTCAGTCCCTTCGTCACAAGTATATCTGCAAGCTGATCGAGTGTATCTGCTTTTAGGTTCGTAGTCACGTCGTCGGCGTACTCTTCCTTCCGTAGCAGCTCGCTCCCGTTCGCGTCCCAGATCTGGAACGCGATACCCTGTGGTTGTTTCAAGATCTCCTTTCCGAAGACGGCATAAGTGAAGTTACGAACGTCAAGGCCCTCATCCACAAAACGTCTGCCATCGACATTTATCATGATGCCGAGAGGATAACCCGATTTAGTGTATTGATTCGTCAGGACACGATTTCCGTTCGCACGAGGCGAGTTGGCATCCCAGGCAACCGAGTGACAGCCGGAATAATTGCCCTCTAGCCTTGCCCCGACCTTCTTAGCCATTATATGACCGTCTCCCGTATTGTACCTGGATCCCCGGACGTGAGCTAGGTCCCAACCAGGACCTAGGTATTGAGCACGTAAGGCCGGGGAGGCTTGAAACCCTCCACACGCAAGTATAACACCACTCCTAGCGTGGATAGTCCTCAGTTTCCCATCTCTAGAGACTTTGACACCGATTACCTCATTCGTCGTGGGGTCAGTAACCAAATCAATTGCCGGAGAACTGAAGTGTACCGTCACGCCATGCTTCTTCGCAGTATTTAGATGAAATTCAAACAACTCCTTGCCTTGACCTAGATTGAAGATCAGAATCGGGCTATTATCAAACTTAAGAGGCCACTGGGTCTGTAGGCGCCTCACCAGCCATATTCAAAACCATCCCGCCCCAGAACCTGTACTTCTCATCGACGAAATACGCTTGCCTATTGAACGAAAGCACGAACCGGGCGCCGTTGTCCATTAGCCATTGCACCGCTTCCCTCGAGTTATCCACCAGGATATTAGCAAGTACCGGGTCTGCCCTGCCTTTGGTGACTCTGTTAATATCCTTGATAAGAGTTAGTTCTATCTCACTATGTAATCTGAAATCATTTCTACAGCTCACGTTATGAAAATCAGCCTTCGTGTAAGGCGTCATTTCGATCTTATCAACAAGATCTTGTGGCAAGCCCTTCGAACCATCAACCTGAAATAAGTTGGGTAACAGATCCTGCAAGCCGTCGAAACAGCACCTAAATGCAGCGGCTGTGTAGAACGTGTTTCCGCCCGCATCCTCAAGCGGAGCTTTCTCGACTAGACAGACTCGAGCGCCGGATTGCGCTGCGGTAGTGGCGGCCGAGAATCCGGCATTCCCGCCGCCAACTACCACGACATCGTAGCTCTCGTCAAAAGCCATCGCTCGCGATGGGGCGGAAGTAAAATAATAATAGTGGTTCCTGTGTCATTGGCGGAGGGGAAGTTGTCTTGATCGATACCGAGAACATCCGATCTTACTCCAACCTACCCCAACTACAAAGAAGCTACTGCAACCGTAGTAGATCTAGGGGCGAGGAGAGTACTATCATCCCATTTAATACGTGAAAACGAAACCAAATTCGAAGAAATAAGAACTGTCATAGTCTTACATGTCTAGCCATACATATGTAGGTACATATAATGATTTTAGAGCGAGATGGTTTCTAAAAATTATACTGCGCCGTCAATTACAAGGACACGACTTCGAATTCAGTATCCAATATCCTGTTCCCGTTCCTGGATCGAAAGGTCGACAGCTCTATGCCAATGCCTAATGCGATCCCGGACAGGCCGAGCATACTCGGGCATAGTCATAATAGCCTTCCCGAAAGAACCAGAGCCCCTGTTACTGGCCAATTGATCTATCGTCGAGTCCACATGGTTTAATATGGAGGCGGTCTGATGGTCAAAGTAAAGCCCACAATGGCGCATCTCTTCCAAGAGGTTAAGCATTCCGACTAGGTCCCCTCGACGAGACCAATAGATACGGAGCAATTCGTTGTAGAAAGGCGTTGATACGCCGAGGATATAAGATTCCAGTCCTAACTCCTTGATCCGGGGTAGAATCGAGAAAGCGAAAGGCGATGGCGTACGGAAGGCGGTATCGAGACGTCGGAGCGCGAGAAGAAGGTATGCTGGATATAACGGCCCGTGAATATAAAGAGTTAGTTTCTGAGGTGGAGTATAGCCATCGTCGGCTTTGTCGCTTCCTTCTTCTATGATAGTCTCCGAGGCCTCCGCATCATGAACTGCAGCAGTGGCGTCCTCGGGGCTATTCGCTGTCTCATCGGGGGCGCTCTGTTTCTTCTTCCTGCCCCGCCGTTTAACTGGCTCTGTTTCCTCCTGTTCAGATGCGATCCTGTCGAGACCGAGCTTAGAAGGCATTGTAAAGACCTCCTTCTCCAAGACATCCCACAATTCGAAGTCTGATTTCGCAGCCGCAATTAAGCCCTCGACGCGGCTACGCTCCGGGTGGCGCTTAGCCTCCAACTCGACGGCGCGGTTAATATTGTGAGGTAGTGTTGTCCAACCTTCCTCAGCATTGGCGTCTCCTTGACTGATGGACGCTTCGTCATATGCGATGTCGTCGCCATTAGGAAGCTCTGTTGGCGAAACCTGTGTTGCCGAAGCCTGGATTGCGCCGAGCGCCCTGCTAGCAGCAGCGCGCAGTTCAGGCGGGAATCGCAGAAGGGCCTTGTTGCGGTCCCGAGCAGCGCCGGCGAGAAGACCAGGGGCAGCAATGGTAGCTGGACGAGCCTGGCCGGCGTCTTGGGCAGCTTGGTTCATAATAAGCATGGTCGATCGAGTAGCTGCGGCCGTCGGCGTGTCATCCTGAAAGGCAGGCTTGAGGCCGCGGGCTTTTATGTCGGCAAAAATGCGCTCGAAGATTTGTCTCTCCGACGGCGTGATAGTGCCACGGGGAGTCGGCTCTGGTGGTATGTTGTCTTCTCCAACATCGGATGCGAACGGAATGTCATCCTTTCTTCTTAATTGTCGACTCGTAGCATGTAATGAACGAGCAAACGCGATAGTTGTTCGAGGATTCGCTCGGAGGATTGTCCTCGTATGGTACAGGAAAGGCAACAAGGTTGACGACATTTTGGTAGATGGTATCAAGGGGATGCACTGGAGAATGTAGTCATCGGCCTCGAACCAATACTCTCGTATCGAAAAATAAAAGGGTATTTCGAGAACTGAAGGGGTTGAGAGTACGAACAAAAGTGATGCTAACAAATTCAGTCGACAAGATTTTAGCTGCGCTCTAGCTAATGATTGTTATCGATAACCTAGGCCCCTCGCTGAAAGACCCCCTCGCCCCCTTGCTTTAGGGACCCATATGTCGGTATTTAGCCCTGGAGATGGCATGTATCCACTAAAAAAACTCCAACAAGAAGCCTTGAAGGCAACTAAAAATTAGATTTGTATAGGGAGGGGCACTGATAAAGCTCATTGGAAGGATAATCGCACTAAAAGCATACCTCGCTACAGGAAAATACAGGGATAGCGCGATAGTGCATGACTTCGCGATGGCGCGTCCAAATTCTTAAATTGATTTTCGTCATTCACGATCTTGTTCATCTCACGATTAGCATTCACGCGACATTCGTTCTATTTCAGCTCATAGGTGTCGCTCTTGAATGTTAATACTTGAATGTTGTTGTTGGCTTAATGATATTAACCTTAAGTCCTATTTCATTCCGTAATTCTCCCATCAGTCGAAGCAAGAAGGTTACAATTCAAATCAGATTCCACTTCCCGTCACGCCCGGCGTTAAAGAGTTACCTCTTGCAATTTGACTAGTCGCATTAAACAATAGCAAACCAATCCTTCTCAGTATTACTCTGGCGACTCATTAGACTTGCCCAAGATGGCTCCCGAGCTCAGCACCTTCGAGGCGCGAAGGAGGGCAAATGTCGTGAATAATGCCAAACTCTTGAAGGACTCGGCCGAGGTCGCGGCCAAAATGCGCAGGGCCGCAGGTCCACCTCAAAAGCCAGCCGCTTCGAAAAAGAGGAAACCCGCAGAGCCCGCCCCTCGCACTCGTGTAATGCCTACCCGTCAAAGCGCAAGGCTCGCGAGCGGCGGTGCGGATAAGAACGGAATCGAGATCAAACTTGAGGATATACCCACAGAGCTGAAGCCGCCCCAATCCAAGCGCATGCGTACAAGTGGCGATTTGCAACTTTCGAATCTTCAAGTCGAAGGGCAAAGATGGTCGGACACCAGCGCGCTGGCTTCGTTCGTCCAGGGTGCCCAACCCGGTGTGAGGACATTCACCGAGGACGATATCAAGGATACTTCGGATACCAAGCTGAAGGACTTGAGGAAGGAGATGAGTGACCTCAAAATGTACGAAGGATGGGTACCAAATGGTGAGTTGGTGCATAGGTCGTAGTGATATCCATGTAACGCCGTGACGTTAACCATACGCAGATATCAAGATTACCCCTGAACGTGTCTATGCTCTCACTTTCCACCCCATACAGGATAAGCCGATCGTACTAGCAGGTGACAAGAAGGGCACATTGGGCTTCTTCGATGCCTCACAAGAAGCGCCTGCTCAACCAGACGAGGACGACGAAGACGTCGACATTCCCCTACCCCAAATAAGTGCCTTCGAAGTACATAATAGGACTATCTCTTCTATAAAAGTGCCCATCTTCGATCCGAATTCAGTCATTACTAGTTCCTACGACTCATCAATACGCTGTCTAGATTTGCAGTCCCAAGTCAGCAGTCAAATATGGCAACCTGACGATGACGATATAGATATGGGGATATCATGCATCGACATATCCCCAGAAGCTAAAGATATGATTTTCTTCACGACTCTAGAAGGAGGTCTAGGAAGAGTCGACAGACGCAATAAGGGCAAAGCAGAAATGTGGAATTTGTCAGACAACAAAATTGGTGGATTCTCTCTGCATCCGCTGTTACCTCATCTTGTAGCAACGGCATCCCTGGATAGAACACTCAAGATATGGGATCTACGAATGATTAAAGGGAAAGGAAGGCTGCATCACCCCTCCCTATTGGGCGAGCACCAATCGCGACTTTCAGTATCACATGCCTCGTGGAGTCGCGGCGGACATATAGCGACGTCATCGTACGATGACACAGTCAAGATTTATGACATGTCGGATTCGATGAAGTGGAAGCCCGGCGAAGATCTTTCAGACAAGAAGATGAAGCCGGCGCACGTAATTCCGCATAACAACCAGAGCGGCCGTTGGGTGACCATCCTCAAGCCCCAGTGGCAAATTAACCCAGCGGACGGCGTAGAGAAATTCGCGATCGCGAACATGAACCGATTTGTAGACATTTACGACAGCGAAGGAAAGCAACTTGCCCAATTGGATAGTGAAGGCATAACCGCCGTGCCCGCTGTTGCCGAATTCCATCCTACGTTGAATTGGGTCGTATGTATATTCCTGACTTTGTCCATCCCCCCTTTGTTGCCCCTCATTAAAGCTTAAATTTCACATGGATATTCATTACTAACTCGAGATTCTACAGGGTGCCGGAACTGCCAGTGGAAAGTTGTGTCTCTGGATGTAGAGACGGTCGGATAGGACATGTACCATGATCAGGTAGTCAACATATTGGCAGAAATATGTGGCTACCTCAGTAGGAGGTTGGTAGGGCTTGTACAAACTATAGCATAGCGTTCTACGATAGAGGGATTCGGCGTTCCTGCGACCAGGGTGTAAGGTTTAGGAACATGATTGATTAGTCCGGTGCATTATGCTAGGGCAATGGGCAGCAAGTCTCACACTTGTGTGTTAGTGGCGGACATCTGTTCGCTCTCGGGATTATATGTAACCAGTCTCATGCCAATTAACCCCATGAGAATGCTCGTTGTGATGAATTTATAGATCACTCAGCTTAATTCAGCGATTGTCCTATCCTAGTGTTTTACTCAGATACGGATATTTCTCAATTCGCCCCTGAATCCCAGCTGCCCTTTAGGGCAAAGCAAGATATGACCCTTACAAGAACATTGCAATTTTGGCCTGGATACCTATATTTGAAGTAACAATACAGGCATACTATAAGAGGTGATATCTCTCAATTAAGAGGTACCTGACAGATGGGCATATAACGCTAAGAAACTAGCCTCCCTTTCGTACAAAAATCACCACTCCTCAGAACTCAAGTGCAGCCAACCTATTATTCCGTATACAAACATTCTCTTTCCATCAGTAACTTTAACCCCGTCACTCTACCTCATCCTTGAATCAATATCTCCAGCTCCTTCTCGCCCACTAAGCTACCCTTTGTACGAGCACCTAAAGCTCCGGACGCGAAACCCCAGGGGCTGGTTCTGCTCAACACAGGTCCATACGTCGCCTGCACTGATTTTCTGCATGGGGCCTGTGCAGGCGTCCAGTTGATACAGCTCGCAACCAGCGTTCAACGCTTTGACGGAGAGCGCTTGGAAGTCGCGAGGAGGTCCTGTACAGGCCTCCGGTCTATAGTGTCCGCCATGCGTCCAGAACTCGCATTCGATATCACCAAGAGGATGTTGGCCGACTTCCTGACATTCGCCTCCAACCTTTGGTTCAGAAGACAGGAGTTAGCTTCTGCTTTTGGGAAGATGTAGAAGAAATTAGTGCGTAGAGAGGTATAAGAGAAAGATGGGTATAGAAAGGAGAATTACAAGCCCTTTATCCAAGTCGCTCGGAAACCATACATTTAAGAAGTATGTATGAAGACTTGATCTAAAGGGCTATATAACTGGAGTATAAAATTGTGAGGCAATTCTGAAGTATACGTACAGTATTGCCTCCCTCATACGTGTAGTAATTGTTTATAGCGGATGTCTGGGAACATATACCATTATCGCCGTAGATGGTTGCTCTCCATACGGGATCGGGGAGGTGTGGTAGTTGCGGCTCTTCGTATTCTAACGCCAGGAGTGCCTCAAAGAAGAGAAAGAGTGCATGAAATAGTCGTAACTTCATTTTCACCGATAGGTAGATCAATGGATGATAATAGACTAAGGAGATGGGTACAAGAGACTCTGGGTATAACGGGTTATATCTTTTGGGTAATGTAGGTATGTTTTAAAATACCAGTTAGACTTCCCGTTCTGTTTTCTATTAATATAGCATTGCTGGCTCAAAGATAGCTTGCTTGGAACTATATAACAATCGACCTACGTGGAGCTTCTAGCTGTTAAATGAGTGCCTGATCTTAACAGGGACGATTATTCTATGGAAAATAGCTAAATAACAGGCTACGGAACATACCTAGACAAGGCATAGCCGTCGGTCTAAGATTAGGTACGTAAAACGACAGCATGTAACGCGGATGCGTTGCATGGTACTCCCTAGGCTCGTTCCTCTAAAAGTCCATGTTTGATCTGATACGTGTCTCTTGTCACTATTGTGCTAGGGACAGCTGTTTGCGGGCCACTTGACTTAATCTCGTGTTCTAGTATAACGTACGTGAGATGGGTGATATCGTATAGTAGTTGAAAGAGTTTGCTGATGGATCTGGGAGACTCGCAGCTCTGTACCTATGGTGTTACCAAAACCATCAGGTGAGTCTTAAGATATATAACTGTCGAGCACGAGAACTTTATAAAGTGAGATTGGCTGTGCTCAAGGGTGGCGAGGGCGTTTGGGTTGCGTACCTAGAAAATAGGAAAATAGATAACTTAATTCTTATTTC